>OY747126.1:77051358-77488121 GCA_963556465.1 Berberis vulgaris
ATAGTGAACAAAATGATGAGTAGATTTGGGGTGCTAAGAAGAATTTTTCATTGTTGCTTTAAAAAAAAAACAGTCATTAAATTCATTGTCTTGACACGAAATAAAATCTCCAATGTAGTTAGCAATCCCATTTTGAGTTTTAAAGAGTTTGCTATTAAATAATTCATGTAGAATTCTAGAAATAAACCAATATAAAGTAGTTGCAGATATAGACTAATACCAATTACACTGATTTCAACTAAATTCATTTTTCTTCAATTACACTAATATTGCAATCCTAAAATAAATAAATAAAAATATTAATAATAAATATTAAAAAATTAGCTCGGGACGGGATTGGTAGGATTGAAAATCTTCATCCCATCCCATTCTAGATCGGGACGGGATCGGGATAAAATTATTCAATCCCATTAAGACCCGAAAAAATTGGGACGGGACGGGAACGAGATTGCGGGATGGGATGCCCACCCCTAGGTTGGATCCATCGTATTGGGACGTTGAACCTCGCCTGTGATGTAGCCCATTTTTCCTCTCCCTCGGATCACCATCAGAACCGATTGGGACCACTGGAGGAAATTCTTGCCATTCAACTTGTGATTTGTGATCTGCAGCGAAGATCCCTCTCCAAAGGACTATGCAACCATAGATGATATGGCTAGGCTGGATGTGGTAGATGATGATCCATCCTTACTAGAACTGATTGTCTCCTTTTCTGAACTCATTGTCTTGATGATCATTGACAAGACGATGAAGACGAGAAGACATGAATTTTTTTTTAAAAAAGCCTATGGCTCTGATACCATAAAAAGCAAATGTAGAGAAAGAATAAACTTTTCTTCTATATCCTTTGAGAATGATACACCATATATACATATACAAAGACTTGTTCTACAGAAAATGAAACTAGGAACTAATATCTCACAAAATCTGTTGTACACCATATTCCTGTTATCTTTTCAAGTTAATAGGAAAGTATAACAATCAATATGCAGGAATATATTCCTGTTACCATATGCAGGAATGTAAATATTCCTGTTACCATATGCAGGAAAGTACAACAATCAGTATATTCCTGTTACCATATTTACAGCTTACCATGACAGTAATAGGCTATTTGAGGAGATATCTTACTCTTGACTTGAAGGGTGATTCATAAAGTTAACCATTTCCATGACGATGAATATCCATTCTTTAGGATGCAATGGATATTATCAGAATGATTATCCTTCTATGACTATGTTTGTATGAAAACCTAAGATCATCTTGCAAGCTAAGGGTATCCTATCTATCGAAAGTCTAAAGCACTTTCATTGTATCCTCGTGTCAAAAATGTGGTTTCACCCCCTCACAGAAACTGTAATTTTCATAATGTGAAGCTGCTCCTTTCATGTTACATTTAGACAACAAAGATCTGTACTATGTTTCTTCCTTCATGTGATGTCCACTTACACAGTATTCATGCCATTGTTGTCCCTGTGGAAGGTAGAGTCCACCAGCCCTACCACTGGGGACTTCAATTTTCTGGAGAATCCAAGAAAGAAGCATATTCAATTTTCAGATATTTGATACATACCGCTCATATGGTCCTTCTTCCCAATGACTTTCTGCTCTCAACCATGCTGCTGTCTTTCAAAAAAATAAAATAAAAAAATAACATAATCTAATCACCTCCTCACTTTTATGAATGCAAAAGACTATTCAAATCAGTTTTTTATTCCATTCCATAAAGACCACTCACCCAATATTTTTCATCAATTGCAGCCTCTCTTGCCACAAATTGTCCAAAGTCTGTATTCTGCAAGCCATCACATTCATGATCTGAAGGCTGTAGCCGGTCAAATTGGATTTCAGATGGTCTGGACGTTTGTAATTGACGCACTGATGACTTCTCAGCCCTCACTGTGATATCTTCCATAGTTTGCGACTGTGGGGATTGGAAATTGAGATTCCTGCATTTTGCAGCCACAGAAATGATTTGTATCTTGTTGTAAGTAATGTTTAGAATTGACGTGAAGCCAGTTCATGTGAAAGGTTTTGATCCTTATTGATATTGCTCAACTCATGAAGTTAATCTAACCTTTGTGATAGTGCAGGTACACATGAACATACCAAACTAAAAGAAAATGAGAACAACTCACATCTTCGGAGAAACAAAGGTTTGGCAAGATCGGTGATAATTTCCAATTCCATGGTGTGAAAAGCGGGAGATATGAGGTCTCTGGAACAGAATGGTCGACATGGAGAGAACACACTGAGATTCTAACTCTTAATTACAGTAAGATACGAATTTCAGATCAGTTTGTCTCTGCAGACAACACGGAATTGGTTGATATAAGTTTGAAACTTGTAGGATTGATTCCTTCTGCATGAAAGGATATAGATATTTGGTGGGTTGAAGTCAATAAATAATTGGAATTAGTTTGAACTGAACAAAAGATGCAGAGTTGGATAACTAAAGCATCAGTTGTTGCCCCCAGCAATGCAGCAGTTTACTTCAGATATTGGATACTACAGGAAGAGCGTGGGTGCCCCATCAGAATAAGTCCATGATGATGAGATGGTCCAGGTTTTGGTAGGATCAGATTACAGCTAAAGTAAACAACTGTCATGAGGGATTTGCCTTTATGTTTGCCAATGAGTTGTGGTGCGAGAAAGAACACAGTTTGGAAGAGAAGAAACTGGTAGCTGAAATACTTAGATTGGTTCATTTGATTGAATGGATATAGTTGCCTCCCGAGCATGTGGAAGCCAACTCTTTTCTTGTCAATCTTTCAATATTTTAAATCTTTGTAGCTCTTACATACCTCTGAGGCTGACATGTTCTTTCTTCAATCCAGCTTGCGTACTTTATAGATCTTCTATTTATTGGAAGGTTACTTCAATAATCCATTTCCTAGTGGCTTTAGTTTTAACTCGTAATTCAGATGCTAGATTTTGGCTTTCAAGAGTACCAGAATAATTTAAAACCCAGCAGCTAACCTGAAAGAACTGTTGCATGTTTTTTTGGGAATTTGCTTCAGTATTTGATTATGTCTTGAATAAGTCTTAGTTAAGTCCTAGTCTTTAGGCACTAGTTTAGTGTTTCCCTGATTTTATGGATTGCACTTATCACGTTGAGTAGTTGAGAACGTGAATCTGCTTTCTGTTCATCTGTAAAGGCTATATAAAGCCTGAGTTTGTTCAATAAAATTGTAGTCATTCCCACAGTTTGTTTTGTATACTTGATCATCTGAGTATTTTGATCAGTTGTTCCTAACAAATTGGTATCAGAGCCCCCACTGGGCCTGAAAAAGAGAGATAAGCCGCATCTTAGAGTGATTTCCAAACAAAGAGAGAGATGTCGGGTGAAGGGAATGAGAATTTTGTCAAGGCTACAATCCCACGCTTCAATGGTCATTATGATCACTGGAGCATGCTTATGGAGAATTTCTTGAGGAGCAAAGAGTATTGGAGCTTGGTAGAGACAGGCTATGCAGAGTTAGAGGGAAGAGCAACAACGTCTGTGTCAGATGCACAATCGAAGAAGCGTGAGGAGATGAAACTGAAGGATCTTAAGGTGAAGAATTATATTTTCCAAGCAATCGACAGATCTATTCTGGAGACCATACTGGACAAGAGCACCTCAAAGAAGATATGGGATTCCATGAAAAATAAGTACGAAGGCAATGCTAGGGTGAAGCGCTCAATTCTTCAAGCACTGCGGAGAGACTTTGAGACTCTGGAGATGAAGATAGGTGAGAGCATTACTGATTATTTTACTCGTGTTATGACTGTTGCCAGCAAGATGAGGGTGTATGGAGAATCAATGACTGATGTTACTATTGTGGAAAAAATTCTTAGATCTTTGACCGACAAATTTAATTATATAGTTTGGTTGATCAAAGAATCTAAGGATGTAGACACACTCGGCATTGATGAACTGCAGAGTTCACTCATTGTGCATGAGCAAAAATTCCACAGGAGCAATGGAGAGGAGCAAGCTTTGAAGGTGATTGTTGATGAAAGAAATGGAGGAAAAGGGCGTGGAAGAGGCACTTACAGAGGCAGAGGTAGAGGAAGAGGGCGTCAAGGTTTCAATAGAGCCACAGTGGAGTGTTATAAGTGCCACAATCTTGGTCACTTTCAGTATGAATGTCCAACCTGGGACAAAGAAGCCAACTATGCTGAGTTGGATAAGAATGAAGAGATGCTCTTGATGGCCTATGTAGAGATGAAAGGAGCAAGGAGGGAAGATGTTTGGTTCTTAGACTCGGGCTATTCAAATCACATGTGTGGAGATCGAGCCTTGTTTTGTGAGATTGATGATGCATTCAGACACATGGTGAAGCTAGGCAACAACACCAGAATGGAAGTGCGTGGGAAGGGAAAAGTGAAGCTTCACATCAATGGGGATAGCCATGTGGTTGCAGATGTGTTTCTTGTTCCTGAGCTGAAGAATAACCTTTTGAGCATAGGGCAATTGCAGGAAAGAGGTCTTGCAATCTTGATTCAGTCAGGGAGGTGCATAATTTATCATCCAAGTCGAGGGCTTATTATTCAGACTGAAATGACTACCAACAGAATGTTCGTTTTATTGGCCAAAACTCAGCTAGAGAAGGATTCATGCTTCCACACAACTACCTCGGATCCTACACATCTTTGGCACTGTAGATATGGCCACTTAAGTCATAAGGGACTGAGAACCTTACAGTCTAAGAAGATGGTTGGAGGACTTCCACAACTTCCAGCCTCTACTGTGACTTGTGTGGATTGTATGGTAGGGAAGCAGCACAGAGATCATATTCCAAAGAAAAGCTCATGGAGGGCCTCTCAGAAATTGCAATTGATCCACGCAAATTTATGTGGTCCAATCTCTCCAGCATCAAATAGCAAGAAAAGGTACTCCTTGTGCTTTATTGATGATTTCAGTAGAAAGCTTGGGTTTACTTTCTGGTAGAAAAGTCTGAGACATTCAACATGTTCAAAAGCTTTAAGAAACTGGTTGAAAAAGAAATTGGTATGTTTATAAAGTGTTTGCGAACTGATAGAGGAGGTGAGTTTAATTCTGAAGAATTCAATGAGTTCTACAAGCAGGAGGGAATTAAGAGGCAGCTAACCGCATCGTACACTCCACAACAAAACGGTGTGGCTGAGAGAAAGAATCGTACTGTGATGAATATGGTCAGATGCATGTTATCAGATAAGAGAATGCCAAAGATCTTTTGGTCAGAGGCTGTAAAATGGACGATTTATGTGTTGAATAGGTGCCCTACGCTTGCTGTGAAAGACATTACACCAGAGGAGGCATGGAGTGGAGTGAAACCCTATGTTGATCATTTTAGGGTTTTTGGCCGCATATCACATGTGCACGTACCAGATGCGAGGAGGACCAAGCTGAAAAATAAGAGTATTTGCTGTGTACTATTGGGGGTCAGTGAAGAATCTAAAGCCTATAGGCTTTACGATCCTGTTGCAAAGAAGGTGGTGATCAGTAGGGATGTGATATTTGAAGAAGAACAACAGTGGGATTGGGATGCAAGCTATGACGAGCAGTTGTTGATGGACCTAGATTGGGGTGATGAAACTGATCCAGATTTAGCAGAAGAAGATGAAATAATTGATGAAAGCAATGATGAAACAGAGGAAGTTGTTGATGATGAAGTCCCAATGACAGTGAATGCATCTCCTGATTCTATGGCCGTAGAAGCAATCAATGCAGGTGAAGGAAGGATCAGGCGGCAACCTCTTTGGTTGAATGACTATGTTAGTGGTGAAGGCCTTTCAGAAGAAGAACATGAAGCTAACATGGCCTTAGTTGTATCCACAGATCCTTTGAGCTTTGAAGAGGCGGAAAAGTGTTCCAAATGGAGGTCAGCCATGGATGCAGAAATTATGGCAATTGAGAAGAACAAAACATGGGAGTTAACTGAGTTGCCAAGAGGAGCCAAGAAAATAGGAGTCAAGTAGGTTTATAAGACTAAGTATAATGAACTTGGAGCTGTAGACAATCACAAAGCCCGACTTGTGGCCAAAGGGTACTCGCAGCAACATGGTGTGGATTATACAGAAGTATTTGCTCCAGTGGCAAGGATGGAGACTGTTCGAATGATCATCGCAATAACAGCTCAGAGAGGTTGGAAAATTCACCAACTTGATGTCAAGTCTGCCTTTCTTCATGGGGAGTTAAATGAGGATGTATATGTGGAGCAGCCCAAGGGGACATGAGAAGATTGGAAGTAAGCATAAAGTTTACAAACTGCATAAAACCTTGTATGGACTAAAACAAGCTCCACGAGCTTGGTTTAGTCGTATTGGGGCTTATTTCATCAAGGAAGGGTTTCAAAGTTGTCCAACTGAGCAAACATTGTTCACCAAGTCTGGAGAAGGAGGTAAAGTTCTTATTGTCAGCATTTATGTGGATGATCTTATATTCTCTGGTAATGATGAATTTATGATTACTGATTTTAAGAGTTCAATGATGAGAAAGTTTGATATGTCTGATTTTGGGAAAATGAGATTTTTTCTGGGCATTGAAGTTTTGCAAGGGCCTGAAGGTATTTTTATATGTCAAAGAAAATATGCTCTTGATGTCTTGAAACGCTTTGGAATGGAAAATAGCAATGCAGTGTGTAATCCCGTCGCTCCAGGCTTGAAGATGCACAAAGATGAGAATGGTGTCAAGGTCGATGAGACCTACTACAAGCAAATTGTGGGAAGTCTGATGTATCTTACTGCAACAAGGCCTGATATGATGTTTGTTGTTAGCCTTATTAGTCGGTACATGGCTAGACCTACTGATTTGCATATGCAAGCAACAAAGAGGGTTTTAAGGTATCTGAAAGGCACTATAAATTTTGGTATCTTCAACAAGAAGGGAGGGGCTGAGAAGTTATTGGCATTTACAGACAGTGATTATGCTGGTGACATTGAAGATAGGAAGAGCACATCTGGCTATGTTTTCTTGCTTAGTAATAGTGCAGTTTCATGGTCATCAAGGAAGCAACCAATTGTTACTCTCTCCACCGCTGAAGCAGAATTTGTGGCAGCAACAGCTTGTGCATGTCAAGCAATATGGATGAGAGGTATCTTGCAGAAATTGGGTCAGACACAACAAGGGTGCACTACATTAATGTGTGATAATAGTTCAACCATCAAACTCTCTAAGAATCCAGTACTACATGGTTGCAGCAAGCACATAGATGTGCGATTTCATTTCTTGAGGGATCTTACTAGAGGTGGAACTGTGGAGTTGGAGCATTGTGGCACTAAGGATCAGGTGACTGACTTGCTGACAAAGCCATTGAAGTTGGAGTCTTTCTTGAAGCTTCAAGGACAGCTTGGAATGTGCGAGGTGACAGATTAAACTAGCTGTTGTGCAACATTTAGTTTAAGGGAGGGAATGAAAGAACTGTTGCATGTTTTTTTAGGAATTTGTTTCAGTATTTGATTATGTCTTGAATAAGTCTTAGTTAAGTCCTAGTCTTTAGGCACTAGTTTAGTGTTTCCCTGATTTTATGCATTGCACTTATCACGTTGAGTAGTTGAGAACGTGAATCTGCTTTCTGCTCATATGTAAAGGCTATATAAAGCCTAAGTTTGTTCAATAAAATTGTAGTCATTCCCACAGTTTGTTTTGTATACTTGATCATCTGAGTATTTCGATCATTTGTTCCTAACATAACCTTTAGAAGAAAAAAAAAATGTGATATTTTAATGTACAATCACGAGATAAGATGAGGAGGGGTGAAGAATCTGGAGGCCCAAATACAGCCAAGATGGTGTGAAGTGAACCACAAGGGAATGCAGCCAAGATGGTGTGAACCACAAGGGAATGGATCCAAGAAGACTAATTCCACCACATTAAGAAAAATTTAATCAAAATTTTCACCTTGCATGAGTTGCTAGATGGACAACCTTTTGAATTTTGAATTTCCAGTCCCATCAAATACGATTTGAAAACTTAACAGTGAAATGAATGTTCCATCATTTTCAAGGTATTCACCATTAGAGTGATTCAAATATAGAAATAATCATGCTCACACCCAAATTCACCTCAAGATTCAACTTTACCCTTGTTTCTTATGCGGTTCTTCTCTTTGTAAATTGAGAACTTAAAGTCACTCTGTCAAAGTTGTTAAAATCACTAGATTGCAAGTAATCTTAATGGAAATCATATATTGACATGCAAAAAATGACTAATGTAGGGATTCTTTGTTAACAAGCTCAAATCAGTTTTTGAAATAACTTTGCTAAATCTGCTGCACTTTCTAGGAGTCTTCAACTGTCAAAACAAAGAAAAACCCATCCTACAAAATGTTGTAAACATGACATTAGTCCATAACAAATCGTTGCAATTGTTATCAAACTCTTAGGAAGATGCATCAAAAGCTAAGCCAATGAGCCGATGAGTAACAACTATGTCTTAAGGTAGCCAGGTGCCGATACAGATGTAGATATTCAACCGCAAGAAAGAAAAAAAAAAAAAAAAAAAAAAAACTGTTCTGCATTCCTCCTGAAAACATAGCCATTTAACTTGTGAAGGGCTACTTGTTGGTTCATTGAAGGCAAAATTTCTTGTGCATTTGGTATTCAGCACATTCCCACTTGGAAAAGGATATAGTCAAAGCCCATCACCAAAAGAATGGTGTTTGTTTTGCCTCAAACTCCCATTTTATCATAATCATCACAAGACTGAAGGTTAAAGCAAAAAAAAAAAAAAAAAAAATTCTTTTAAGATGACTGGCCATGATACAAGTATACAGTAGTCAGAGAGCTTAAGAGAATAAACAACAAAATATCTCTGGATTACAGCTAATGGCATCAAAACATCAGCTGATAATGTTACAATCACGCACAAAATACATGGGGAACTCATACCTTTCACTGAACAATAAGATGAAGTAATGCGCTTCAAATTTTCAAACTTTTTTTATCAGATTGACCAGTAGAATTCTTTGAACGACTGCTATAGATCCGTTTCATCCACTTTCTCTGTGCTGATGTAATATTTGAAAATACTGATTGAGACGAAGAAAGATTTTGAGATGCACCTGCAGGGGGCAGTTCAGCAGGAAGTGCGGCAGCTGTGCTGGTGAAGGCATTTAGAACAAGGAAAGCTAGTATAGGAGAAAGATCCAAAGTTCCTCCAAGTGGTGGGATAAGACCCCGGAATATGTTCAGGTAAGGATCACATATAGTGCTGAAACAACAAAAGAAACAATAGACAACCATTAGAATTTTATGCGTACAGATCATAGGAGGTGAAGTACAAGCAATCCTTTCAGCCTTTAGGTATTTGCATAGCTTAGCGATGCTTTCTTTTAAGAGAGCACTACGACAAGTGAATAACAGCATAGAGACATGAGTATGGATTACGTTAATAAAACGTGCATAACACCAACATGCTTTTACATGTCCAACTAAATAGTACTGATTCTCGTTTAAAAGAATTGTACGTCCTAGTGTTTGTCTTTGATGCAACCCTAGGACCAGTCACACTTTGTGGGATGCGGCTTCACACTTGTCATGGATTTAACACTTCTCAGATACTTCTTGAAATATTAATTGACACCCTCGCTACTCACTACTCAGACATTTCTTACATTTTCTTTATTAACTTCCTAAAAGTTTTACCTTTTGATGAGACAAGTTTATCAAGTAAGAGGGAATCATCATTCACTTATTACTAATTAAGATGAACAAAAAAAAACTATAACCGGGGTTTATCTCATATTACGGGTGGGCACGAGACGGGATGGACCTCATCCTGATCCCGTCCCGCTGCTTTATCTTCAGGACGGGATAGACCTTATACCGACCTAGACCCACCCCAAACGGGTTCGGGACAGAACGGTATCGGGATGAGTTTGATCAATCCCAAAAGGACCAGAAAAGATCGAGACGAGACGGGATCGAGATCGTGCGATGGGATGTCCACCCCTATCTCATATAATCTTTTGCGCCCAGAATGTAACTGACAGACAATTTACATAATATTATTATATGAATTGCATACTGATGACATGGTATATGCATTTCAATATTTCGACATGAGTATTGAATTACCTAGTATAAGGATGAAAATGAATGTTAATATGCTATTTTTTTTAATGAATAAAATGATTCTTATTTTTAATCAGCAAAACAAGGACTTCAAAAAAAAAAAAAACAAAGCAAGCAAGAAACTTGCAAGGGAAAGAAAAGAAAAGATACAAGGGCTGAACAAGTCTTCCCCAATTGAACACACTCTAAGAAAGGGGCGTCCATGATTCCCCAAGTAATGCCCAAGACCAAACCATCCCTTTAATACTTGTGACTAATTGGACCTGATTTTTCTTATCCCCTTTAAAGATTCTCGCGTTTCATTCTCGCCAAATGAACACAATGTCTGTCACCAAAAGTCTGTCCCAAGTCCAATTTCCCACTGCTGAGAAAGCTCTCCTACTCAAACTCTGAATCCATTTGGTCACGTTTGTTCCATTCGGCACTTGACCTCCTGGCTCCCCAATTATTCTAGCCCACACTCCTTTAGATAAGGGACATAAGAAGGACAAATGCTCAATCAAATCCGTATGCACTTCACATAAAGCGCATTTGTTGCCTAGGATGAGACCATGACAAGCCAAGTTGTCAATAGTGAGAGTTCTCCCATGAAACAACATGCATAAGAGGAAGATAGCTCGAGGCGAGACCTAACTTTATCAAAGGGGGTTGGCTGTGAAGATAGCAGGGGCCTGACCAAAAGATACAGCTGTGTTGGCTGCTAGAACAAACTGAAGCAGCTTTCACTGTGAAAGACTTGGATTTATCATCCTCAATCCACTCATCTTTCTCACCGGAATTAAGTGGCACTTGGATCTGATTCATCGTTCTTGGTGTTTCCATCCATAGAGACCTTAATCCCACGATAGCTTGCTGTCCTCATTACCAATAAATTGATTCTGCACCTGATTTTCTACTAGAAATTGCCAAAATATCCGCAAAATCCTCTTTGAGGGGGCTTGGCAACTATCCACATATCTCCCCAGAAGTCCAATCCATCTACCAAGTTGATTACAAAAGACAAATGGGGAGCACAAATATCCTTGAGGTTCATAATATGCTATTTGACTGGTACCTTATTACTTGAGAAAAAAATGAATGTTAAATATGTTATTTGATTTGTAACTTATGACTTTTGAACTTAGAATTATGCCTCAATGCATTTGAATGAATGAAGACTACATACAATTATTATATTTTTCTATGCTACTCTTAAAGTATAGAAAGATCAATGCATGAAAGACTTGATGATCCTTTTTTGTTTTTATACGATGTGAACTAAGATATTAACACTTTAGGGCATGTTTGATTTTTGTTTTCCATGGAAATTCACTAAACAGTGGAAGTATAGTGGAAGCATAGTGGAAGAGGGGAGAGAAAGAGGGGAGTGAGCATGAAAGTTGTGACCCTCTTCCACACATCTTCTCCCAAAATCATATGGAAAAAAACATTCTAGGGGGAGCTAAGAGAACTTTTCCATGAAAAAACTCAAGAAACATAGCTATTTTTAATATCATGGGATGAAAACTTTTCACTTTTCTACACCATCTCCATTATATTTTGGGTTTTCTATGCAAAAAAATAAAAATAGTGTTTGTTGATATTAGTTATATAAAATTAAATATTATTTAATGTGGTATTCTCGTAATCTGTACTATTTTTTTTTAAGATTCGTCTTATCATTGGGTCTGTTTCATGTCATGATATGACACCCATTTATGTGCTTCCTATGGAGAATATAACAATCTAGGATTGAGTGGTACTAGTTATTTTGTTCAATAATATGTCGCAACCACAGGTAAGTTTGATGAAACTGAAGGCAAATAGATAACACGAATCACACCTGAGGGGGCCAACAATGGCAGGGGGAGAGTTGGGGAACCAGGTCAAAACAAGCCTGCAAACCAGTAATGTGTTGTAGAGGTTCAAAAAATTCGAGATTCCATTAGCCAGCACAAGCCCCGCCACTGAATCACCAGGTAAAATGGCAGCAAAGTTGTGTACAGACAAGGAGTTCTTTGAAATTGACTGATTTCTGCAATGGATCTGGAAAGAAAGCAAGTTCCACCGTGATTAGGCAACCTCGTTAATTTGAGCAAAAATTACATGTTTAAAAATTTTCACCACAAGGAGTTCGCCAAAACAAAGAATCTCCATCAGATACAAAAGAAAACATTCAAAGTATTTGACTAAGTAAGAAAAATCTATGTCTTGGATAGTTAGTGAATACTTTAGATGAATTATGTAATTTATGTGACACCTGATATATGAGCTATAATTCGAATGATGACAATTTTTTTTTGTACATAGGGTTGCTGCCAGCCAAGACTGAACCATTGAGAATATGCCCCTGCTATTATTTATTTAATTCATGCCTGAAGGACAACATTCCCCCAAAGGGTAGTCGAAACAATGCCCATAGGGATAACCAACCATGCCCAAAGGCTACACCATTGTTGCCACCTATATCATTGTGAGAGAGAACACCTTACTTTATAACAGAAGTCAAAAGATGAAACTATTTGATCAGGGAAGGCGGAAATGGTTTTAGTTCAATCAATATGAAGCTAGGACAGATATACTTGCTTGGCTAACTTTGGTAGGCATTTTAAGTATAAAGTGATGCATATCACATAATACTAAATCAAGTTTGGTTAAGCCAAAGAAAAACATCCAATGGCATTTTCTTAAGTAGTTGCACTCCTGCTATGATGCTGGGTTGTTACAATTATGCATGCCTCAAACTTGGACATTTTACGAGACAAGTAGCTTTGTGTAATACATTAGTTAAAATTAGCTTAAAATTAATGATAGAGTTTGATTTATTAGAATGGAAGTAGACATATGTGTTGATGCGAAATCATTCTTAACTAGATAGTGGCATCTCAATGGTCATTTTGGTTTACACACTATAACTCCAAGCATTGAAACATTATCTTTGGTCCAATGTGGGTGTATTTTCTTCCCTGTGGCACACCACTATGCTAATAATTGCGAAAAGGGAAAAAAAAAAAAAAAAAAAAAAAAAAAGGATTCTTCAATTTAGGCCTATACATACTATTACTGGCCATATCCATATTATCTACTTGATTCATCAATTAAGTTCATTTTTTTTATTCAAGAAAATTAGCCACACCAATAAATTTTTCCCACGTTTCTATTATCAATTTGAATGAATGTTGCATCTCATATTACTTAGAAATGGATAAAATTAACAACTAAAGGAGAAAACAAGAAGAAAAATTTACCTGGAAAGAATTGCTGAAAGAGGATAGGTTCTGAAGAAGAGGATTTGATGAAATGAAAGAGTTGAACGTTCTGAAACACCCATCAGCAGCAGAGACGAGTGTGGTGTGTAATTCATGGATGGGGTTAGGTTTGGAATGAAGAGTGAATGGAGGAGACAATGAAGGTGTTGGAAGAAATGCCGAGGAGAGAAGAAGGCAATTGGAAATGAAATTATTGGGATTTGGGTTCTGAGTGTGAGTGAGTGAACACTCTTTTGAAGAAGAAGAAGAAGAGGCCATGATTGAGTGTTTTGAACTGAGAGTGGGTGACAGAGGATTGGTTACTAGTTGGGGTGTTGGAAAATTTGGACCAAAGAAAGATATCATGTTTGGATTCCGAGGTTTTAGGGGATTCGAAATTGCCACGTAACAATTATAAAAACAAAATTTAGGAACACAAATACTCTTCTTAATTTGTAAACTTCTCTCTTATGTTAAGTTTGTTTTATTGGATGCCTTCTATTATTAGAACAGAAATTCTAAATGTCGCGGGAGTGGGCGAGGAAATCAGCGAGGGAGGGGGGAGGGGGGTGGTGGACCGTCCATCCCCCTCGGGATGTGTGCCATCAGATTTCATGCGCGCACCCCGAGGGGATGGACGGTCCACCACCCCCCTCCCTCGCTGATTTCCTCGCCCACTCCCTCGACAGGTAGCCTTTCTCTTATTAGAAATAAGTTAGAATGTTATGAATCTTCATATTCCAAAGCATTTGCGAAAGTTATAGTTCCACTAGAATAGTGGAATGTTATTGACGCTTTAGGTATTGGAGTTTTATTCCTCAAAACAAATTTTTTTTTTTTTGATAAAAGCATAGAGCATATATATTAATTAAACCGGTTATACTGATGTCCTGTCGTGGTGGTGAGCAAGTGAGCCTCATAATTGAGATCTTTACAAATAAAATTATAGAACCAATAAGTGTGGATAGTAAGCAGTCTTGGTATACTACTCATGAGAGGATGTCATACCCAATCCATGGTCACATTGGAGTGCTGATGGTCGTCATGCAAAATGGAATTAAGCATCCCAGAGTCTCCCAACAAAAACCCTATTCGCATTACCTTGTTTGGATGAGAAGAAGAGTCGCTTTCGCTGCATGGCATTCCGCCATTGTACCTTCCTTGCAATAAGTCCTGCCACCCGAGCTTGTACCTCGCCTAGGATATTGACTGCCAAAATACCAATCGCTCTGTAGATATGAGACAAAGAAGCTCGCATTATAAGTGACTACAATCGTTTCCGGGTCCAGAGTGTGGGGAATGAGTTTAAACTGTAAGTGTGAGACCCTTGTGTGGGCGGACCTGAGGGGGATGATGAGGGTTGGAGCCCAGTAGGCCCAACATGCATGTGGATCCCAAGAGGGGTTGGACTAGCTACCAAGGGGAGATCATAGTCCCACATCGCCTGGGTGCGGGATGGTGATGTGCTATATATGTGCGAGGTTGGATCCCCATAGTAAGAGGCCTTTTAAAGCCGTGCGGGCCGGTTGGGCTCAAAGCGGACAATATCTTACTGTGCGGATCGGGTCGTTACAGTAAGGCTCTTGAGTTCAGAGGGTGTTGTCTAGCCGATTGGATTTGTGCTAGAAGTAACTCTATCCTTTTGGTAGCTGACTCAGTAAGGGGGTCGTTTTTGGCAAGTAGCATGAAATCGGAGGATGGGTTAGAGATGGGGAAAGGCAAAAAATCTATCACTGTTGTTTCAAGGAAATGATGAATGGAGTCTGGTGAATTTGTATCCTGACTGGCCGAACAACTAACTTGACCCAGGGTTACGGGACCTGTGATGAACCATTGGTGTTTCTAGGCATTCCAAGGGCGATAAAAGGAATAAATGGATTTTCGGGAGCAAAATTTGGTCTATTGGAAAACACAATTGTTACGGTCTGTCATGTGGTTTGGATGAAAACGGTGAATTGTGCTAGAATTTCCATTTTGACCTCCTTGTGAGTGTTTTTTTTTTTTTTTTTTTTTTTTTTTTTTTTGGAAATTGAGCCGGTGTTTTTTTAGCACAGGGTCCGTAACCTGCGTCCGAGATGCGACCTAACGGGTCTAACATCACCCCGAAACAAATGCCGCAGCCGGCGGGTCTTGAAGCAAGGACGTGGGGATCAAATCCACACGTCCTTAACCACTCGACCACGACCTCCTTGTGAGTGTTAGCAGTGTCCCACATAAAAAAAACGGTGGAGGGCATCCCAAAGCTATCATGGAGCAAATAAATCGGAATAGGAGAGATCGGGCAAAGCTAATGTATGACATGGCATAGGAAGAAAATATGAGTAACATCCTCAATGTGATTGTTATAGTCTTTAATGAGAGTATGAAACCGAGTTAAATTAGTCATAGTTAGAAGAATGCTTTGACTAATTTTTCAAAGTAAGAATTGGGCACAAGGAGGTCCTTTGATTCTCCACAATTCTTTGAGAAGTTTGGCATTGAAGATATTAGAGTCAGTGTTTGAGTGGAGCATTCAAATTGGTCATTGTTGAAAGCCTTGGTTGCATTTATTTTTATTTTTTTACAGAGAAAATACCTTTTTTTTTTATCTAGTAGTCGGATTAGTTTGTTAGGGTTATCTAAAGGTCGGATCAGGATATCCTGAATGTCCTTAGCCACATGAGTGGGAAAAAGGGAGTTGATAAGATCAACATTCCAATGGGTGTATTGACCAGAGAGGGGGGGGGGGGACCACAAATCAGAGAATGTGCTAGGCAAGTTAGTATTGTGATGGTTAGGAATACAGTCTACCAATACTAGACCGAGTTTGACCCAACAGTCCCTCCAAATACCAATGGTGTCTTTGGACAACACTTGCCAAACCATATGGCGTTTCATTTTGGCCAAAGCGGTGAGATTGTCTCTCCAAGCAAAGGATGCTATGGAAGAAGGATTATAAATTTGAAAAATACTCTTGGAATTGAAGTACAAAGCTTTGAGCTGTTTAACCCGAGTATTGGTAGGGGAAGAGATAGCGTGTCAAATTTTTTTGCCAGTAAGGCGAGATTTTTATTCCTGATAGAAAGAATATTCAGACTACCCAAATGACGTGGCTAAGAAATGCGATCCTAGGTACAGATGTAATTACCTTTACTGTTTGCAGTCCCATTCCACCAAAAATTACGAGCTAGGTTGTCAATCTTGGTGGTAATTGAAATCAGGAGAAGGAAAGTTTGCATGTTGTAAATTGGGATTGAGTTGAGGACGAATTTAATCGTTATGGTTCTACCAGCTTGAGAAAACACTTTAGATTTCCAATTAAGAGTTTGGCATTGACCATCTCGATAAGGAATTGGAAGTCACTCACTTTCAAAGATTATGTTAATCATCTTGGAACCCAAGATTATGTTAATCATCTTGGAATGTTTCAGGTGGACATTTGAACTGTAGTAGAAGATGATTTATCAAAATTAACCCCTTGACCTGACACAACAATAGTGGTGGAGGAGATCTTTAACTGAATGGGATTAAGCTAAAGAGTCTTAACAGAAAATCATGAGGTCGTCTGCATATAGGAAATGACTAATATAGGGAGATTGACTTTTGATAGTGATTCCCTTGATGAGCCCCTTAGATTCAGCACGGGCAAGAAGCCGGGAAAGAGCTTTAGCAATGAAAATGAAAAGATAGGGGAAAAGGGTTCCCCTTGTCTGATGCCCCGTAAGGGTTTGATTGAAGAAAGGGGAGGATCATTGAGCATGACTCAAAAAGAAGTGGTGGAAATTATTTGTTCAATCAGGTGTATCCACTCAGCAACGAAGCCCAACCTTTTAAGAATTTGAAGCAGAAAGGACCATTCCACCTGATCATAGGCTTTAGCCATATCAATTTTATGGCCATCCAGCCCTATTTCTTTCTCCGAAAATGTTTCATTTGAAAGGTCTTGTGGGCAATGCTTACATTGTCCGCAATGGATCAACCTTGAAGGAAAACTCCTTGGTTAGGGGAGATAATGTTATCTAAAAGAGGTTTTAATCGATTTGTCATGATTTTCGAGATCACCTTATAAATATCATTAAAGAGCCCTATTGGACTAAATTTATCCAGAGTAACAAGGTTTCAACTTTGGGGACAAGTGCTATAAGAGTCTCATTGAGTTTTGGATCCATCTTGCAGGTAATAAAAAAATGTTTAACTACCTTGCAGTCATCGTGCTGCACAATATCCCAATAGTGCTGAAAAAAAATATCCATGAAAGTCGCTCGAATCAGGAGCTTTGTGATTGCCCATATCAAGACCTATGAATTTCCAAATCAGTTGGGATGAAAATAAGAGCGTCAGTATCAGCTGTGAAGATGATATGTGAGAAAAGATAAAAAAATTTCGGGGTTGGGAGAGGGGTTCAAAGATCGAAAGATGTTGTTAAAGTAAGTGTTCAAAATATTTATGACCGCATTAGTATTGGAGTGCCAAACATTGGCTTCATCTTTTAAGCGGAGGATAAGATTTTTCTGTGATGAAGCAACACTGAGAGATGAAAGAATTTGATATTCTTGTCCCATTCTCTGAGCTAGGAGCGATCAGATTTGTTTCTTTAGAAAAGTTCTTCTCTAATTAAAAGTTTCGATAGTCTGTCTTCCAGCATGGAGATAGCTAGGGCATTATCCCTAGATAGGTGATCATTTTGCAGTTTGTCAAGGGTTTTGCTAAGCTTCCAAGATACTCAAGTGAATATTCTTGAATTTTTTGCTCCATCTAGACAAACTGTAGCTCAACCTTTTGGTTTTGGGATATAATTTATGATCAGGCCTGCTATAGTGTCAATGGTCAAGCAAGGTTCAATTGTGGTTTAATGTGGCGTTAAGTGTGTTGTCAACACTAACGCCGCTTAGATTAGGTTTAGGTGTCAAGGTCTTCTTTCTCCACCACTATTCAATAAGATTAGAGTGAACATAAAATCTTGAACTCCAAAGGTCACGAAAGGAGAAGGGAAAATGGTAATATTACCGATGGGTGGCAAAGAAATAGTCATTCATGTTGGGGGAGAAATGAGTTTAGGTTTTTACGTTTGTGAACTTTCGGAAGAAGAAAAAAATAATAAAAAATAAAAAATCAAATGAATCGACTAACTGCTCGAACCAAACTGACCAATTTGATTTTGTTTCGATTTTGATCCGGCTTGTAAGAAATCAAAGTGATCAATTTGACTTTAGGTTAGAAAAAATGGAGAAACCGAACTGATATATATGTTTATTTCTTTATTTATTAATATTTTTTACTTATATGTAATTTAGACTTGTTTAATATAGTTTATTTTTTTTGTTCAGTTTGGTTTTCAATTTAATTTTAAATTTCATTTCGGTTTGGTTTGATTACATGTTGGGTTCAATTAGATTTGATTTTCTACCAAACCATAAACAACCCCAACAAAAACCAATATATTTTCATACATCAAATAGGCTATAGTTTCAACTGTTTACAGATAATAAATATATTTGCTTACTTTAAACACTTAACTTGCCATCAACATCACTCATAAAGAGAATTGCAAAAAAAAAATTTGTTTAAATAACAGAATATGCTCTAGAAACAAGTTCTCGGCTGGTTTGTCAATCAGTTGAAGTTACTTGATCAAAAACATAAAATGAGTGGATTGTACAGGGACCATAGATATGAGTATCTCATGCATGATATTATACTAGAAACAGAGTGTATCTAAGCCACATCAATATTGGTTCTCGTCATCGCAAAAGGCAATTCTAGTCAGCTTTGACCTTTTGGGTGAAAGGTTAGCAAAAACAATTGCCATCCCTACAAACCAAATCCAGCTCAATTTTTTGGTATGGCAGACTTGGTTCCCCGAATTTAGGATTTTAGCATTTCATTACAAAATTCCTTGATATATACTGGCCTTTATTGTTAGACTGTATCATCTCAGTTGTATTCAAATTCAATTATTTCAGAAGATCTAATTTACTGCGTTGCCTTTTCATTGAACCCTTCCCAGTGACCTGTCATTTTCTTTTCATGTAGTACCAATTTCTCAAGCTAGGTAAACCTCCATTTACTGCACCAGTGAATAATTAATTTCTTACATGACTTCATTACAGATTCATTGCAGACCAGGCATCAGCATTGTTAACCAAGTTGAAAAAAGTGTCTCTGATCTGCAGCTACATGGGGCCTACTGTAATGAACGGCTTTACAATGCCACAGATACAGGACATGGGATATACAAGCCAAGCCAGGCTGGTCATGCAGAAACAAATTCGGGACCCAGCAACCTTATCCCTACTGAGCAAATAATGTGAGAATCTGAAACTATCGCCATACACAAACTTCAAAGCCTAATAAGCTCTGTAATTGGTCTACAAGTATATAATCACCTAATTACACTATGATTTATACATGTTTTATATCTATGTGAACAATCCCCTTTCCTGTCGTTCACTCACTGTTTTGGGAAATTACCTCACCAAATTTTAGGAAGAGTTGCGCATCTGAGGTACTCATAGATGAGCAATTTAACATCCCTGGGTTTTTTATGTTGGAGTACTCTTCCATGTAGCTTGGCACCTTGGTAGACGGTGGTGGTATTGGAAGGGTGATGGCTGGCTTGGTTGGGTTTGCCAGCACAAGTGACTCCAGCACCCTTGTTACCTCGTGCATTGTTGGCCTGTCGGAGGGCTGTCTTTTGGTGCATAGAAGGGCTAGCTGAAAAACCTTCTTTACCACTCCGAGATCATTACAAGTGGCAGAGATTTCAGGATCCACAGTCTCCATGACTGCATTGTTGGCTGTCTTTGACATAATCTACAGAAAAATGGGACACCACATGAGCCTTTTCACTTTTCAAACAAGCACGAAAACTGGTATCTCAAGACATGAAGATATCAATCATAATTAGTAGATAAGAAAGAAGAAAGGAGTGGTACCAATTGATGGAGATTGGATTCATTGTCTACTGCTTTTCTTCTTGTCAGAAGTTCAAGGAGCACAACCCCAAAGCTATACACATCAGACTTTTCAGTGAGGCGGGATGTGCGGGCATATTCAGGATCTATGTATCCAATGGTTCCCATGACATACGTTGAAGTGTGAGATTTGGAGGTGCACAAAATCTTTGCTATACCAAAATCTGTGAGATGGGCCTCGTAGTCCTTGTCCAAGAGAATGTTAGATGATTTCACATCCCTGTGAATGATTCGCGGGGTACAGTCGTGATGAAGATAAGCAAGGCCCTGAGCTGAACCCAGAGCTATCTTCAGGCGCATGTCCCAGTCAAGTTTTTGCTTCTTTGTAGAGCCACCTGTTAAATGAACTAGTTTTAGGGAAACCAACTATAGATTAGAACACGTATGTCCTTATTGAAAACTACCAATGACCTAATTGAAGATGCTAGATTTCTAGAAGAATCTAATTTGTGTGCACACTAGTAGGGGTGGGCACGGTCCGGATCGGTTCCAAATTTGGAGGAACCTAACTCGAACCGTTTCAAATTAACGGATCCGGTCCGGTCCGGATCCCCTGATTTTTAACATTGGAACCGAACCTAACTCGAACCGTTTGAAACGGTCCGGTTTCACGGTTCCAATTGAATAAAGAACAGAAATAATTGCCTTAAAAAAAAAAAATAAACAGAAAAAATAAATTTGTTAAACAGATCCATCATCGATAAACTCAGATACAGATTCATCATCTAATCTCACCTAATCTGTTCGATCGATCACCTAATCTGTTTGATCGATCATCCAAACAGATTCATCACTCCATACAGATCCATCACTCCAAAGTCACTAATTCAACACAACCCCTTTAATCAATCACCCCAAATTCCTCCTCTAAACCACACAAAATCCAGCAAACAAACACACAAAAAACACACCCAAACCATGAATTCAATTACCCAATCATTCTTTCATCAAATACCCATCATGATAATCATCATTAGTACAAGAACGGATCATCTACAACATCAACACTGTATCAAAAGAAGAACAAAGACAGAAATCAAACCAGAACGAAATCCAAGAAAGAAAAATTAGTGCTTTATGGTTTATTTTCTTCGTTTTCTCCTCCACCTCTGATCTCTTCTTCTCTGCTGCTGCTGCTTCGACAGAGTTCTTCGACAGAGTTCTTCGACGGATCTACTGCGGCTGATGTTCTTCTCTGCGGCTGATCTTCTTGATGAAGACAGATCTACTTCTTCTCTGCGGCTGATCTTCTTGATGAAGACAGATCTACTTCTTCTCTGCGGCTGATCTACTTGATGAAGACAGATCTACTGCGGCTGAAGATCAGCAGAGAAGACAGATCTTCGACAGAGAGAGGAGAGGAGAGGAGAGGAGAAGAGGAGATCTCCTTCTCGAGACAGAGACAGAGAGAGGAGAGGGTGATCTCCTTCCCCTTCTCGAGACAGAGACAAAGAGAGGAGAGACAGAGAGAGGAGAGGAGAGTTTAGGTTTAGATTTTTTAGGTTTAGGTTTTGGTTTAGGTTTTTATACTAAATGCGATTTGAAACGGTCCGGACGGGTCCAACCCGGACCGTTTCTTTTTAAAAAATAGAAACCGGGACCGGACCGTTTTATAACGGATCCGGACCGATCCGAACCGTACCTAAAAATACAAAATCAAAATCCGGACCGTTTAGAGCAAAACGGTCCGGTCCGGTTTAAATCCGCGGATCCTTGACCCGTTTGCCCACCCCTAGTGCACACAACTTAGAAAAGGTATGCAATAATCATATAAAACAATTGCATGTTCTTGCTATATGACATATACCACTAGACGGGAATTAAAAAAAAAAAAAAAAAAAAAAAAAAAAAATCTATGTTGCCCAAATTGGGCATCCTGGTCCATCAACAAATACTGATAAAAATAAAAACAAAAAAAATAAAAAATAAAAATAATGAACAGAAAACAAATTAGAGATTGCATAGGATCATGCATGCATGTTGTTCTATGACCAGTGACCACTTACCATGTAGGAGATCCCAAAGGCTACCATTCTCCATGTAGTCGTAGAAGAGAAGATTCCCGGAGGGTGATAACGAGTATCCTTGGAGGCTAACAAGATTCCGATGCTTGATGCTCCCAACAGTCTCGAGCTCTGTCTCAAATTCCTTCAGACTCTGAGGGTAATGTGTGTATAGCCGCTTGATAGCCACGGGGTTGCAATTCTTTAGGACACATTTGTACACGGTGCTTGAAGCGCCATAACCAATAATATAATTCTCACTCAGGTTCTCAGTCATCCTCATAATGTCATCGTATACATGAAGAGCCATATTCATGTTAAGGATCACCAGCTTGGGTTTAGAATAACTGACTGTAAGTTCAAAAAACAAGTGCACACGCAAGAAGTGAGTATAGCATGACGAAAACAACCAATTATGGATATATTTCTAACCAAAGTTAGGTAAAGGCTACCACAGAAAAGCTCATACTATTCTGATAAATAAGCCAAAAACCAAACTACGTCTTTGAAGAGTTTTTTTTTCTCTGATTTCGGACTAATTATGTTATCCCTAAAATCCAGCGCAGCCAGTGAAGCACTTTCCTTTCCTATATCATTACTGTCTAACCTAATATATCTTATGTTTAATGAAACATCAATTATTCATCGGTGCATCAGGAGCTACCTGGTTTGTCCAGAGATCCTTCAGGAAAAGGTGCTGGTCTGTGAGGACGACATGCTGCCACTAAGATCATGAGAAGTATTACAAGGGCACCCAGAGCAATTCCTAAAATTGCTGCTTTAGAAATTGGAGCTGCACACATAACATGGAAAGAGAAGTGAAGTGATGAGATAAAAGGGAAACTAATCAGTCACTAAAAATCAACGAGATGTGTCATTCCTTGAGCAAAACCAGCTCATTTAGGTTGCTACATACCCCATTGTGCTGATTGTTTTTAGTTTTGGGACGAAGTATCAGTTCCGTACAGGATTTTCTACCACTTTGCATTGATCACTAATAAAGTTTGGCTAAGAAGATATAAAACTAGATGCTGAGTTTACCTCTTTCTGGTGAGCGAGAATTGTGGCACGGAATATTGAGCCAAGAACCACAAAGATCAGGATTTCCAATGAAGCTGAAAGGAGATGGAACTTGAATAACATCATTTAACCATCCAAAAAAGTGATGCAGAAAAACTTTTACAATAGTAAGATGATGATACAAACAAGTAACTTATTCTCTTACCTGTTTGGCAAAAACCTTGTGAAATTGTTTCCTCTAGGAATGTCACCAGCAAGGTTGTTATATGACACATTTCTGCTCAAATGCAATAAACATATGCTTTTTAAGGGATATTAATATTGGTTGATTATCCTAAGATTGATCAAAGTTGACTTTGAATCATTTGATATCGGCGATAACTTACAGCACATTAAGACTGAAGCAGTTGAACAACGATAGCAAATCCCCAGATAAATTGTTGTTCTCCAAATGCCTGGCATTATTTTGAGTCAAAATATTACAGACTAATATAGTGGACGACAAAATAATTATCATCAACCAAAGTACTATAGTAGCATGTAAAAGGACCATCAACGTGTAAAACTCATAGAATGAGAACCAAAACAGAAAAACCAAACATTTTCACATACACTAATCCAAAAAACAGTAGTCCACATTTAATTCTATGTCCGCAAAACAAAAATACAGCTTCTATTGAGAGAAAGGCATGCAACTCACAGCACAAACAAGTTTTGCAGCTGACCAAGTTCTTGAGGGATTGAGCCGGAGATTTGATTATATGAAAGGTCTCTACAATTAAAAAATAAAAGAGCATTGTTACAAAAGTTGCAGTAGAACACGTACCAATATGACATAAAGAGTCACAAATAGTTTGATATATCTTACATCTCCATTATACTCCTCAGGTTTCCGAACTCCGCGGGAAGATATCCAGACAAAAGGTTCTTACTTAGATTTCTAAAATTTACAGGTGTCAGGAAAAAAAACTATATGTCAAAAGAAAAGAAGTGACAAAATAACAAGACTTACAGCTTCAGGAGATGTTCCAAATCACCAACAGGAGAAGGAATGGAACCAGAAATCTTGTTATTTGAAAGGTCCCTGGGGAACAGAAAACAATAAATGAAACATTCCAAACCAGGACCATAAGGCGATAATTAATCCGTAAGATAGCATACTTACAATGTATCCAAATTCCCGATCTGAGATAGCTCAATTGGTATTGGGCCTTTCAGCCTGTTCGATGAAAGATTCCTATTATAATAGAAAGAAATCAGTTACTGCATACAGTAAGTAATGGCCAATATGCCAAGACCGAATATGAAGTTCCATGAATGACTTTCACACATTGTACATGCGCTATTGGGTCCAACAATCCAACAGACAAAAAAGTAAAGCAAATCAACAATAAAACCAAAAGAGTAAATGACATTGGATCTTTTAAATCAATGTTAAATTAGTGAAACTCGGGACTTACAAGTACGTCATACTCTCAAGCTTTTCAAATGCAGGTGGTATGGTTCCATTGAATTTATTTCCAAAGAGATTACTGCCACAAAATCATGTGCCTAATGATGTTTCCACATAATATTAAATCAATTAAATAAGCTAATGGACAAAGGTAAGATACTGACAGACTATTGAGGTTTGTGCATGAGCTCAGGTTTTCTGGAATCTGACCGTCGAGATTGTTATTGGCAATGTTTCTGTAAGATCATTGTGTTAGTAGGTAGCAACCTGTTAAAGACTTGAACACATAAAGATCTGCATCTAATATCATCTACCATGCACAGTTACCAAAATATGGAAAATATCCAATCATGACTTACAATTCAAATAGATCAGTGAGCTTCCCAAGCTCGGGTGGAACATGCCCAGTGAGTTTGTTATCATTAAGTTCCCTGCGAACAAAATATGGTTGTAGATTGTGAATATTCCCCGTCCCAGTAAATGGTTGAAAAGTTAAACAATACAATGGAATGTAAAATTCATTGTAATGTGCTTTATCTAGGACCAACATTTTAATTACACTACACCCATAAGATTCCCCAAGCTTAAATTAGAATTTTTTCAACAGGCAAATTGATTCAATCAAGTAAAAAATTTCACCTAGCCACCTAGGGAAGGACTAGGCGAGCTCAAGTAGTTTGGTCCATATTAAAGGCAGCAAACGTAAGAGAGTATGTCTACACTCTTTATTTGAAAGACGAATTAAAAAAATAATAACGAGCCTTCCTCACAAATAATGAAGCATCGTCATATTTCCCAGCTCCGGAGGAATGGAACCTGTCAGTTTATTACTATGCAAGTACCTAAAAACAAAAGTAAAAAAAAATCATACTCAGCGGATATTGCAAAACACAACTTCTAAAAGTAGAGAGAAGTATTGGGACATTGTAATTATTCAACGACTTGAAAGTGCAGACATAGAAGCACTGTAATTTTTTTCTACCAGTCTAATAGTACAACATCAAAATATATCAATATTATAAACTGGCCAGGCATTGCAAATAACTGAAGAGACTTTAACTTACAGTTTTTCTGTATAGCTCAGATTCCCCAAAATAGGGGGGATAGTTCCACTCAAAAAGTTGCTACTTAGGTCTCTGAGACAGAAGGAAAAGAAAATGAAGAAAAATGTCAAATAATTTAAGAGAAATAGTTGAGGAGATTGGAGTAATGAAAGTCACATAAGGTGAACAAAGAAAGAAGCTCGAAACAAGAAGGCATGCTCTATGCACAAAACTATTTCTTTTTAAAGTGCAATCACTAATGGGTTAAAGTACTTACAACACTGCAAGTGCTTGCATGAGACCAAGCACAGATGGAATTTTCCCTGTAAGTTGATTTCCTTGCAAAGAGCTTCCATGCACAAAGGAAGATAAACAAAAGACCAGCTAACAAATGTAAGAAACTAAAGATATGTAATTAGAGAGAAATAAGTTAAATCCACATACAGTGTAGCAACTTGTAAAAACCCAATATTAAATGGAATTTCTCCAGTAAGCTGGTTGTAGGATAAATCCCTAAAGATCAAAGAAAAAAAGGAATTACATTAATCCAACTCGTACATTTTCATAATTTACGACAGTCATATTGAGTTAGAAGATATACATACAAGACCTGGAAAGCAGTACAGTTGCCAATGTTGTGAGGAATGCTCCCAGTGAGACTGTTGTTTCTAACATCACTGTAATTCAGGGGACCCGCATAATTAGTTCAAGGAACCGGCGAATCAGCAAATTGACAACATGTCGTAAATGGCGACTATTTAAACATTGGAACAAAGATGCCAAGAACAATGGAGAAAGAATGCGGCACTTACAAGTACCATAACCCTGTTAACTGGCACATATCAGAAGAAAGAGTGCCTGTTAAATTGTTATCCCGAAGTCCCCTGGATTACAAGTCAACAAAGTAGTTGTTAGTCTGTTACTAAATTGAAGAAAACTAACATGGAAGAATCTAATTACGGAATGAAGTACATATTCATCAAATTAAGAAGCTTTAAACAAAGGCACACTGAAAAGAAGTCTCGAAAAGTACTCACAGATACTGTAGAACCTCACTCCAATATATAAGCCTTGGTATCTCACCACTTAATGCATTCTGAGCCAAGTCCCTGGAGCCAAGTATTCTCATGTTCATGCTAAAAATCAAGAGAGAATGAAAAATTAAAAATAATTAATACATTGAACTTACAAGTATTTCAGATTCGGTATCTGGGACAATGTCGAAGGAATGGGGCCTGTTAACTGGTTATTTTTCAAAATTCTGGAGGATCATTCAAAGGATTAGCGCATAGAACCAGCAAGAAACCCACTAAAACAAAACTTAACAAATGCAGAAAACTCACAATGATTCCAACTGTTTTAACTTTGAAATTGAAAATGGTATGTCGCCTTCAATCTCATTAAACGAAAAATCCCTGACAAGATACCAGTACAAAATGAGATATTGGAAAGAGTATTAAAGTACCACAATGTGGTAGAGAACAATAATAATACATGAATATACAACGTAATACAAAACTTACAAGGATTTCAGAGATGAGCAGTCACCAATCTCATCCGGAATCTGCCCAGAGAGACGGTTGCCCTTAAGATCTCTGTTAAAAAAAAAATTCAAAATGAGACCCAACAAGTCAGCTTACTAAAGGAAGTAAGGAGATCTCTAATACACAAATGAAAGAAATAACTTAAAGATTATGAACAGTACATGGAGAGTAACCCCTTTAAATCTCCAATTGCAGGCGGAATTTCCCCACCAAGATTTAGTCCTGAAAGATTACTGCATCAACAAAAATAAGATTGATTGGGGTGAATGCAGTTAGTTTTCAAAAATTTATTATAGTGCATGCGATGTGTCAGCCAATTAATTGTTTTCCAATAAAAATCATCAAGGTGTTATGTCAAAAGTCATCACTGACTCAGATATATGCATTCAATCTTTACACTGAGACTTTAAGATATCATGATATCTGATATCTCAAAGATCGGATGTAGTTTCAAACTCAATTACCATAAACAAACAAAAATAATAATCGCAAGAGTATAAAATTGAACCATATATATTTCAACAACAGTAAAAAAATAAAAAAAAAACTTACAGTGCAATGACATTAAAGGTGACATTATCACAAGTCACCCCTCTCCAGTAACAGTAGTCGGACGAGACTGTCCATTCATATAGAACATTATCCACGTCCTGAAATGACTTTTTGACCTCCAAAAGCGTCACACCTTTTCAAATTTCAAGTGAAAGTTAAGAACAAAACTATGAGCTTGTTTTAAAATTGTCTCAAACAGACAAATAAAACTAAATAAGTAAACCAAGTCGAGTGTTTAAAAAAGGAGAAATCATGCATTATCAAACAGTTGCAACAGTGTAAATTGAGGGGAAATGAAGAAAATATGGCAAAACATGTTGAAACCATAGAGAAATGGTATCATTGTAGGGCATCTTATGAGTGAAATCTACAAATTGAAGGATTAAAATTTCATCTGAAACAAAGAACAACAAGAAGAGTTGGGCATCAAACATTCCTTCAGCTTACAAAAGGTACAACTTTATGTATTTTAGGCTTATTAATCACACAAAACAGAAACGAAACACTGTTTGGGTACAAGTATTCAACAGGAAATCAAGCAGAAAATCTAAAGTACAGTGTTCATAACAAGCATTAAAACCAACTTAGTGAAAGAAGCAGCAAAGCAAAGAAGAAGAAGAAGAAGGCTCTGTTGAGCTGAACTCACCATCATCTTCATCAGAATCAGCTCGACCAAAGCTCAAAACGCAGAGAAATACCACCAAATGAGAAAACGCCCGAAAGAGAGAAGCCCCATTGTTTAACCCAAACCGAAATGCCATTAAAGCTGAACCTTCTCCACAGTTCCTCTCTTGCTCTGTTCTCCCAGATGAGCAAAGTAGCAAAACCCACCCACCCTCTCAACAGGAAAGGAAAAATAGGGGAACTGTGTTATTTACCGACATTGTTGTAATGCACATGTAACGACCTCAGTCATCAAGGAAGAGAAGAAATAGAGATAACAGAGTTGTTTTTGCCTTTGGAGGATTAATGGGGGGCATTGGTTGTTTTAAAGAGAGAGAGAGAGTGATGGGGTTTTGAGCTTTTTGGAATTGAGGATCACGTAGATGACTTATTTGCTCTCTCTCACTAATCGTCCCATCAACCTCTCTGTTCTGGGTTTTATTTCCTTTTCCTTGAAAACCACTCTCTCCTTTTTTTTTTCTCTCTCTTTCTCTATCTATAATGTCAGAGAGAAGAGCAGAGTAATTGCCATCGCTACTAGTTTGGTTGTGTTGTTTAAGTTTGTGAGAGAGAATAATTCGGGGAGAGAGAGAGAAACGAAAGAGTGATAAAGTTAAAAACTTTGTGGCAGATGTTCAGGGAAAGCCTGCAACACTAGCTTTGCCAGCCCAGTAGTACAACAACACAGTCACAGACACAGCTCAACTGGTGAAACAAAAAAGTCTTCTCTCTTGTAATTCGAAATGGGTTTCTGCAAAAAACCACCATTAAAACAGAGGAGGAGGCTACAATAGTAAAGAAGGCTGCAAACACACCACTAGGGGTGGGCACGGGACGGGATGGGACGAGATATACTCATCCCTATCCCATCCCGTTCATACGGGATCGGGACGGGATGGAATGGGAAAAACCCCATCCCAACCTCGTCCCATCCCAAACGGGTTCGGGACGGGACGGGATCAGCAGGGGATGCCCACCCCTAATCGCTGCACCAAATATGAGCTGAAAGTTCTAAAGTTTAGGTAAAAGCATGGAGCTAAAGTTTAGGATCCCTGTTCAGCTTATTCAACCGCACCATTGTCAAATGAGAAAACTACAAGAATTCAATGATATAACAAATTTAACATGATAATCAAATGGACTGTCAAAATTTTCCAGTGACAATAACGTGCCATCATCAATACTGCAACCATTCTAAATTCTTGGCTCTGGTTATTACATAAGTGGTGATGATGTCTATAAAACAAAGCATAGATGTTTTTCTTTTCTAGCCAAGGGTGATCTCAAAGATTACTCCTTCCAGACTGAACACAGTGCAGGTCCCAGTGACTTCATTAAATTGCATTCCACGAAGGGCAGCCTCATTTTTTTTTACCAAGACGTTCATGCTACATGAAAATAACAACAATAAGAAACACGATCATGGAAAGATAAACTTAAGGAGCCAGTGCCTTTCTTTTTTATGAAGGCCTTCTGGAAAAGGCTCCCCAACAGAAACCTCAATCTTTTGGACTGTCACGCTCATAACAGAAGGCAAAGGATGTCCTGCAATGGGCTGCATACCCTCTTTAGGTTGAACTAGTCAAAGCTTGAATGTAGTTCAAGGCACGACTTTAGTCAAGTGCCATTGCAGGGTCCAAACCCTATTTTCACAACAAAACAAAAACCAAAAATAATGATAATACCAAAGTACGCCACTGAAAATATGTTTCATAAGGTGTATTCCAACCTTTCTGAAAACAAAGTAAATACATATAAACATTTTAACAGCATCATACTGAAGTTCTCTAGAAATATTGGAAATAATTGGAAGCTTATTAGTAAATAAACGATAGAATCATTCATTGAGCATCAAATACTTAAACTTTAGCCTGAGAAACGTAAGCTAGTATGAACTTGAAGCTTCTCAATCCAAGGAAATAAATAATAAATTTATTATAGTAAGTGATATTCTAAATAAAAATAAATAATTAAATAAAAATATTAATAATAAATTAGTTCGGGACGGGATTGGCGGGATTGAAAATCTTCATCCCATCCCATCCCATTCTAGATCGGGACGAGACGGGATCGGGATGAAATTATTCAATCCCATTAAGACCCGAAAAAATCGGGACGGGACGGGACGGGATCGCGGAATGGGATGCCCACCCCTACACACCACTATTATTTCTTCTCTCTCAGAAACCACCATTATTTATTTTCTCTCTTCTCACCAAATTGGAGTTATGGCAATGAGGTCCCACTCATTAAATATTCTGATTTTCAACAACAATGGAATGTGATTTTTAGATGATGAGAATTTACAAGGGCAAAATAATTAATTACCTTATGTTTTGTTAAAATAAAAATAGACATTTTTTGTAGGAGATGGAGTCACATTGTATTAAGTTTCTTATGAAGTCAACTTTTTTTTTTTTTTTTTTTGTATTTGCAAAATTATAAAATTGTTGTTTTTCTTATGAGAATGATTGCCTTTAGGGGTGGGCACGGGATGGGACGAGATGGATTCATCTCTATCTCATCCCGTTCATTTGGGATCGGGATGGGATAAACCTCATCTCAACCTCGTCTCATCTCAAACGGGATCGGGACGGGATGAACACACTAAATAGTTTTTAATAAAAAATAACAAAAATAGTTTTATCTCACAATACTCACACACCAATAATGTCAAATTTATATATATATATAACTTAACATCATAAATAATAATATATATTAAATAAATAAATATTAAACTTTTTTGGAAGACAAATAAATATAAAATTTCATTCATAATTAATAATTCAATTCATTTAGATTTCATATAGAATTTCATCTTACATTGATTTATTTTCAACACATCATAAACTTTAATTTATAAAAGTATTTTGATTCAAATTAATAATATTAATTATTAAATAAATAAATTCAGGACAGGACGGGACGGGATAGGCGAGATTGAAAATCTTCATCCTGATCCCATCCCACTCTAGATCGGGACGTGACGACCCAAAAAATTGGGACTGGATAGGACGCAATTGGGACGGGTTCGAAATCGCGGGATGGGATGCCCACACCTAATTGCCTCTCCATATAGAATAGTGTTTATGAACTCATAAAATTATATTTGCAAATAAGTTTATGATGAAATAAACGGTGGTTAGGGCTGTGTGGGTTTGTCCCCCACGTCCTAGCTTCGAATCTCACCTGCAGCATGGTTACTTTCTAATGGGTGTTGACTTATAGATCGTCTAGTTGATAGGTTATGGGATCCTTAAAAACTCAGCTCACCTTTCAAAAAAAAAATTATGAAGCAATTTTCATAGGGTTATAAAGATCCTAATACATTAGCAATTTAGGATTATGGTAAAGAGGTAAACTTTGCGAAAATTTAATCATGTGCAAAACCTAATGCAAAAAACCTCAGTCTTAGTCAATAAACTCCTTTCATTTTTAGTCAAACCCTAGTGAACTCATTAAAATGAAAACTTAACAACCAACGTGCACAGTGATATTTTAAAACGTCTTTTTTATGAAAAATAAATGATTAAAATGAGCCATGTGATTTTTTTTATAAGAAAATATTTTTTTGGCAACATATTAAAAAATGGGAAGAAAAAAACTTTTAAAACTTGGTATGAACAATTAGTAGTCAAATTTGACCATTAATCATTCAACATAATAAATATTAACCTTCCCAAATATGAAATTGTTAAGAAGTCACATACATTTAGTACTGATTTTAATATCTTAGAAAGTCATTATACATTTAGTAAATTTGACTTGCATCATCTTTAATTATAATGTTGTAGTATGAGATTATTGTCAAGATTATATTTCAAAGGCGTTAAATTATATGCTTTAGTTGTTGGAGTAATCCTTCCAGGGGTTGAGGGAAGGAGCGAAGGACCCATCCTACCTACCTTGCATAACTTTCAAACTAATTACTATTGGTGGGAAAACTAATTAGTTAGGACAATGTTAAGCATAGCATTGATATTGGTTCACCTAGAGAACAGGACGGTGACATATGTTGGAGTATAAATGAATGATAAAGCTCATTTTGAGGAGTATGTTGGGTTGCCCCCCCCCCCCTCCTCATGCATATATACTTGAATGGGGACTTTTCTTGTGGGATTTGGAAGTGGGTATCTGTGGATAAGTATGGTTGGGCACCAATTCTAGCTGGCCTAGGAAAGGGGCGAGGTTGCTGCCTGGGGAGGGGACGGTAAATGTACACTTTTGCCCCCCCCCCCCATTCTTTAACAATTTTTTGGAAAAATGTGTTTAAAGAGGGTGGGAGGTGTATTTTCGCCCCCCCAGACAGCTGAGCCCAGGCCAGCAAGAATCACTCATGGTTGGGTGGGAAAAATGTGTAGGCAATAAGCATTTAGCTTGTGTGTTCGAGTTCAATATGCTGAGTCTAGACTTGTGTTAGTGAAGTTGTACATTGCATAAATAAATGTTTAACACTTTCAATATTTTTTTGTTAGCACAACTAGTAACAAGGGAAACTTCAAAAATCATCATATTTCGAAATTAAATCATAAATATGCCTCCTCACATCATGATCTATTGCATTTTCTCATACCTATATTATATTGACATTTCGATAGCAATCTTCATCTTTGAGAAAATTAAAATTGCGCAGAATCCAAGGGTTGGGGGTGCCATCCCAAATTAGGAGGATGAAAACGTCGGTCCAAGAATAAGTAAGGATGGGGACCTCAATGATTTGGAGTGACGCAGACCAAGTTAAATCCTTGACTTGACACATTCGGACCCCTTCTCATCCCCATCCCCATCCCCCATCCCCATCCCCTTCCCCTATGGTGTGATTTCCTATGAGAGAGATGAGATGAGGTGAGCAAGGCAAGAAAGGACCACGGTCCCTGGCCTTTAGTGGTGGTGGGGGCTGAGCTAATATCTATTTCATGGTCTCACTTTCAAAAGACCACTGTCAAGTTTGTACAAAACTCTGCAGCAGAGGCAGAGCACCATCCTCCCATGTGAATTTTCTGGACAAACTACAGACCGTGCATCGTGCATGTAGTTGGGGCTTTCATTACCTAAAGCAGCCTCCTCAACCCCAGACCTTCATTCATTCACCATTCACTGTTTCATCGAGATTTGAAACAACCCCAGAGTGTATGTTAGCATCATCACTAATCCCATCTCTCCCTTTTGTAGTTTTGATCTTGTTTGGTGTCAATAATTTGCGGTAATTTGTTTTTGCTTGTGCAGATGCCATGGCTGATGGAATTCCCAGTAAATGAGGTAAGTTTGGATTAATGGGTATGAGTTATTACGTGGTTTAAGAGTTTCCACTTTGTTGGCTTAAAGTATTGATTACTCTATCTGTCTGAATTACCATGAAAAGCTTGAATCTTTATTGTTTTTACTTGGTGATTATTGATTAAAATGCCATTTCTATGTTAGTACTCTAATGGTTATGATGAACTTAGTGGGTGTTTTGTTTTGTTTGTTTTGATTTCAGTACTCAGTGAGTGCCATTATTTTGTGTCATTATTCATGGATTTGGGTGTTCCTTAAATGCATTGTAATCTTGCAGAAATATTGCTGGATGTAAATTGCAAGAACTGCATATGTGATCTGTTTGATTAACTTATGATGATTCTCAGTTATTATATTGCTCGATATAATCTGTATTGCCATTGTCTTTGAAACCTGTTTCTACCTGTGTCATGTATTTTTTTGAATCCAGTAGAATCCCGTCTCTCAAGGAAGTTTTCTTCCTTGTCCGTTTAGGAATTACATCTAGTTTCACCATTTTGTGTATGTACATGTCGGTGATGCATGCCAAGGGATTTTCCATGGGGTCTTAACTAGGGAAAGATAGTATCTTCCCTCTCCGTTACGGCTGCTTCAAAATACCGATAACTCAATTCAAAAGTTTTACTTCTTGTATCTTTCCTAATGTCTAACTAGTCTGAAAAAAGAAACCACCCTACTTATTTGCTGTTTAACCTTGGGTTATAATCCTCTACTGGTACTAGACATCAACTGTAGCGATTTAGGTTGAGGCATATCATATTGGATCAGAATTCCATAAGGAGAGGGGCGGAGGGGTCACTAAGGTAGTAGCCAATGAGTGGATCAAAGACTGGAGATAATGGAAATGCATACTCCATCATGCAATGCAGTCACATGACAAGAGATAGCGAGCCCGTCCAAGGTAGTATTGTGATAAGGACGGTCCTTTTCCTCAAAACTATATTTAAGATAAATAAAGTAGCGGCTGTGTACAGAGCTTGGTGCACTTAAAAAAAAGAGAAGAAATGCAAGTTTTATACATGTTCTTGAAGTATTTTTGAAGGGAGCATTGATAGATGAAGACAAATTAAACGAAATCAAAATGTAAAAATTTAAACAGTAAGTTCAATCCCAAATTAGGGATTCAGCTCTTACTTAAAACACTCAATGAACATTAGCATTGGCCTGGTTTCAAGAGAAAGATAAATTGGGGCCTTTGGAGCCTAAGTAAATATAATCTAAATAGGAAATCATTTCTGATCATAATGCCGAATAAGAACTAAGAAATTAAGATAAAATAAAAGGAAATAGAAGATTTCTCTAGAAGGTCTCTGGAAACAAACAATGACATGTGAGTCCACTTGTAGGTACTTCATGTGTGCATCATGAGGCGTATATGACCACCCCATTCTCCCCGGGTTGAAGAATCTCAACTTCGATTGGAGAGTAAAAGAAAAAAACCGTGAATTAAAAAAATTCAAAATCCTCATTCTTCCATGATAAACAAGAAATGTAACCCTTAGGTAGACATCCACATTCTCTGAAATATGTGGGTAATAGTTGCATAAGCGTGGGTATCCATTTTGGTGGTTTGTGGAAACAGAATGTGTTGGTCCATTAACCCAACCAACTTATCAAACAAAAGGGAAGAAAGCAGAAGGTTAATGAGTGTGCCGGGCCCCATAAACCCAACTCAGTTCATCGCTTTATAACAATGATGTCTCCTCTTTGTCTAATGGTTGTTGGATCGATCTTCGAAAGCGGCTAGTCACACATTTTCTTTGATCGCTAACTTATTTTTCCGGTAAGCAATTCAGCTGAATGTGTTCCAGTAACCACAACCTCGAGCCTAAAGCGTCAAGTGAATGCCCTTTACAAAGTAATATTGGAAGAAACAAAAAGAAGTGAAAGGAACTAAAGAAATAAGTAATATTGATATTTCATGATTACACAAAATCTTGAATCTAATGTTACCTATATCCTGCAATGCACGTTGTGTTTTCAAAGTTGTGAAATATTATGCTATGCTATACACACACACAGACATATATATTGTTACGTCCAACTTTTAAAAGAATCTCCCACGTAATCTGAAAATTCAGTAAGATCTGTACTAGAAAATATAAAATTCTGATTTGAAGATCATCTATCCCAAAAGGTTTGCTGTCTGCCATTAAGCCCGGAAAGTGACATCGATCACCCATGTTGATGCTTGAGTGGTTGCCAAAGAGAAATATTGTATTCAATTTTCTATATGGTTTATAATATACTGTATATTTGAGTTCATAGATGGTATCTGATTGACTAAATCCCTACAAAAATCTAAAGGTGCTAGATAAAGGAGAAACAAAGGTCATATCCAATTGTGTTTTAGAGATACCACTGTGCTCCATGCATTATATACATGTTAATAAACACTTTTCATTATACACTCCTTATCAGCTTTTCATACTTCATCAGTTTCTAAAACACATTAGCATTGCCTACAGCATGCCAATTCTATACATCTAGCAAATGTTAGTGCCATTTTCAGCGACAACATGCAGCATTTTTTTTCCATGCATGCTAGCAGTCTTTCGACAGTTGTTATAGCTTCAAACTTTTGCATTTGTTTTATCCTCCTAGAGTATATTTGGGTGTCTACTTGGACTGCCTTCTGCTCTACTTTGGTTGGCTCTCTTTTGATCTAGATGTTTTCAAAACTAAGACCTGATTTTTTGTCTCAACACAGCAGAACTGTTGATTCCATCTCAGTCGCTCTCGACTTAGCTCAAGCTCCCATGTCCTCAGTTATCCGACCACTGACCAACACCATCAGTGCCTACTACCACCTTCAACCACTTCTTCTCCTCCTTATGTTGTCTACTCCACTATCTTTTGATGATCTGTTGCTCAAGTTCTATACTTCTACTTCATTCTCTATATTCAAGGTTTTTTTTCCTACTACTACTTTCATGTTCTTATGTTTTGTACTTCCAAATAAAGTTACAGCCCAAAGACCCAAATCAAACCCTAAGATTTTATTTTCGTTCTTGTTGTTGTTAAAATAAATTATTATATAAGTTAAACTTATAATGACTATGAAGTGAAGATAACACATTTATTTGGATTTGTAGAGATTTGTGAAGTGGATAATATTCTGTTTGCATTTTTTTGGATTATGGTGAGTTTTTTTTTTTGGATTATGGTGAGTTTAACAATTATTCTCAACCTTTAAGGTATGATTATGATGTCTCCACCTCCCCTCCCCCCTCTTACTTAATGGTATTTCTACAATTTGTTAGTGTGATTTTGTAAGAGTTGTTACCAAATGTTGATGCTTGAAGGTATGAAGAGCAACTTTGGGGACTTCCTAGGTGCTTTCGTGGAGGATCGTCAAGTCTTTGATTGGGTTTTTATGGCCAATAAAGCTATTGTTTCTTTACTAAGGGACGATGCTCGGGATAGATTTGCAAGGTAGACTTCCAGAAACCCAGTGACTGATTGGATTGGGGTTTTATTTTATATTGCCTTGGTAGAACAGATTTTGGGGAAATATGGAAGCGGTGGATCAATGTTTGCCTTTCTCATGTGCATTTTTCGATTTATGTTTAATGGTGGTCTGTTGCGAAGTGGGAGAGGTATTAGGCAAGGTGATCATTCCCTTCATTTTTATGGTGGTAGCGGAGGCTTTGAGTAGGTTTGTATATTTTGCTACTGAGCTTGGTTGTCCTGGTGTCTTTTTTGCGGGGGAGGAGGCTTTCATATATTGCTACTCTGCGGATGACACTATCTTCTTTATTTAACTGGTTGGAGCATGTTGTGAGCCTCAAAACACAATTTCTCCTTCTGGGGAGGCAATAGGTCTCAAGATCAATTTTTGTGAAGAGTGCTATGATTACGTAGGAAAGGGTACTTTGAGAGTTCTAAGGGAATCCATTCCTTGGTGGTACCTTGCGCTTCCCTCAGTGAAAATACAGTAAGGAGCTATTAGACCTGATATTGGAAGCTTTGGAGTGATGTCTAGCATCTTGGAAAGGTAGATTTTTTCCCTAAGGGTTGGGCTTACTCAATGGAACACATGTAGGGGAGTTAAACTTGGAGGGGTATGCTTCACAGGAAGGGAGAGATCGCGTGTTCCATTGCAGAGTCAGTGCCACAGAAGTGAGAGAAGCTTTAAAAAGAATGAAGACAGGGAAGGCCGCTGGACCGGATGATATACCAATTGAAGCATGGAAATGTCTGGGAGAGTTGGGATTCAATGACCAACTAAGCTCTTTAATAGGATTTTGGAAACTAAAAAAATGCCAGATTCATGGAGGCATAGCATTGTGGTACCAATTTATAAGAACAAAGGGGATATCCAGAATTGCTCGAACTACAGAGGGATAAAGCTTATGAGTCATACGATAAAATTTTGGGAGAGGGTTATAGAACGAAGACTTAGGAGTTTAACCACGGTTTCGGAGAATCAATTTGGATTTATGCCGGGTAGGTCTACTACGGAGGCCATCTTCTTGCTTAGGCAAACTATAGAAAAATATCGAGAGGCACGTAAGAGTTTGCATATGATTTTTATTAATCTGGAGAAAACATATGATAGGGTCCCCAGGGAGTTAATTTGGTGGGTGCTTGAAAGGAAGAAAGTGTCTCAATGTTATGTCAATATCATTAAGGATATGTATGAAGGGGTTGTAACAAGTGTTCGCTCAGTAGGTGGGATGTCCAGTGAATTTTCAGTGTCAGTAGGACTACATCAAGGGTCGGCGTTAAGTCCATATCTCTTTGCTTTGGTCATGGATAAGTTGACGAGACATCTGCAAAAAGATGTACCTTGGTGCATGTTATTTGCAGATGATATTGCCTTAATGGATGAGACTAGTGAAGGTTTAGGTCAGAAATTAGTTAAGTGGCGGAAGGCTTTAGAGAGTAAAGGTTTTAGAATTAGCCATTCGAAGATAGAGTATCTAGTGTACAACTTTGGTTGTGAACCAAGAGGGAGAAGTATGCAATTGAGATCGAATGTGTAGAGGTCTCAGAGTGTGAGGCTTTTCGATATCTAGGATCTATAATTCAAAAGAATGGGGCTTTTGGAGAAGATGTAGACTATAGGATTAAAGCTGGTTGGTTGAAATGGAGAATGGCGTCAGGAGTATTATGCAATAGAAGGATGCCTGCAAGGCTAAAAGGGAAATGCTATAAACAATTGTTCGACCAGCCATGCTATATAGTTCAGAATGTTGGGCTACTACGGGACAACATACGTATAAGATGGCAGTAGCAGAAATGCGTATGTTAAGGTGGATGTGTGGTAAAACTCGTAAAGATAAAATTAGAAATGAAAGAATTAGGAGATACTTAGGTGTAGCGCCCATAGAGGACAAAATTAGAGAAAGACGTTTAACTTGGTTTGGTCATGTGCGGAGGAGACCAAGCACGTCGCCAATTAGAAAATGTCTAGATTGACAAGTAAATGGAGGGTGTAGACGGAAGGGACGACCGTTGAAAACTTGGATGAAGGCGGTGAATGAAGATATCATTGAGATTGGATTAGGCGAGGATATGTGGGAAGATCGCATTGCTTGGAGAATCAAAATCCATGTAGCCGACCCCGAAAATCTCAGGAATGGGCTTTGATGATGATGATGGTTGGGCTTACTTTGGCTAGGAGCGCTTTGGCAAACATAGGGATATACCACAGTTTGCCAATATTCATTGGCGATAAATTGGAGCAACTTGTTATAGACTTCAATTGTTAGGGCTGATGGAGGGAAGATATTTCTCTTTCCAAGATTCTAGTTGGTGGGTCTACCCAAAGAGGGGTGGCATGGGAGTTAGAAAGTTCAGAGGTTGAGAGTTGCTCCCTGGGGTGGCTTTGGAGGCATAACAAATAGTTGGATAGCCCCTAGAGAAGAGTCATAAAGCTAAGTATGATAGCTTTGGTAATTGATGGGTTCCACAACATCCAAATCGACCTTATTGCACTAGTTTATGGAAGGGCATATCCACTATGAAGTACAATTTCCTTCAAGGAGTGGAATGCCCCCTTGGGAGATAGGACAAAATTAGGTTTTGGCATGGTATTTGGTATATCCAGATCTCTCTCAAGTATGTTTTCTAAGGATTTTTTGTCCAATTGCTTGACTTGGGAAAAATTGAAGATTTCCACGTGAGGGATTCCATTAGGGCTGGAGTCTCCACGAATACGAGGAAGTCGGTAGGTTGTTGGAGGTTCTTGCATTGATGCATCAATTGATAAGTTGAAATGGGCTTGATTGCCACTTGTTGCTTGCTCGATCTCCTTTTATAACCACATGGTAGAGGAGAGAGGGTACTATCCATAAGTTTTATTCCTTTGTGTGGGGACTTTTGTGGGACCAATTGGTATGAGGGATACTTTGGTTTATATGTATGGGAAACCATGAGAATCGAGACCACCAACTTCTTCGTTGTAACTTTGCAAGTTCTATTTGGTCTCATTTCAGCGAAGCGTGTAGGGTCCATTGGGTGATGTTGGACTCCATCGTGAATGTGTTTCACGAATGGAAGTGCAGGGTTTACACTATGAGGAGTAGGATCGGGGGGGGGGGGTCTTATCTCCTACGCAGAGTGTGGGTTATTGGGTTAGTAGGTTGTTTGATTCATCTTGTGCTTCTAGGAATAGTGTTGCTATGATTGTTATGGGTTTTCATTGGTATATGTATAATTCCTACCAATGTTTATGGGTGTTGAGTTGTAAGAGTTTATTGTAAATTTGAAGCATTTCATGATGGCAGATCACTTCTTGCATTTTGTTTTTCTAGTTTTCGTTAAATAAAGATCGAACGTTAAAAAAAAAAGAGTTGATTATATTATGCAAGCTTCGGCATAAGATTGAAGAAAAAGTATTAACTTTTTTTCTTGATGTAGTAGTTTTTTTTATTGAATTATGCATTTTTTTTGTTTTGTTTATTTTATTTTAATAAGGTGGTGGAGTTTAATGTAAAAAATATGAAGTATATTCAATTATGTTGATTTTCATCCAGATACAAAACTTATTTTAATTTGTGAATTTGGTTGTCGTTGCACTTCTGATGGTGAATTGCATAAAAGGTTGGATTGCCAAAGGGAGTTTGAAAATTTTCAAAATAGGAGTTTCAATTTTTGGAAGCGCAAAGCTAATGTTAAGTGGGTGAAGAATGTGAACTTCTCAAGTTACTTTCGAAAATTTCCGAAAATTTGCCAACAATAGAGGGTTTATTGAGTTCTTTGGTTAGGGGTGTTGAAGTTCTTCTTTAATTTTTCAAAGGAAGGCTTGAAAATATCACAAGTAGTTTCCAAATGGCAACGACTACTCCACACTACCAAAAGTGCTTTCTCACACCATTTAACTCTCTCACACCACCTGCTTTATTTCCCACACCACCTATATAAACAAGGAAAGTCATTTTTCTCCTCCCCATTCAAATCAAAACGCAAGTTTCCCATCCCTATTCAAATCTTCCCTCTCCCCACATTCAAAATCGATTTCGACTCCATCGCTTGGTTCAATTGCTTCTTCCCTTCTCGCATCTTCCCTCTCGCAAAACAAGCAAGCAAATATTCCCTTTCGCATCTTTCCTTCTCTTGGTTCGATTGCTTCTGCAACCCCTCGGATCCATTCTTCACTTCGTCTCAGATTTCAACTCTAATGCTTCTGAAACAAGCTTTCAAGTTATTCATTTCTTGCAAAAAATTTCAAGAATTTAATATTTTGTTAACTTAAGCAAAATTTTCAGAAAAACAAAGTAATCTCATGGAAATTCAGAAAAATTTTCAATCACAAAAACAAAGTAAACTTTAGAAAAATTTTAAGAAATCACAAAAAAAACTATTATTCGCCTGAAACAATGCGATGTTTTTGCAAAACCTCGCATTGATCTGGGCGAACAGTAAAAAAAAATTGCTAAAATGTTTTTGTTCGAATCTCGCATTGTTTTGGGCGAATAGGAAATTTTAGCAAATTTTTTCGGACAGATTTGCGTGACTAGTAAAATGGCCATAACTTTCTCATTGCGAAACATTTTCAAGTAATTCAAACTGTGTTTATTAGATAACTCAGAGTATTACAATTTTTGTATTTTGATCGGCTTAAGAATTGGTCTTGATTGAGCATTTAAGTTGGCCGAAAGTCAGGGACACTATCTCGTTTTCATTGCGAGACAGATTTGCGCGACTTTAGGAAAATGACAATAACTTGCTCAATTCAAAATATTTTCAAGTGATTCAAATTGTGTTTATTAGATAACTCAGAGTACTATAATTTTCGTGTTTTGATGAGCTTGAGAATCAGTCTCAATTGAGGGTTTTAATTGGTCAAAAGTTACCCTATTTTTATGTTACTTTTTTTTTTCAAAAACAGTTTTTTGGATGGTGTGGGTTAGTAGAAAAAAAAAGTACATGGTGGTGTGAGACAACGCTTTTGGTGGTGTGGAGTAGTCGTTGCCTTTCCAAATTCATACCAGCAGTTTCCAAATATCTCTGAATTGCTATCTTCTTGGCCGAAATTAGTGATGGCTATGATAGTGTATTCGTTTCAAGCAGCGGTTGGTTGATAATCCATTATAGCAAATGAGTAAATTGATTCGAGAATATGGTTGGGCTTTGGGTATTTTTTGTGCAAATTTGACCCTCAAAATTTTGGTCTAGAAGGGTCGTTCCACCTAAAGAAATTGTTCTTTTGATGAGTTTTTTTTTTAAAGTTGAACAGGGTTTTTATTGGATCCCAGAATTGTTAAATGCCTTCGTCTGGGTTCAAGTTCTAGACTTTTGATATCGCTAGTACCTTGTTGGCTTCAAGGTGAGCTTTACTACAAACAAATTTAAAAGTTCTGAAAATTTACGAAATATAGGAAATTCTCATGGATGGATGGATGGTGATATGGAAAGTTTATTGAATATTAGAGAAGAGCATCATGTTTAGATACAAAGCTGCCCTATAAATTTGAAGGAGAGTTGTTGTGAGCAGTGGATGTTTGTTGGTGTATTGAAGAATCAAGAGTAAAAGGTTGAACTTTTACCATAACAAATACACTGTGATAATAATTGCCAAACCCTGAGAGTTGGTTGTATCAATTGAACACATTTTCAACAACCCATGCATTTAAACTCTCTTTTCCTCGTTTTTCGTCTTTTAACTTTTGTATCTCCTTCCTTCACCTAATCTATTAACCTCCTTTTTCTCTTTTATGTTTAATCTTTCTATATTTCACTTCTATGCTTCTCTAACCCCTCTTTTGTTCTCTCCTCACACGCTTCTCTTCCTCACAAAAAGCCCCTCTTGTGAGTGCATGGTTTTTGTGTGCACTCCCATCCCTAGTTTCTCTTGCATAAACACTCTCTTGTTCATCTCTGGCACACCTTAAAAAGTAAGTGAAGTGGAGATCTGATAAGCTTTCAATTTAGGTGAGTTTAGCCGTCACTTAAAAGACAACAATATATATATATATATATATATATATATATTTTTTTTTTTTTTTTTTTTTTGAAAGGCGAGCGCCTCCGGTGGGGTTCGAACCCTAGACTTGTGATTCCATCTACCACAATATCCACACTTTCACTTCTTTTCTGCCTCTTCTTATCCTGTATTTCTTGTTTCTTGACCTTGTTTGTTTGCTTCGACTTGGTATTCATTATGATACTTAATATTTTCCCATCTTTGTTATGGGGGCTGCATTGTATGAAATTTTGGTCGATATAATGATTTTGGTTGGAGGGTTTGTATGCTCAAATGCAGGTTTATGTTTATGTTTTCTCTGATTCATGTGGTAATTTTTTGTTGATGGAATTTGGATTGTGATGTTATCTATTTTGTGATTCTCAAATCTGTTCTTTGAATCAGCTGAAAGAATGTGCTACAATCTTGTTGTAGTGTTACTTGGGATTTTTATTGTTGTGCTTTGGGTTTCATGGAGTTGGTCTTCTTAGTGGACTATTTTGTGGCTGCCAATGCCTTTCTTCCTCTTTTGTGAAATGCAAAAAAATATGCAATTTGATTATAAGTTTTACTTTTTTTTTTGGAATTTTCTGTTGGAGCAGTCTTAGATTTTGTGTTATTGACGTAAAAGTTATTATGAATCTACCTTTGCCATGAGAAATTAATGAAATAGAAAGAAAATTTGTATTCTGATATAAAAATCTACATTCACTTTGACATTCTGACGTGGCAGCTCATGTGGCATGTGCTCCTTGACATTTATTGTGAATTGTTTGCCTTTCTTAGGGTTATAAAAGAGAGATGTCGTTGCAGTTGGAGTATATGTGCATCTTGGAAATCGTGGATCAACGACTATATCATAATCAAATTGCAATAGAAGTGGATCATTTGAAGCTTACTCCTTGTTTTCTTTGCAAGTGAGGACTGGAAGTATTTCACATTTTTTTTCTTCTTTAGGGTCAACTATTTGGATTATGGTCATGTTTTAGCTAAAAGACCAAGCAGACAAGAGGTTCAGGTTACGGATAGTACCAACACTTTAATGCCAAGTCAACTACGAACTATTTTATCTCCGTCTCATGGCTCCTAGCAAGATCCAGCTTGCAGAATTGTGCCAGTGGGAGCACGCATTCAGATATAGAGAGGCCAAACTAGACTCGTTTCTACAAATATGGACCACAAGCTGGATCTGCCAGGTGTGAGCTAGATCTACAGCTACCGTCGACTATCTCATATATTTTGTACGACCAGCTCAGTCGGAGCCATTTTTAATTGAGGCAGTTAGTTGCTGAGCTTCTCCGGCCAGTGATAAGTCAACATACAAATCTTAAATTTGATCCATTTGAGGACCATTGTCGAGTTGACAGAGATGCCAAGCCAGATTTGATGATCCACTCTTGTAGCTACTTGATCAGTTCTCTGTAGGTTTTATTTGTAAGGACTCTTGCTTCAATAGTTCCCTCAGTGACAACTGCACCAATATTATTGAAGCCATGTAGCCATGTGTATTTTCTTTGTAACCCTTACATCCCCGCTTACTCCAATATGGTTTTATAGAAGAATACCATGTTTTTTTAGCTAATCGAGTATCCTTCTTCTTGACATCAAGTGAATTTTCTTTTGTTGAGCTGAGGTAAACGAGCTCAATGTTTTATTATGTGGTCTGTACAAGCTGTCCTTGTTTTCAAGCTCATGTGAATGACATCTGTTTGTCTCTGCCAATACAAACCTTTTTATTTGTTCCATGCAATATACCAGTTCTTGTGTTACTCTACCTTCAGACTGAGGTTGCATTTGAAGGGAGTTGGTGATCAGAACCGCCAATGTGAGAGACCTTTACTGGAGAGACTACATGAGTTAAGTATTAATATCTGCTAGCTTCGATTCTGTTTCCAGTGCCCAAAAATTCTCTTCCAGTTCTACATATTTACTGAAAATTATGTATGTTCCCCAGTTATGCAATTTGGTTAGCAATGCGCAAATTCCTTTCCCTAGTATATGAACCAACGTTTGTCAGTTATATAATGCCAGTTGTTACCAAACTTCGGTGCAGTTATTGATCATCTGGACCTTCTAGTAACTAAGTCTAGTGATCTCGAGCTCTGAAATCTCTCTCCTTGTTCTTGTTCTCTCCTTTTATGTGAAGAACCCAAACAACATAAAAAAAAAATTTCTTGATCCTTTACTTTCTTGGATTACAAAAGTAGTTGTAGCAGCTGCAACATGTAAATCCCAAACAATCATAAGTCACAACAGGATTAATAGTAACCACCATGTAAATCCCAAACAATGGCATGACAGCTCAATGATATCACTAGGTCATGGGTTCAAACCCAGCACTGCTGTCCTAGACTTCCAAATACTGTATCAGAATCTACAAACCGAGCTACCACAACTGTCCAGACGACCAGAGAAGACAAATATAGAGAGGAGTATAAGTTGATCAACAAGGAAACCTTTGAGACTGAAGTCCATAGGGCTCCTACTAAGAGAACTGAAAAATAATTGAGCCTAAATTCCCTCTTATTGTTTGACAGTGTGGATGACAACCAAAAATCAACACTTGTACTGTGCCTATTTTAAGTCATTCCTCTGTCCTCTCCGATACATTTAGTATTCCTCAATCATTACAATGCACAACATGTCAACTAAAAACAATTACTAATAGTGTTGGAATGTTTCAAATATGCTGAAATGCCAAACCCGAATACCGGCCATCTCATGCATGTTTATTTTGTCAACCTGATTATGAGTAAGAACACAGATAGGCTTAACACAACTAACTTCACGCCATTTTCAAATTTGATAATGAACTAGCCTTGGATTCAATATTATTTCAGTAAACAATCTACCTCAGAGAAGGGACACTAATAGCTCAAGTATTTTTTTACATAATCTTTGTTCAGGGGTGAAGAAGTCTCAAGGGACATGGTACGTTTTCATGTCACCAACAGCCTTCTTTACCTCTTCTGGTAAATTACAGAACATGTAGCCTATGCAACTAGCCAAAATGTACACAAAACGAATCCAAACTAATTACAAAATATTTTGAATTGAAACAAATCAATAAAGAAAGAATACACAAATCTAAATCTTAATAATTTCAGTGGGAAGGATGAGGGTGGGAGTAGTTAGGTTATTAGAGCTAGCCTTTTTGACACGTTGAAGATCCATCGTTGTCTATCGTTCTAGAATATTCAAGGCGAAGCACAAAGTGTCTCGTTCACCTCTGAAATACCACAACTGGACTCTATGCAAACCTGGTCTCATAACATTAGCATCCACAACGTTATTCCACCCGTAGATGAGAGCGTATCTTCTAACAGCAGGCCAGAAGTTTAAATGCAGTCGCCAAATATTGTTGTTTGGGTCTATCAACAATGCAAGTTTGGCTTCAGTTGTCAAGGATTCTCTTTCACTTTTAGTGAGCACCCTATCTCCATAATCTTGGGACATAGTAAGACGGCTCTGGCTCTTCCTGATATCAGATGCCATGATATTCTTCTCGAATACAATCTTCTCATCGATACCTCTGCCTTTCAATTCTTTCATGATCTTTTCAAGCATTGAAGCAGGCAGCGGCACTATTTCAATTGGTAGTTGATTATGAACGACTACAGAATTTCTTTTCTTGGGGTTGGGTGCCTTACGCGACCTCCTATCAGTATGATCATCATCATCAAAAACACCAGCAGCGGAATCGATGTTCTTGGGTTTGGATGTCCTTCTTGGCCTCATATCATCGCCAAGAACAGCAAGGGCATTGAGTTTCTTGGATTTGGTTGCCCTTCTTTCCTTCCTATCATTATGATCGTCAGAAGTTTGTGTTTTCTTGCCAGTGTTGTTTTCTGCAGAAATGAGCGAGTCCGCTGTAGAAGAATAAGGATGAAGAAGAGAAGGTGATGGATGGGGTTGCTTTCTTCTGTGCTTGCGCTTGAAAACAAATACATCTACATGCTGATTAACAATATTATTCTTCTCCGTCTGCTTCTTCAGTAAATCCACCGCAGCCAGTCGTTTCAAAGAAACCATTCTTTCTTTCTTTCTTTCAGAATCGTTTGGCGAAAATTGATTGCAATGAGCAAATACAGAAAAGAGAACAAATATATATATATATCAGAGCGAGAGAACGATCTTAGCTTCTTGGTGTTTGGAAAGGGGAAAGAAACCCTGTCGAGTTCAATTTATACGGTTAGCAAACTCAATACTTGAGACTGGAAGAGGCTAAGAAATAGAAAGTTTCCTAAAATTCAAAATAAACTTCTAAAACCCAATTAGAAACCTTCCCCCCAAGTCCGAATTTGAAAATAAGTTTACTGTTAAACTAATTATATGAACCTTTAAATTTTTTTGATATTCAAATGCCCCAAAAGTAATTTTATAGTACATCGATAGCATCCGCAATCAATCCAAACTTAAGTCGATAATATTGTTTCGAGAAAAAAATTAATGCAACTCAGATCGACTATATTTGAAAGAACGCCAACAATGCCCTTATAGAGGCACATTCAGATGGTTTGCCTTTCAAACGATTACATACAGCGAACGTCCCCCACATTTAGCATTTTTCTAGGCAAAGATTTTTAAATTTGCTAAAACTCAAGAGGTCTCTATATATTTATTTGATCATTATGCTTTTGTCAAGATCATCAGTAAGTGAAATACTTACGTAACCCACCCATGAAATATCATCTACTTGGTAATAATTTGCTTGCGTTCTACTGCGAACATAAATGTTATTATTTTTCAAACTTCCTTTTGGGAAAGTCAATGTGATCGTAGTAGAACTCATCTGGTAAGTTGGTTGCATTGTCATTTGTCAGCCCAACATAGGTGGGCGAGGCTTTAAACAGGCTTGCTTAACAAAAACCTTATTTGGCATGGAGATTAATTAACAAGAAAGATGCTTTATAGGGCAATCATAATAATTACTTCTTGCACGCACTAAACGTGCCACATGTTTGAAAAATTAGTAGACAGACCATGGCCGGCACATAGTGCAGCAGTGATGTTGTGGGTTCAGTTTCTTCCTCATGGTTTGGGCGTCGATATCTCATCTCCTATCCATGCTTGTGTACCAATAAGTACCATGACAATCAGAGTAGTTATTTTTGTTGCTAGCAATCAGAGTAGTTATTTTTATTGCTAGCAATCAGGTGTTTAAGGCCAACATGGTGTATGGTGTGTTTTGGGATGATAACGAATGTCAGATCAGTTTTGCATGAATGGCTTTTGGAATTGTCAGTTTTACAAGGTAATCATATCAAGGATAATTTCTCCATATTATCATTCAAGGAAGCCTCACCCTGTCAATGTGCAAATCTTCCACCGATGTGACTCATGACATGTTTCATCTCTTGGTGAGATCCTATTAGGGTCACAATACTAGAAATGGGAGTTATTTTAGCCTATCTTCAAGTTGAGCCTGCTCATCGGCACCTGATAAGCTGGTATGGAAAATCTCTAACAGAGCCAGTGCCACCACCACCTCAATTTACCACACTATTCATGTCCATCTCAAACAAGAAGATACATCTCAATTGACCCGTTCCCTCCATTCACATCTTGCTAAATTCTACTTGTCACCATGATACAAACTGTTTACATGCATGGCTACTATTCAGACATGCTCTTCTTCCCATGAGCTTCAACACATTTGCCTGAACCCATCTTTGTTGCTCCTACTATGACAAATAGCCAGAAGAGTCTTTGGTGGGTATAAAATTCTGTGAATCGTACTGTCTTGGTGGGTTTTTTTTTCCGTTTTAATCAAGTATGGTCTGAAATTTGCGAAATATGAGACAAAATAGGACATATATCAACTCAAACGCAGGTTTCAAATATGGCCAGAGCAGTTGTACGATGACCAAAATATATCTTAAATGTATTTATGTTGATAGCTTGGTGATTAGCTTTATTTGCATCACAGAAAACTAATAATAAACAAAGTATTGATAAATTCCTTGGGGTGCTACCAGATGAAAACTTGGAAATAGTCTTAAATTTAAAAATTTTAAAAATAAAAATAAAAAAAAATTAAATAAGAACCTAGTTTGGTACTAGCTCAGCTGGTAGGCTTGTGGTGGATGATATCACAAGTCCAATGTTCGAACCCTGTTGGTCGAGAATGTTCTCGGCAAAGCACAGTGTTTCAGTCCAACAGGTTCAGGCATTCTGAGAGACCATAAATACACTGGTGTGGACTTCATGGGATTGGATACAATTCTAACAAACATGTCGTTACTGAAGCTAGAAGAATGGTCTCTTGCAAAAGCATGTGTTTATCAATTCTCTGTTTTTGGGACTTGTCTACGATTAGGGTATCTTGACCATGATTTACAGACTCCAATTACGAACATGAATATAATTGCCTACCTGAACATTAAAATTTAAGACACGCTCTCTAGCACTTATTATTCACATATTTGCATGCATCAACATTAGAAAACGGCAATGACTACCTCGCACCACCACTTCCTCTCTCTCACACTACCAAACAATTTTTTTTTTTCATTACTTTCTCACACCACCAATAAATAGCTTAAAACCTCATAATCTCAAATAGAGAAACCAAAAAAAAGCACCAAACCGGCTCTCCCTCCTTCATTCTTCGCACTCCCTGCTGCAATTCATCCCACACTCCGCGACCAGCCTCTCATCTTTGCAAGGTTGCATTCTCCTCCTCTTCCCTATCTCTTCCTCTTCGCATTGGCCCTAAAATCGTGCTCCTCTTTCTCTTCCTTTGCATTGTCTCCCTCTTCCTTTGCAAGGTTGCATTCTCTCCTTCTTCCTTTTGCATTTCACTAAAGTCCACATCACATTGGAAGACTTAGTTCACTTCATTAGATGAAAATGAAAGGGTTTAGTGAAGTTGATGATGTTAGAAATGAAGATTCTAAAGGTTTTCATGAGGGTGAAGAAGAAGAACAATCCAAAAAGCAAGAACAATCTTTTTCAACGAAGGTAATTTGCCAAAAAAAATTCCATTTATTTTGCATGTAAATTTTATTTATTTTGTGTTTTTTCAAAATAAGTGATTGATTTTTTTATGGTGCATAGGAATTTATAATGGATGTAATAGACATGGAGATGTCTTTTAACGATCTTGAAAGCCCAGAGACGAGCCATTTAGAGGCAACCACCATTATATTGTTAAGTAAATTAAAATTTGATGATAATGTTGTTATGAAACTAATTATAAATTGAATCATTATGCAAAAAGTTGATGATAATGTTCACAATAACAATGAATAAAGAGCATTGGTACTCGTAGTCGATGATAGTCATTTATTTGTTATGGACGAGGTATGTAAGCTTTTACTTATTTTCGTTTTCACCATTTGTCATTGTTATAAATATGTTGTTATTAACAAGTTATAATTTTTTTTAGGTATTCTCATCAAGGTCTGCACTAATAGGTTGGGTACAAGGGATCAGTAGGGATAATAACATGGCCATTACTATCACTAAATCGAAATCGGCTAATCAAATAAATAAGGGAATAGTCCATTTTGGTTGTGAATGGGGAAGGAAGCCTGATAAAAGGTTAAAGAATCTTATTCGATCTAGCAGTACAAAAAAGTGTGAGTGCAAATTTGAGTTGAGAGGGGTCCCACTGGAGAATGGCCATTGGAGATTGCAAGTGAGATGTGGAACCCACAATCATCCTCGATCAGAGTCACTCATTGGTTATTTGTTTGCTGGAAAATTGAACATAGAGGAGATTATTTATGTGAGGAATTTGGCGAAGGCCAGTGTGAGCCCTCAGAACATCTTGTCTCGACTGAAAGAGAAACCGCCGAATAATACTTAGATTCAGAAGCATATTTACAATCTAGTGTGTCGGCTTAAGTTACTGGAACAAAGAGGCAGAACAACTTTGCAACATATTCTAGAGTTGTTGAGGGAGCACAAATACATAGAGTGACATTCTATTGATCAAATGAATAGAGTCACAAACATTTTTTGGGCGCATCCTAAATCTATTCAGTTGGCAAAGTGTTTTTCACAAGTAATGTTTATGGATTGCACGTATAAAACTAACCGCTAGAGGATGTCGTTGTTTGAGATTGTTGGTGTGACGTCGACTAGGAAGACCTTCAACGTTGCATTATGTTTCATGTGTTCGGAGAAGGAAGATTCTTATGCTTGGGCATTGGAGAAGCTTGTAGGAATTTTCGAGCCAGACAACCTGCCAAGTGTGTTTGTGACTGATAGAGAACTGGCTTGGATCAAGGCTATTGAATGAATTTTCACCAAGGCAAAGAGATTATTGTGCACATGGCACATCAATACAAATGTGGAGAAATATTGTAAAAAGCACTTTGAGGACAATGACCGGTGGGCCGACTTTATGGATTCATTTTCAGAATTGTATATAGATCAAGTTCAGAAGAAAAATGGAACAAGACCACAGTTGAGTTTGATAGAAGATGGGCAAAATACCCCAAGTGTTTGGAATATCTCAAGACAATCTGATATCCCCATAAGGAGTACTTTGTCTATGCATGGACGGATAAATTTATGCATTTTGGACAACACACAACGGGTCAAGTTGAAGGTGCACACTCGAAGTTGAAGCACTCGTTGGAAAACTCTCAGGGAACATTTCTTAATGTCTGGAAAAAGATACATGAAATGATCGAAGTCCAACTAATTGAGATAGAGTCGTCATTTCAGTATAGTCTGACGAAGGTAAAGGCTGAACATAACTTCACTTTATTTTCCTTACTTCATAGGCCGGTGGCGTGCATGGCAATTGATTTGATAAATGCATAAATTTTGAGGTGTGAAAGTGTGGGGGTTGACCCTGTAAAGTGTGGTTGTGTGCTTCGAACGACGTATGGATTACCTTGCGCTCATGAACTTACAGGTTATCTAACTCCCACAGGGCAAATTCTAGTACGCACCGTTGACAAGTATTGGCTGCAGTTTGGCACAACACCTATTCTTGAATGTGGCGATGTAATTATAGACCCAGTGTTTGATGCCCTTATGAATAGGTTCAATGAGTCAAGTCTTGATCAGAAGTTGGTCATGAAGAGGAAGCTTATCGAGTTGACTTCTCCGGGTGACGGTGTCATGGTTGAACCAGTAACACTTTTGGCTGGAAAGGGGAGACCGAAAAAGAAGAAGTTGGCTAAACACGAGAAGTCCACTAAAATGGATCCCTCGGGTCACGAATACGCCATGACACAAGAAGAAATGAAAGGCAAGAGTAAGAAAGTGTCAGTAAAAAAGGAGAAGGCGATAATTCATAACAATAGATTGATGTGGCAGATTCCGTCTTGGATACGGGATTATGTTTACGACGTTGTCAACGTCCCAGGCGACGGTAACTGTGGCTTCCAATGCATTGCCAAATTTCTTCAGTATGATGACGAAAACGGTTGGAAACAAGTATAGAAAGAGCTACTGATGGAGCTTGAGTGTAATGCAGCGTTGTGGCTTGCAATGTGGCATGAGGAATGGGTAAAGGTTGTGAAGGACGCTTTGGTGATTCCAGAAAATCAGGTGCGGATTGATAGGGAAAGTTGGTTTATGGATCCCAACATGTTAGAGCTTGCAGCAACCCATTACCAGTGCATCTTCGTTTATTATGGGAACCAAAACACGATTTTTTTTCCTTATATTTAGCCAACCCCACATTTTGACTTGACGCATATGTTTCATGGCACACTTGGCTCAGAGCAGTCATTATATCGTCCTCCATATGCAATCGAACCCACCATTGCCCCCAACAGTACCAACCTAGCCGTGTCAAATGTTTCCTTCGGTCGCTTGATGAAGAGTACTTTCGATGTCTAGCTCGGTGTTGATGTGATGATGTTGAACAAGTTTAATGAGAAGAATAAGAAGAGCGTGAAGAAGTCGACCGAGGTGGTGACCATAGACTGATGCACATATTGTATATTGCTAACCATTTTATGAAAAGTTGTAAATGACAAATGTAAACGAAATTCGAAGCATTGTTTTGTAAGACAAGTCACCGTATATTTTTTTGTCAACGGAAGACTTGTATGTTTCGAGAATTTGTTAATATATTATACGAAAGTTTACTCATATTACTTGGATATTTTATTTATGTTTGATGCTAGAACGCGACTTTGCGAAATCAGTAAAAAAAAATTAGATAAAAATCATATAAAAAAGGTGGAAATGATCGTAAAACATGTGACAAGTAAGCTAAATCTAAGCCCATGGAACTATCACATCGAGGTTTTAGGTCAAAAACATTTGAAAACTAAGTATAAAATTGAATTAGTTTGAAAAACTTCGAAATTTTCTGTTATCAGGAAATATTGCAGGGTTTCACATCTGTTCGCAGTGGGCAATGCAACCAAACACACAAAGCTCGCATTGGCCACGGCTGAAGGGTCTGGGTTTTTTCAAATTTTTATTGTTTGCACCAGGGAATGCGAAAATATTGGTATAGTTCGCAGCATGTACTGCGCAAAATGTGGGAGTCATCGCAGCAGTCTGTGCATAAATCAGAAACATTCGCATTCTGTGCTGCGAATAGCAAAAAAAATTGAAAAAAAAAAATTGTTCACAGCAGGCACTGCGACCATTTCTCAATAGTTCACAATACCCATTGCAAGGAAGCTAAGAAGTTTCGCAGCCCCTACTGCGACTAATCCCTGGTTCTACGCTTTGGCAAATGCAAACAGAAAAAAAAAAAAAAATTTGAAACCAAAGTTGTGTTCACAGTGGGCACTGCGAACAAACCTTGATTCGTCATAACAGGCTCTGCGATGAAACTTAGATCCTTCGCAGCACATACTGCGACCAATCTTAAGTTCTGCGCGGTGTTAACTGCATACAGAAACAAAATTTTTGAAAAATGTTCTGTTCGCAGTCCCAAATGCGACTAAACCATGATAGTTCGCATTGTCCATTGCGAACAATAAAAATTCCTGCAAATTTTTTTGAAATTTTGTTCTTAAACTTGGTTTTAAACTTAGGCTGTCCATAGGTTCTTCTTATGATTCTTTTTCTTCTTCTTATGCTTTTTCTTTTTCTTTTTCTTTTTCTTCAATGCTTCTTCTTATTCTGAGGGTCTTCTTCTTATGCTTCTTCTTCTTATTCAATGCTTCTTCTTTCTAAAAAATTCTATGTATTCAAAGCTTCTTCTTCAATGCTTCTTTTTCTTTTTTCTTTTTCTAAAGTTGTTCTTATTCTTTCTTTTTCTGATATTTTCTTATGCTTCTTTTTAACTATGAAACAATGAAATTTTGTTCTTAAACTTGTTTTCTGCCCATCATTCGAACAGGATAGAACAATCTCTCAATTCTCATATCCACCACCATGAATACATAGAATACTTGAATAGAACATAACTAAGTAACAAGCTTTGAATAGAAAAATTAAATAACAAGCTTTGAATAAAAATATAAATATTTAGTTTACAAAATTCCTCCACGATCATGAATACATAGAATCATTGAATAGAACATAAAACCACCGAACAAAACAAAAAAATTTATCGCCTCCGAACATAGAATCTTTGTTCATGCCTCGACTTGGTTCAACGGTCACTTCCTCCACGCCTGTTACCGACAGACTCTTCTTCCTCTTGTTCCACGGTAACAGGCGTAGACATTTCATCTAGCAAATCTCGTATTCTATTTTGCCGGCTAAACAAAATTAACTTGTCAACGTTCGCCCCTTCTTCAATGGAGGCGTTGATCAAATCACGGACATGACCAATAGCAATTTCCTGCCGTGAAACACTAGATGTTAGTGCAAACCATGTAAATCTTTTAAAATACATAAAGGTAAAATGTAAGTACTTACCCTCTTATTTGAAATAAACAAATGTCTTCTTATGGGAAAATTTCTCCTCTTGTTCGATGGTTGTACAAAGGGATGGGAAATGCGGTGAAACCAGTTCAAGTAATCCACCACACTGTCCCATGGCAGCTTCGCATCGACACCTTGTTGGTTAGGTGGCACGACACTATAATGTCACATTCAAGCGAACAAAGTCAACACCTCATACTGGACGAAGTAGTGTTTGCTGGATCGAACTCTATTCTTCCTTTTGGCTTGGATTGGATGGACTGGGATGACTTGTACCTTTCCCATTTGTCTCGTAACTCTATCGGGGTGATAGGGTTCTTCTATATCAAGGCAAAACAGACATCCCGTGAACCATGTAATGGCATGTAAGGGAGTGTTTCTCTTAGACTCCACATAAAGGTCCCAAAGTACCTGCAAATTATAAATGGTTATTAATATATGACACATAAAAAAAATTAACTTAAAGATGCATTTTTACCTCTTCAGGAGACAAGTCATCGAGAAGCTCCCTAAGAGTGATGATTTGCTATTCCAAAACCCCTATAAAGTGTGGGGGTTCCCACTTACCTATGGTGGGGAGTCTAGCATCCCACGACTGTTTTGTATTACCCCATAATCTAAAGTGGCCATATATTCATGGCTATAAAAGAAAACAATATAAACAAAGATTATGAAATTATTATATATAGTTAGGGTAACTAAATTTTTTTGTTTTCGAAACATACCTCCAAAAGAAGCAAATATCCAGCAACTTGCCTCGTTCCCTTTTTGGTAGCGCTGCCCAACTGACGAAACATGAGTGCCAAACCTGCTACGCCCCATGCATACTTGTTTACATCAGCCACCTCCATCAACATCTTCAAATATTCAATATGAACCCTTGTTCCACTTTTATCGGCAAATAAAGTCATATCCAGAAGAAACAACAAGTAACCCCTACACACTTGTTGTTTCCTTTCAAGAGAATTAGCGTCTGTGGCTTGTCTACAACATTGGTCCTGAATAAACCTCATTTCCACAGATTTCTCATGCTTCTTGCAATGGGTTTTTGCTTATTTACTATCAACCCCCAAACTATCTACCAATAATGCAACACACTCATTTACCGACACTGCTCTCGTCGTTCTAACCGACTTATCAAGAATCAGCAAATGAGTTATACGGTAGACATCGTCCAAAGTGATGGTCATTTCTCCAAAAGGTAGGTGGAAAGTGTTGGTCTCAGGATGTCAACACTCCGCGAAAGCACAAATTATCACATTGTCAAGACATACCCTATGATATTTAACCAAAGGATACATACCACTATTGTAGACCATTCTATTTACATCCCTCGACTCTTTTTTCAAATCTCAATCGATGAAGTTCCTATATTAATGCTGACACCACAATGTGTCTCGTTCCTAAATACAAGAAACATATACATTAAGTAATTCAATGTCCAAATATATATAAATAACGCGCTTATATAATTTAACCAACTAAAAATATTGATTTACTGGCTCACCATCCCAAATGGCACGACAAATATGGCCATAGTAATCGACTAATGTGGAACAATCTACAGGACCACCGGGATAAGAATCTCGTCTGGATTCTTTTATTTCGTTACCCTTCTCCCCTACTTCATCTTCTTCCCATGTTTCCTCCTCATCCCATGTTTCCTCTTCTAACTCCTCATGTTGATGTCCAATACCCGCACCACTCGAACCTCTTTGCCCTTGTGATTGGGCTCGACTTTGGGATACAACTACTCATCTGTATGCTTCATGATGATCTATTTGAATCCCCATTTGCTCCTCTCTCATTTCCTTCCTTACTTCTTTCTCCCTATTTTGTTCATTTCTTAATTTTTTTAGTTCTTCTACCACTTCTTTGCCCTTTTCTGCTCTATGTTTTCAAGCAGACACTGTCATGGGTCGTCTTCTACTTCCATCATCCCCACCACCAGAAGACATGATAAACCTTCAAATAAAAGGAAACAAATACTTCAAGACAATTTTTTTACAATATTCTATTTATTTTAAAGCAATACTATAGACAATTTGGATGTAAACAACAATATATATCTCATTTCTCTACATTTTAAGGAGAAAAATACCAACATTATATATCTCAACATTATTGCAGAAAAAGCATAAAGAATTCTACTTTAAACATGGAAACAAATACGCAAAAGCAAACAATGGATGCTTCATAAACAAAAATTTTAAACCCAAAGAAAAACTTACTTACCGAAGAGTTTGTGTGCAAGAGAGAATTGTTTTGCAAGAGATTTTTTAACCAAACAAACCGTTTTTCAGCTTTTAGGTTTTGGAGACTTTGAATTTCTTAAAGGTTTCGATTTTGAATGGCATTTTGAGAGATTTTCGAGGGAGATGAAGGAGATTTGCAAGGGATTTGAGTGTGGGAGAGAGATTTGGAAGGATTTTGAATGTGGGAGGAGGAACTGTTGTGGGAGAGGGGTGATCTCTCGGTTTGAATGGAGGGAGGGAGAAAAAAAGGTTGAAAATGAATGGGTTTTAGTTTATATAGGTGGTGTGAGAAAGTAAGTAGGTGGTGTGGAAGAGTAGATTGGTCTAAGAGAGAGGATTTGATGGTGCGAGGTAGTCATTGCCTTAGAAAAAATGATTTGTATAACATCAATGCATTTACCACTTACCAGAAATGAGTTTCCAAATAAACTCAGAATATATTTCTGCACTCGCCCATACACACAAAAAACTTGCAAAATCAGCCCCCATTCACATAACTTCTCATTCTATACTTCATAATATGGTAAAAAAACTGGCCATCACCCAGTCACTCACATATACTGATTCACAAAATAGTGAAAAATATATTTAGCTATTTTTGCTAGGGTTGTCCTTAGTAGTAGAATTTGCGCTCTTGGAATTTGAAGAAACCTATTGGTGAACTTCTCTGCGCACCTACCAGCTTGAGGATGCTACTGGTCTTGCCTCTGTAATAAGGGTGAGAAGTATAAGCTCATTTCTAACTATCATTGAGTCGCAACTCCTGCCAGCAGCCAACCTTGATGATAAAATATATGAAAACAATGTAGCATACTGAGTCATAGTCCTTATGATGAAGGGCTCGAATGAGGGTAAAGATACTAATGCAAGTCAAGAAAATGGAACAAGCAATCATGATATGTTTAGCATCCATGAGCTCCTGAACTGAATCTCAATTCACAGGTTTGAAGTTGTCTCAGTTTCTGATGCTTGTTCCCTGCATTGTCCAAATATTTATATGTGCATGTGTTGGGGGTAAGATAGTTCGACTATTAGTGTCTTACGCAGCATGTAACAATCGATATTTGCTGGACATAAATTAGTCCTCATGAAGTCAAGTCAAGATGAACCGAAAAAGAAATTGCTTGGAAACTCCAACGCATATGGAAGCTGAAGGGGCCTTGGCCCTCGGGGGTCCCATTTTTCCCCAACCCTTGGGGCTCATAACTCATTTGACACGCTCAATTCTTTGTTTGTTTGGGGAAGGTTTGAAGAAGAAAAGGCGATGGAGTACGACTTGGAATAGAGAAGGAAGCAACAGTTTTGGGAGAAAGGAACGAGAAAGATCTGTTTCAATCTTTTGTTTTTCTTTTATCCTCGGTTTATTAATGCAGTAGAGTCTCAAGATCGCACCAATTTTATATGGTGGTGCTGCTTAGATTTGAAACATATTCGAGATCGAGATATCAATAATAAAAGAAATATATAAATTGAATGAAAATAAAAAAATAAAAATTAAAAAGGGAATTGATGTAGACCCTATCGACAGCCCATAGCTTTAGCCAGAAATTTCCCAGTGGCTCCATTCGCTACAGAGTTATCCACACTGCAGTATCTCATATGCAGCGACATGGTTCTGTCCTAACAAATTGCATGGAAATGCACTGAATGAAAAACAGAAAAGCGTTTTTTCCTATGTCTCTGGTAAAAACATGTACCAGGAAAATGAAGAGCATGGGAATGGTAATTTACATTCAACAAAGCATCTCAGCGAGGGCAGACCTTGTCTGGTGCATAAGTTACTGAAAAGAAACCGATTTTGATTTTGACGTCCAAATATCTTAGTTGCCACAATCTTACTTGTATAACTGAGTACAAATGGGCAAGTCCCATACATCAAAACTTTGCCATCAAGCATTAGTTCAAAAGGATTCTCAACAAAAGATTAAAGGCTGCTACAAACTCTCAAAGGAAATTAAAAAAGGAAGCTTCAATGGAGCAAGGACCATGTAACCTGCTTAAGTTGCATCCATTTCTGAGATTTGCATGCCATGCATATTGATGAGTGTGGCTTTCTGCGTCAGATGACCACAATAGGAAAACTTCCACATGAAAATAATTTGACTTAAGAAAACTTTCTGGAAAGGTTCTTCAATCCACATCCCACACACTTAAGGATTACTGTCTCTGTTGAGGGATCAGGCTTAATATCAAACTTCACGCCAAGGAAATCTCTGATATGTCTGAGTGTCTCTATTGCATATGGTGAGAGCTTTCCTACCCGAACCTTGGAAACATCTTGGGGGCATAATGCACAGAGGATGAATAACAGTCCCTACAAAAACCAACACAATAATTGACTCACTTCAACAGAGTGAAAGGGGGAAATTAGGGTTGATTGATGTCATCAACGAAATTGGAGAAACCTCCAGAGAGTCTCAAGAGAGAAACTTTAGCTGATGTTTACAGTTTACAAAAAAGACAAGTTATAATCAAAGATAAAGGGATCAAGTCATTGAGTTCAATCCCAATTTGCTATTGGGAAACATAAGTACATTTCTAAGGCTACGAGAATGACTCATTGAGAGTGTCCTCGTCAGCATCCCAGTATTCCTTATACCTACTGCTAGTATGCCAATCTCAATCCTAGAAACATTTTTTAAAGATATTTTATGGGACTCTTTGAGCTCTCCAGGGAAGTTTCACTTGATTTATGAGGGTCTAGAGGTGGTCTAGGCATCCACAGAGTAAAGAATTTTAAGCAGGCCCTCCTCTCGAAGTGGATATGGAGATTAGGTGTAGAAGGTGCTGCGCTGTGGAGAAGCTTAATAGCAGAATAATACACAGTAGGTCAATATGGGCAGTTTAGTAATATAGTAACCTCTGCTTATGTGGATTTTATGTGAAGTGCGATGAATTTACAGCACAAGTTTAAAAAACAATTTTCATTCAAGGTGGGGCTCAGGACTGGATTGAATTGTGGTGAATAAATTGGTCAAGTATCCTCTCAAGGAAGAGTTTGCACATTTATTTAATATCTCTTTGATGTTAAGTCCAGTAGCTAATTTTTAAGAAGAGGGCAAGGCCAGGATGCTTATAATTTTGGTTTTCAGTGAGGTGTTTGTGACAGAGAAATGTACACTTCAAATCATAAAACTGTTGTCATCCATTGAGTTACAGGCTCTTTAGGACCCCTGGGTTTGGAGAGATAAGTAGAGTAGATTCTCAGTGACACATTGCTATTCCAATGTATTCCTCTGGTTTCTGAGCAGTATTCAGATAGCGCTGCAATATCCAGCTCACCGCCTCTATGGCAGTAGCAGACCCTACCTCAAGTGAACTTTCTAGCCTGACACTTGCCCATGGTCATAGTATACTTATGAAGTCGATCTTCCAACTTCCAAGACATGGAATGCTATTGGCTAACAGATGTGTTCTTTTCTAATCAGAAGAGGAAACGCTCGACCCCTTTTTTGGATCCTAGTTTTTTTCTATATGTAGTTGATCTAATCTCCTAGTACGCTAACCTGGTATGAATCCCTTTTCTTCTTGTGTGTTTCTCACTCACAGCTTCATTTAGTTTAATCTTTGTTTTGGCAGTTGCTGATAACACACCCCGCCCCCGCAAGACGAACAACACTAAGAAAAGAAAGAGAGGAACCATATCTTTACCGACCAAAAGAAAAATTCACAGCCAAAAAATACCTGGTGAGTTGAATCCACCACTCCCCCTTGCTCAATCTCTCCAAGTAGAATAGAAGCAGCTTGCTCGCCTACTTCTTCAGGAGGCATCATTTCTTTCTTTTCATCGTCCTCATTGTCTTCTGCATCCTCTCCTCGTGCATAAGAAATTGCAGTATCAGTAGAGATAAAACACCCCGAAGTGGTTTCGGCAACCAATGAAATGCCATAGCCAGGTGACCTGCAAAAGGATCGACGAATTCATGAACCCAGGATTTGTAGTATAATGGTGTTGGGTCCCTATCTCCTTCCATCAATTACATGGTAACACGAAGAACGTAATAAGCTGACACACATAATAAGCTCACATACATAATAAGCTGACACACATAATAAGCTCACACACAAACATACATAATAAGCTGACACACACAGATATATATATATATATATTACGTAGAATTTTAGGCCAATTTTTTGTGAAGGTGATCTGCCAAACCATGAAGACCATCCTCGCCAAACTCACTTCATATTAGCCATATCAAATGCTTGGCTAAAATTTGAATAAAAACAGATGGCTGAAAATGGGCACATTTTTCAAGTTTGATATCATTATTTGATGGGACAAGAAATGCTGAAATTAGCCTTTTTTTTGTGAGGATGTGTAGAGCCATCCTAAAAAATTTTATTTGACGTGGGCCCTATTGAAATGTGTCAAATAACCTGTCCCTCCGTATATGTGTGTGTTTTGTCATTGTAAAAAAAACTCACTTTCCCGCTTGTAGACCAGCTTTATGATCAGTAGATATATGAACATCAGGAAGTAAGCGATTGAATATTCCACGTGCAGCATGAATCATAGTGTGTTCAAATTGAGAAGAAACTCTAGTAGAGAAAGTTACTCCTCTGATCCTCTTAACCATTCCTTCATCAATCCACGTGATTGCCTACAAAAAGAGAGACATATAGATGTTAAATTGATAAATTAAAAGATGCATCACCATTTCATGCTTTTGAATTTTAATGTAATAAAACTCACCGATAAACTATTGTGAACTATGGGAACTCCTAAAACAATTTCTCCGCCACCAAGCGGCGGTGCTCCACGGCTTTCAATTTTCAGCTGCAGTCCTTCGGTAGGGATACCAAAACGCTTAAGCATGGGTAATGTGGTTGATCGGAAAGTATCAACAGATGGATCCTTTGAATCATTTGTAATTCCTGTAAGAAATACATTGGCATTACGCTTTAAGTTTAATATTCTACATATTGACATAAGAGTGAATGATTATGAAGGGACTATGGAATCGATGATTCTAATGTCGGTTTATAGCATATGCATTGTTAATCAGGCATAAAACCATACATAGCGTATAACGTCCCAATACGAGACACTACTCCTATGTATAACAAACAAAAAAGACGGATGACAACATCAACAAGGAACTAATTGAAGTGTCTGCAAAGCATATCCCAGAACACCAACACCATGATGATACGTGCAAATGGAGTAGACTGCATAACAGGTGAACTTATTATGCAACCTAGATCCGAGATCCAAATTTGGTGTTTTATTTATTTTTATATCATCAATTCAACACGCAGAGAATTATATTAAAAAGCGCAGGTATGAGGGATTGAGAAAATTCTATGACTGACAAAATAGAAACAGACCACGTTAAATTTGTAAAAAGACTATCCCAGTATGATCCACCAAGTGATCACCCTACATCCAGACCAAGGCCTTGGCTTCCCTGCAAATGGACTTTAAATTCTTTTCACTCTTTTTTTTTTTTCCTAAATCTTTGGCATTTCTTTCTTTCTCAGGGACCTAAAAATAGTTGCCACAAGCACTTAGTTCCAAATCCAATTCCCTTTTTGGATAAAGGTTGAGTTCCTCCACTGAGAAATCCATTGAAAGAGATCATGTGTTTGCAATTGGGCCCCTATCGTCTAAATTCCACACCAGTTTGACATCGAGATGGGGCAGTTAAAGAAGAGATGTTCAATCGATTCTGTATTAGCTTCGCACAAAACAACATTTGTTTCCCAGAACTAAGCCTCTTCTAAGAAGGTTATAACAGTGCTACCATTTTTCCATACCCAATAACCTATAAAAGGAAGTTAACTCTCCAAAAGATGTAGGCTTAGGGCAGAGTACTGCCCTGTAAGAGGAATTCCATTGAACAACTTGTCATGGCAACTTGCTGAGAACCATCTACCTGCATTTTTCCACCTCCATTCATATGGAGAGTCGAGAGTTGCAGCAGCTCAATGAGATTTATCATGTTCTAGGAATCATGGACACTTTGTGTAGGTCGTCGTGTCCAACACGGACACGACAATGGCACTATCAAGATATGTGTCAGAAGCAGTTCTACATGTCTCATGGGGTTGGCATGCCTCAGATACCTTTGTGCCAGACACTCCTCGGACACTTTTCTGACAGTTCTTTTATCCATGGTCAATTAGAAGGATGAATAAAATAACAATCTTACAACTAGGTACCATTCTTAAATTTAGCTGAAGAAATGAGAATGTGTATATTTTGTTTGTATATGTGCAGTGGTTGTAGGTTGATGTAAGGGTTGACCTCTTTTGTGCAAAGCTCCAACAACAGAATCTTTGAGGGTGGATTGTAACCTCTCCGGATTATCAGTCAAGTCTTATCTCAAAAAATAAAAACATGAATCACAAATGTTACTACAACATAACATCACTATGACTTAGCATTGAATAACAATTTTATTTTTTGAAAGATAAACATAGAACAACAACATTTTCGTGAGATGTCCTAGCTGTATAGGTGCTTTAGTTTTTTTTTTTTTTCCAGATTGGTTGTATTGTTGTGTCTGTTTCAGATAATCAATTTAGATTTATGTCGAGTAGGTCTACTACAGAGGTCATCTTTTTGCTTAGGCAAATTATAAAAAAAATATCGAGAGAAACGTAAAAGCTTGCATATGGTTTTTATTGATCTCAAGATAACCTACAATAAGGTCCCCAGGGAGTTGATTTGGTGGGTGCTTGGAAGGAGGAAAGTGCCTCAAATCTCGATGTTATGTCGATATTATGAAAATATGTATGAAGGGGCTGTAACTAATGTTCGCTCAGTAGGTGGGATGTCCAGCGAATTTCCAGTGTCAATAGGACTACATCAGGGGGAGGCCTTAAGTCCATACCTCTTTGCTTTGGTCATGGATGAGTTGACGAGACACTTGCAAAAAGATGTACATTGGCGCATGTTATTCGCAGATGATATTCTCTTAATTGATGAGACTAGCAAAGGTTTATGTCGGAAACTAGATAGGTGGCGGAAAGCTTTAGAGAGTAAGGATTTTAGAATTAGTCGTTCGAAGACAGAATATCTAGTGTGCAACTTTGGTTGTGAATCACGAGAGAGAAGTAATGCAATTGAGATCGAAGGCGTGGAGGTCCCAGAGTGTGAGGCTTTTTTATATCAAGGATCAATAATTCAAAATAATAAGGCCATCGGAGAAGATGTAAACCATAGGAATAAAGTTGGTTGGACGAAATGAAGAATGACGATAGGAGTATTATGCAATAGATGAATGTCTGCAAGGTTAGAAGGAAAATGCTATAAAACAATTGTTCGACCGGCCATGCTATACGTTTCAGAATGTTGGGCTACTAGTACTACGGAACAACTTACGCATAGGATGGCGGTAACAAAAATTTGTATGTTAAGATGAATGTGTGTAAAACCTGTAAGGATAAAATTAGGAATGAAAAAATTAGAAGATATTTAGTTGTAGCGCCCATAGAAGACATAATTAGAGAAAAAAAATTTAACGTGGTTTGGTCATGTGCGGAGGAGACCAAGTACAACGCCAATTACGAAATGTCTAGATTGACAAGTTAATGGAGGGTATAGACGAAGGGTATGACCATTGAAAACTTAGATAAAACGATGAAATAAGACATCCATGAGCTTGAATTAGGCAAGGATATGTGAGAATACCGCATTACTTGAAAAACCAAAATCCGTATAGCCGAACCCGAATATCGGGAATGGGCTTTGATGACGATGATGGTTGTATTATTGTGTGTCATGTCAGACACGACACCTATGTCTTCATCCATGCAACATATATCACGTTTAGCATCTCTCCGCAAAGCTAAATCCCAATTTCTATTACCCTACTCATTGATGTAATTTTGGGACACAGGTCCTTCGCTTTCAAAGAAATATCGAAGATGTTTTTGTATTGCACTTCCAGAGAAATGCCCACAATTCAAATATCAGACAAAAAGCTTGATTTATCACCATTCCTAACTGAGTGATGTTCAATAGTACTTGTATGCATAACAAAAACCTGGGTTCCTTAGGAATCCACAAAACAATACAAATAAACAAAAATGGGAAGCTAACCTTTCAGCCTTATAAGAAGGGGCTTCTTCCCAAACAACCCAAGCACAATCAGTGGCTCCAAAAAGTACCCAATCGACCGGCTGAGACCGCAATCATGGGCAAGATTCCTCCCACCTATTATCACCCCTGGCTTATATTTGAACTTGGTTCCTGCAAAAACAGTAAATTTAGTTGATACAGAGCTCTAAACAGAAAACCCTTTAAACCCAATAGAGAAAAAAAGCTGAGTTTTTTTTTTACCAGTTTCATTGATTTCGACAACACAATCATCACTAATCTTCTCCAACAGATGGAGGAGTGAAATCTCGTGGAGGCGGAGACCAGGCCATGTTTCTTCGTGGCGAATGTCCTCTACTATGAGCGGAGTGGCTGAGAGTGTTGCGAGCAGAAGACGTTGCCTCAGATTCTGGCTTCCCTTGAGACGCATATAAGATGTTTTCACCATTGCTATGGTCTGCTTCCCTTTACTCTAATAAAAAAAAACGGAGAGAACGGGATTGATAAGAGACGAAGAAGAAGAAGAAGAAGAAGAGCTCGTGTTGGTGTTGGTGTTGTCTTCGATTTTTTTCTTCTTCTAATAAGGGTATTAGGTCGTCAATGTTCTCCCAAAGTTATGTTTGTTTATGTGCTTAAGATTCTATTTTCGGGTGGAATAACTTTGTTATTTAGGGCGTGTTTGAATGCAGTTTTTCCAAGACAAAAGGAAAATAGTTTGCTTAGACACGAGTGTTAAGGTGTTTGATTGACTAAATTTCCATGAAAAAATATTCCATAACACCAAAATTGTCACAAATTCATTTTCCCGCTTTTCCATGCATGAGATCTTTTCCTAGCTCCCCCATAGGAATCGAATCCCAGGAAAGTTTGTGAAAACATAAATTGACTTAGTCCGATAAGTATCTCTTCTCAGAGTGAGGCTAGGGAATCAGGTTTTGCAATCAGGTTCTGCTACCAGAATAATGTGGCATCATCAAGAGGGTTTTTACAACATCAAGATGCACATAAACACTTTGAAAATTTCATCATTCTTTCAAGATCACGCCACGTCACCCTGATTGCAAAAACCTAGTTTCCTAAACCTCTTATAGGTGAACAAATCTGTTGAATGGGTATCCTGCAATTTCAAGTTTGGTTCAAGTTAAAGCTTGATTCCTATGATAATGTCATGAAGACCTGAAACTGAAAATCAAACACCATAACAAAGAAAACGGTTTTTTTCCTTTTCTTCAAGCCAAAGGGAAAAGAAAATCTTCTTGCAATCAAAACACCCTTGATGATTTTTAGTGTATCCTTTCCCTGACCTTGGGGGTTTTTGGCTCTTGACTTGTATATCCTCATCGTGAATACAATTATGTCTTGATAATTTTTTAAAAAAAATTATGCCTAAAATCATGTGACTCATGTATTTTTTTTTTTTAATTTTTTTTTTTTATATCTTGTAACTTTCTTTTTGGAAAACAAATGTGGGAAGGACACCACAAAAGATAATCCACTAAACCGAACAAAACTCACATTAAACCAGAAAAATAAAAAGGTCAAAAAGTGCTTCTCGTGCAAGTACAACAAAGAAAATGCATGGATCTCTCCGAGATGGAGGCACACCATACCTTTATTGACAAGCACTACCTTCGAAAGAAGTATATCCCGCTAAAAAATAAGCAGTTCAAAAAAGACACCCTTGAAGTAACCATTCTTCTCTCCATCAATTCAATCCCAAAATTAGATGCTTTTAGGCAGTGTTCTAAAAATCAGGCAAGGCGGCCTCCTAGGTAGGTTCTTGAAAAAAAATTCTATTTTTTAATTCAAGTTAAAAAAAAAAAAATTACGACTCTGTTTTTTTAATACATTTTTGCATATATATCTTGGCATTGAATTGAAAGTAATTTATATATTATTATGCTTAAACTTTTATAAATTATAATAAATCAATTAAAAATCGCCTAGGCCCCCCGCCTAATCCTCTAGGCTCTAGTCCCATGTTCGCCGCCCATCTACCACCTAGTGTTTTTTAGAACACTGTTTTTAGGAAAGATGGAGTTGGTCAATACACACACTGAGAAGCCTCCTTACATCTATCCTCCTTCCACACCCACTTATAGTCCTCCCTCAAAGAATCGAAGCAATAAGTATACATTCATTATCATCACCAATTAAATTTAAAAGATCCTCCAAACTAAGGCAAATGTTTTAAGCAAGGGTGCCATTAACAAAATGACCAAAATCCACCAACAAACAAAAGCAAAAAGCACAAATCCCAGTAATCCATCTCTTGGAGCTTCATTTCTAATCCAATGCCCAAACTTCACTTTGTCACTTCTACCCAACACTACTTCATAAATTGTCTTTGTAATCAGAAATTCTAGGATGCCTGGTGATGTGCCTGATAGGTGCCAGGCACCGTTGATCTTGCCTAGAGATGAGTGTTACACCTATCCCGATGCAATATCAACAGTGCTTGGCCCTACCAGGCACAGGGCCAGGCATCGTAGTAGTGCTCCTTTGTAATTAAAAATGGCCATCATGATTCATGTATCAGTAACCAAAGAATAATTAGGAAGCCAATTGAAGCCTAATGGATCATACTTGGCAGACACTCCCCTTCATTTTACACTGCCAATGCCACTTCCTAATCCCTACAATCCGTTGATTTTCAAAATTATTGCTAAAAAAAAGTATATCCAATCCAAAGTATTTTGCACTCCTTATCCTACCAAAAATGATGTCTACTCCACGTGCCACACTTATTGGTTAGTGATTGCCAGACAATTTTTAGAGCCCTTCTAAGGAGCAAGGGAAGGAGCGAGGGTAAGGGGCGAGGGATGGGTGATTACTCGAGATAAGCGACACTATACATCTTGAGACAGTTTCACTTATCTCGAGGGAATGCTTGCTCCCTAGAATTTCTGCCATTTTTATTAAACAAATCAGATTATTATATTAATAATATCAGTAAAAAAAAGAAAATCATTAACCAACAGTATTACCGAGTTCCTAAAGAAAACTACATCAGTGTCAAACGTTGTTTTGTACAATATGAGCTTTAATCAAACATACGGACAATAATGGTACATCTTTTAGAGATCCCAGGATTCGGGGGGGGGGGGGGGGGGGGGGGGCTGTGCACAAAGCGCAGGACGTCCTCCTGTGCACATTTCTGAGCCGTCGGATCTGATTCGACGGTTTAGATTGAAGGATTTCAAAAAAAAAAAAAAAAAATTTTTTTTTTGAAATCCCTCGATCTGAGCCGTTGGATCAGATCCGACGGTTGTGCTTTGTGCGCAGGAGGACGTCCTGTGCTTTGTGCGCAGGAGCCCCCCTCAATCCTCCCACCCTCCACAAGCGAATCTTAATGCTAATGATTAAGTTGTGCAATATAACGTATTTTGTTTACTCTGGGATACAACCAAAATCGAAATTAATTCACATTTAACTCTGGATCCCCTGTAAAAAACTTCAGACCTAAAACTATGTCAAATTCAGAGAAAGCCACTCATTGATCCTAAAATATGTAAATAACTGCCAAAAAAGATTACCTTCCTAAATTTCAAATATTGTATTAGAAACTGCAAACCGAGCTAGATCTAAAGCACACCATTTACAAGCACGACTGCGATTGTTCAGATGACCACTATATATTATATTATGTATACAAAACAAGTGAAGGAGAGAAACCAGACTTAGCTATCAGCTGTTAGCGATCTTCTTTGCGCTCATCAGTATTGGTTGAAGGACCAGTAGTATTGTTACCTGCAGCAGTGGCATATTGTAAATCCGTCAAAGAGAATGACCTCTTAGCAGAAGATATATTCTGTTGAGACTGTGTCAGATTGGTAAGTGATGGTTTTGACTGAGGGTGCCTAGGAGGGAGACGAGGTGGTGATGAAGATGAAGTTGAATTCTCACTTGTGTTGCTTTCCAAACTGCATGCAGCACCAGCAAGGCAGGACATGCTTCGCCTGGAGTTCATTGCCCTTTTTGAGAGCCCGTCTACGTTACCTTTCAGAGGATTGTTCCATTTCTTGTCAAACATAATACTAGAAGCGAGCAGGTTCTTGCGTTTTTTTGTGTAGGCATTCTCTGGCTTAGGAATTTCTTTGGAAGAAGATATATCTGTTAAGCTTGTAAAAGACTTTGACTTCCCATTATAAAACTTAGAGATTCCTTTCCTGCAAGAATCATATGAACCGGTTACTGTAAGTCATCAAGTCAGTAAAACCTATTTAGCAAAGTATTCTTGAAATTGGATCTCATCATATGATGATGTACATAGAAAATTCTAATATGTTCACCTAATTAAGTTCAAGTACAGTCTACTACTAGTCATGCATAAGACTTGGTCCATCAGGACTATGGAACTAGATGACTAATTGTTATCTTTTGTCGAATACAAAATAGCCATCAACTACTTGCCATCCACGCAACAGCACCCTACTGAATACTGCAACTCAGACAGAGACCTGCACTAGTCAATCTGAACAGTACATACTGGCTCGCTCAGATACGCGTGTAAAACACAGACACAGGTACGAGGTGTTCAACAAGGCAAATCTTAAAACAAAGACTTGGAAACACAGCAGTGAAATAGACTTGGGAACAAAGCAGTTTATCTTAATTAGTGATAACTATAAATATAACAATTATTATGTAAATGATATATCATCAACTAATATAAAATTCCACCACTTAAGTGAGTTTTTGTTATTCCCTAAGTAATAGATTATAGTCAGATGTCTATAATCGGCCGTGTCTAGATATCTGACCATGGGCAGTAAAAAACCATTTTAAGGTCACTTTCTTTTATTTTATTTTATTTTATTACATGAGGTTGTTTCAAATACGAGCTTGCAACTTTCATGAGTTCGCATTTCAGACTTCATTTACTTTGGTTAAATTGGCTTGAATGACCAGATGTTGTTATAGAAACCATTGAGGAAAATTGAAAAGTACAACTAAGATTCTATGAAACCCAATCAATTGTGCAGGCCTTCTATTTTATCAATAAATATGCAGGCATAATGATAAATTGTCAATTATAAGCTTAATACCCCAAAAACAAGTGAAATCATATGCCATTAAAATTCCAACAACATTTGATGGCAATAAGAGATGAATTACTTAAAATCTTAAAGATGATTAAAGAACAAAATAACTTTAGCTTTATAGTAAAGCTATAGAAATAAAAGAATTAAAAGCTTAACACAAATCTAACAATAGCTTTAATGGAGCTTCAAAGTCTTTAAAATTTGGTATTAAGTTTATCATAATCAGAAACATTATCTACTAACACAATAAAAGAAACGGGATGGGAGAAAAATCCAAAAGAAAAGAGATGAAGGATAGACAAAATAAAAAGAAAAAGAAAAAAAAAATTGCATGGATCTGAGTATCTGACTTGGTTGGTGCTTCAACAGTTCCGACTTCAAACATTTTATCTTCCCATTTGGCGCATCAGGTTACTCTATTTCATTGTTTAAAGGTAACCTGTGAGTCTCTTTTATTTGGTATAAAATTCACTCTTGTATTTATTTTTATATAATTTATTTTCTCTCCGTTGAGTCCAGAATTTAGTAAAGTAATATTCAATGGTGGTGCCCGCTCCATTATACAAAAGCTATTATCCTAATCTATTTATTTGTTTGTTTATTTTGTACTCGAGTCCACAAGATAAAGGTAACATAAAATAAAACAAAAGGAACATGTTGCGCTATTTAATTTTTTTTATAGCTAGGTCCATATATATAAGAGATTGGGTGTTGGCATTGTAGCTCCACCAGAAATGATACTGGTTGATTGTTTTAGTTGTGTTATACAACATGTGCTATTAAAATTGTGTTTCAACTATCAAGTGATTATCGAGCATCATGCACGAAGATTAAAATGAAAGGGGAGGTAGAGCAGATAAATCACAGCTGCTCAGCCTGTTATATTCTAAGGTCTTGGACAATAGTGAAGACAAGAAGGTTTGGGAAGGAAAAACTGGTTATCATCCTTCTGCAATATTTTTACCATTGCACTGCTTTAAGTGCCCCTGGCAATTCCATATCAATCCCTCTTTAGATCTCCGAATTTTTTTTTTTAACAAGGGTATTAGGTCTCCCATGTTCCCACAAAGTTGTGCTTGTTTGCGTGCTTAAGATTCTATGTTCGGGTGGAATAACTTTGTCATTTAGGATGTGTTTGACTGCAGTTTTTCCAGGGAAAAGGAAAATATCTTGCCTCAATGCACGTGTAAGGTGTTCAATTGACTAGATTCCATGAAAAATATTCCATAACACCTCACTTGTGAAACAAAACTGTCACAAAACCATTTTTTCCCCTTTTCCATGAGATCTTTTCCTAGCTCCCCTAGGAATTGAACCCAAAGAAAACTTGGGAAAACATAAATCGACTGCCTGATAACTATCTCTCCTCTCATCAACGCCACACCCTCACAAACCAGAGCATTGTCCCCATGAAACAGAGCAACGAAGGTACGTGTTCTCCCTCTCTCTCATCGTCGTCCCCAACCCTCTTCATGGTTTTCTATCGTCTCCCCCTTACTCTTTGTCCCTCTTCTTTCATGCACTCTTCGTATATACTTGTATGGGTTATCTTTCTTAGATATTTTTTGTTCCTCTATCAAAAAGCATACTGGTGATGCATTTGCTTAAGAATCTATAGAAAATGTTGATTCTAGGGTTTAATATTGGAATTTACAATTTGTTGATTATGGGTTGGAGAAGATTTTTAATGGGTAATTGACGACAAATTTGTAATGGTTATGGGTTGGAGAGATTTGTAATGGGTAATTGACAACAAATTTAGAAGATTTGTTATGGGTTGGAGAATATTTGGTGTAGAGTTGTGATACATTCAACAAACTTCTTATGGGTAAACAAATCTGTTGTAATGGGTATCTTGCAATTTCAAATTTTGTTCAAGTTAAAACTTGATTCCTATGTTGAAACTGAAATTTTCCTGGTGGCAAAGACAAGCAAACACCACAACAAAGAAAAATGGTTATTTTCCTTTTCTTCAAGGCAAAGGAAAATATTCTATTGAATATTTTATTTTTCCTTGCAATCAAACATGCCTTTAATGATTTTTAGTGTATCCTTTAGCTGACCTTGGGGGCTTATGGCTCCCAACTTGTATATCCTTCTCATGAATACAATTATATCTGGATTTTTTTATTTTTTATTTTCAATTATGTCTAAAATCATGTGACCTATGTATCCCGTAACTTTCTCTTTCGAGAAAAGGTGGGAAGGACACCTCAAAAGATAATCCACTAAACCGAGCAAAGCACACACTAAACCAAAAAAAAAAATAAAAGGTCAAGAAGTGCCTCTTGTGCAACTACAATGAAGAAGACGCATGGATCTCTCCGCGATGGAGGCACACCATACCTCTATTAACAAACACTACCTTGGAAGGAAATATTTCCCACCAAAAAATAAGTAGTTAAAAAAGACACCGTTGAAATAACCATCCTCCTCCACAACAATTCAATCCGAAAATTAGGGTGCTCTGAGGGAAGATGAAGTTGGCCAATACAGACACACCGAGAAGCCCATTACCTCTGTCCTCATTCCACACTCACTCATAGTCCTCCCTTAAAAGCATAGAAGAAGGAGCCTCATATTCATTAAATCACCAATTAAAAGAGCCTCCCAACGAATGTGAAAGTTTTAAGCAAGGATGCCATTAATAAAATGACCAAAATCCATCAACAAACAAAAGCAAAAAGCACAAATCCCAAAAATCTATCTTTGAGAGCTTCATTTATAATCCAAGGCCCAAACTTCACTGTGTCACTTCTATCTAACACCACTTCATAAATTGTCTTTGTAATTAAAAATGGCCATCATGATTCATGTATCAGTAACCAATGAATAATTAGGAAGCCAATTGAAGCCTAATGGATCATACTTGGCAGACACTCCCCTTCATTTTACACTGCCAATGCCACTTCCTAATCCCTTCAACCTTCATTCATCCGTTGATTTTCAAAATTATTGCTAAAAAAAAGTATATCCAATCCAAAGTATTTTGCACTCCTTATCCTACCAAAAATGATGTCTACTCCACGTGCCACACATGGAGAAGCATCAAAATGTGAGTGACATGTAATCACAGAAGGAACATTTCCTTGGGTCAAGTAAATGTTCCGGACAAACTAAATGATACCTCATATAGGGAAATTTCTCTTGGATGTTGACCAACTTAAAAGGGACTTTAAACCCAAGAGAATTTTCCCCGGACGAGGTAGTATTTAGTTGGTCTAGGGAACGCACTTGGTCGAAGTAAAAATTTTAAAATTTTCCCTGACACGGCACTCACAGTTGATGTTTCTCCATAGTGGAGACCCGTCTTTGTTTGCTATTTCAATCTTCTAATTGTTTCGAAAATTTGGGTTAAATTTGCTATCTCCATAGTGGATGATCTAACCTCCCCCATGGAGTGTGTGTGTGTTTCAACTAATTTCTCAATTCACTTTGCCTTTAAGATACCACATGCTTCCCTATCAAGAACGCAACTCTCACAATCTAAGCAAATATGTTATAGTTAATTCCAAATTGTATTAAGATTCATTATATTCAAATATTTTCAAACTAAAAAAAAAAAATACATACCTTCTTCAAGTTTACACAAAATCTCTGCTATACGAGCATAACTTAGGTTGACTGCTTAGGGGACTTAAATATCAAACAAAATATTGTTTTGAACAAAAAAATAAAAGCTTTCTAGTTTATCATCTAATCATAAAGACTAATTCATGAAATCACCAAAATAAATAAATAAAAATAGAGAAAAAGGAACTTACTTGATTGGCAAACCCTCCTCCAAAACTTCAAGTGAATTCAAGGGACCGTTATAAGAACTCTGGGCCTCATCCCTCTCACCATCTGAATCCAAATCACTATTCTTCCCAATGGAGGAAGAAGAAGAAGAAGAAGAAGCAGAAAGACTATTCTCACCCAAATCATCATCCATGGGCGGTGTTCTGACTGTTCTCCTCCCTTGATCTTCCTCACAAGTAGTAGAATCGAACATCGAACTATTATCCAAAGACAACCCACCAATCAATCCCTTCCCTTGATTGATTCTACCTCTATTACTATCCAAAGCAATCGACATCATCACAAAAAAAACACCCAAAAACAACACAAAAATGAAAGAAGAAAAATCAATGGGAAATCAAAGAACCTGTGAAGTGGGGTTTTATTAGAAGATCCCGAAGAAAATGGGTTTTGAAGATCGAATCATAAAAACTGAATTTTCGCCATTGTTGGTCGGTCAAGATCTCTGTTTCTAGCGTTGTTGTTGCAGAGAGAGAGTGTGTGTTGAGGAAGAATTATAGATAATAGTCTTATCCTCATCTGCGTTGCTCTAAATATTACTATATTAAACGGTCCCTTGTTCGAGGCTAGTCTGTGTTATCACCATTGGATTTGCATGGAGATGTTTACTTTGAAATAAAAAGAGAAGATATCCCATTTTTTATGCTTCACTGTAATAATTTTAGCTGGAATTTTCTATTAAGATTATTTGAGCAAGCTGGAGACAGATTGATTCCCGAGAAATCGTGAGCTTGAGACTTGGAGATGAAGTTTTACAATACTTCCTACTTGTTAAATAGAAATTTGTGTTTGGTGTACTATGTTTTTTTTGGGCAAAATAAAAACTAAAAATTGAGATGATAAATGCAAAAAATAAAAATAAAAAAAACTCATGAAGTAACTTTTTGGTGGATAATAATTCCTTGTTGGTCATAAGCAAAAGTTTCATGTATTTGTATTATATATATTAGGGTGTGAATGCGCTCTACATGCGCTTATATTCAATATCTTTTATTTCATTCTAAAATTCTGTAAAGTAAATATTAAAATTTAGGAGATTTGTGACAAAATTTTTAAGCAAAATAATCATAAAAATTATTTTATACTTTTAATTTAATTAATTAAAAAGTTAAAGAATATTATAGAGTAAAATATTGTAAACAAATATTACGCTTTCACTATTATAAGGGTTTATTTATAATTTATAGATAATTAAGGGCTTCAAATAAATTATATTAGGGATTAGGTATAATAATTAATGTTTTAGAGGAGTTGGTAGAGATGGATCTAGGTGGGGGCAACTTGCCCTCACTGAATTTTTTTTTAAAATTGAAATTTTTTTAAAAAATTTTTTTTTTACGAGGGGCACGTTGACCCTGGCGACGCAGTACTGCCCCACCCCACCTCTCTCCCTCTATTCTCTGCCACAGCGACAACCCGTCTCGCCCCTTTTCTCTTTTTTGCTCCCTCTCTCTGTTTACTGTGAGACTGATAACCTCTATGTCTCCTCCTCTCTTCTCTCTCCCTTGTTACTTTATTTATTTCTCCTTTCCACCATCGCCACCAGCAATCCCAACCTCTCTTGTACGTATTTTCTCGATATGAATTTGTAAGTATTTTCTCTCTTATTCTCGTCTCTGTTTACTTTGAGAAGGAAAGATTTTATAAGTATTTTCTCGAGATGAATTTGTATCTCGTGGTCTAGTTTTGTATTTTATTCATAAGATTTTTTTAGAAATACATAAAAGTTTGGATCCATTAATTTTTTCTCAAGATACATGTTTGTATTTCGAGGTTCATGTATGGGTTATTATTTAAAGAACATTTTGGTAATCAACGTGAGCCTATTGACAGTCCATGCATGTGAATTGCTAGTCTAGGTGAGACTATAATAGTGATTAATGATGGAATAACCTCTAATTAGTTATATATGTATTGTTCAAATAAAAAATTATGTCCAAGTAATTAATTAATATATTTTAATTAATTAACTAAGATTCATCTCGCTGCCCCCCTTCAACAAAAATCCTGGCTCCGTCACTGGGAGTTGGTTTTGATGTAAGGCCATATTTGTGTTTATAGATAACTGAGACACTTTAAAAAATTATTTTATGAGCTTCGACATAATTAATCAATGTTTGAGAGAGTTTAGTTTTTGTAAAATGTATGGAATGTAAAGGGCAAAATGAAAAATTCAAAAGTTAGATGTAAGACTTTATTTATAGTTTATAAATAATTGAGACTTTAAATAAATTATATTAAGGGCTTAACTATAATTAATATTTGAAATGATCTGATTTTAATTGTAAACATGATAAAATTGGAAGGGCAAAATGGAAAACAGAAGTTAAAGTTGAAGACATTGCTACTGTTCATTCTAAGGCTTTATTGTTATAGTAGTACAAATGTTTTTTTGGAGGTCTGCATCTTATGTGGTAGAGGGATTACGTCAATAACACAATTTAGCCTTTCTGATTCATTTGTAAGATTGGAAAACACTAGAAATAACATGTTAAAATTTTTACAATGATGAGAGTAGATTTGAAATGTTTGATGTTTTTAATTTTAAGGAAAAACATGTAAAATTTTCAGCCAATTTCAACACGCACTCCTCAAGACACACGTCGAATAGTGACAATTTTACACCGACTTGCACATTAAGTATGCTTTTTCGCTAACCCTCTAAACTTAAATCTTGAGGAATCTGTGAATGAACAAATATTTGACATGCTCTCTCCTCCATATATGCATTAAAACATCACATAGACTATGCTTTTAAATTGGTCTATTTGATTTGGATTTTTTTAGAGAACATTTGGGTTAACATCCAGAATTAGAGGAATCTTCCATGCTATTGAAACCAATAAATACCACTTGTCTTATGGTGGTCAGTGGTTTTAATACATGCTTAGTTAGAACATGTAGTTGTGACTAATGAATACTATATATCTACCTTGTGGATATATAAAAAGAAATGTAACATGCATGTTTATGTAAGTTTTATGTGGTGTCAAACCAACGCCTACTATTTGAACAATCCATGGCACGTGTTCTGCATGTAGAGGTTGGAACGAAGGTTTGACTTTCCTGAGAATTTTTTTGAGGGAATTGGCATCATGTTTCGAGCACGTGATGTTTTCTTCTTCACCGAGTTATAAAGGTTCAAGGTTGAAGACAACTAAGGAGAGACGATACATATTTGCCAACAAGGTGACATAAGCAATAAACTGTAGAAAGAGGTGGCCAATGAGGTATAAGGAAAATGGATGGTTGAGAGGATGGTTGTAGTAGATGGTTCAGATAATGAGTTGTCCAATCAAAAGGAGGCACGGTGGAGGTTTCGACATGGACGTTCGATCAACCTTGCAGGATAGTAATTGGAAACTACTTCAAGAGGGGATTCGAAAATACAACCAATTCTTAGGTGTTATGTGGATTTGAGATGACAAAGGAATGTAGTAAACTAGACAAAAGAGAATAGGATTGCAGTGTCCGACAATATCAGATGAGAATGACTCAAGCCGAAAGTGTAGGTATCGGTTGTGACATGCCTCGTCAAATGATCATACTTTACAACATTTTCTGCAAAATAAATAAATGCGCGGATAGGGACGTGTAGGTGAGGAAGGTAGTATAAATATGACCCCTTGGCTAACACGAAAGAAAGGGGTTAGATTCTGAGGGAGTTATAGAGAAACTTTCAATTTCTATCTCACTTCGAACTGTTTTTGTTTTACTTCTCGTATGTTCATTGACTTGATCGTCAAAGGCTCATAATATGGGGGCAACTTGTGTCTGTGAGTTTGTTGCAGGATTGAATGACCTAGAAACATCCAGAGTGGAGACAGTGGAGACATTTAATTAGTTCAGAAATCTTGAAGGTGTAGTGCATATTACAAGGAACTGTACAAATCTAGAACCAAACACCTATGGTGCTCATGAAGGGGTGTATGATAATATAGTCTTACTGTTAGATGCATTGCAAGTTATTCGAGCTCTCAAATGCACTAATGATCATCTACATTGGAGGCAATCAATAGAGTGGAGGCATTGATTGCAACTAATCTTGGAATCAAACAATCACAAAGCTACCATATCGAGCGTGACAAGAATTTCTTAGCCCATATAATTGTTGAATCTGCGTGGAGTGTTGATTCTTCTCCTATGCAAATACGAACTGCACGTTAAGTTTCAGTTTATATTTCCTTATAGTGTCAGTAATTTGAGTTCCAGTCAAAGTCCTAGTTGGTTTGATATTAATTTAGGTGATGTAATGGATGTTGTTATTTGGTCAATGCATCGTTAAAAAAATCATTTCATACGGTACACTTATCTTTGAATTTTGTATTGATGCTAAGGTCTAGGATATTATTTTGGACACAGAGTATTAATGAAGTGTTCATATTGCCTCATTGTCTTTGCATTCTTTTGCAAAAAGTTTTTCAAAAATAGATTATTCATCCATTCTAGTCTTGCTTATTATATCTTAGGACATTTTTTTTTTTTTTTTTTTTGTATTTAAAGCACATCACTCAGTTTCATAGGTTTCACATTGGGCCATACTAGTGTCTACCATAAGATAAGGTAGGCATTGGAACATGCATGTTCATGTACGTTCAGTTTGTGTGACTATTGCCTACCATAAGATACATATGGTGGGTACTGTAAGTTACATGTTGTATGTAGATCATTGCTTACCGTAGATATCTATGTACACACTAAGACATGCATTTTCGAATAGATTCCAGGTTATGTTAAAAAAAATACAAAAGTTAATTGTGATAAGTTTTATTCATTGATGCGTACATCGATGAGCACTTGACGAATAGGGTTGAAACTTTAACAAAATACTCATGATATCAATCCACACGTCCTAAAATTTCAAATATCATATACAGTCATACCACGTTTTGGTGCATATCTTCGGAAGCACATGTTGAGCGGGCTAAAACTTCAATGAGTTATTCTTGATGATAATCCCTACGATTGCTAAAAGTTTTCACTCACAAATTTAGAAATTGTGCAAGTTAGTTAGATTTTGTCATTTTAACACATTTCGAGGACCGCTTGTTGTATATGTTATTTTTGACATTAATTTGTGTGTTTCCTTAAAAATTCAGCTCAAATGGAGCAACTTTATCATATTTCATGTGCACGTTGGTCAAATTTTGTCATTTTTTATACGTAACTCAACTCTTGAAGACTGTTGGGCACATCAAGTTGAAAATTTAACAAAATCTTCTTAACATTACTCCATAAAAAGATTCAACTCAAAAAGAGCAGCAAAAAACATAAATGATGTACAATTCGGTCAGAATCATTATTGGCGCATATTTTGAGGAACACGTCGCAAAATGAGTTGAAACTTTAACATATTATTTATGGTAAATGATGCAGTCGATTTCTGCTCCCTGCTTTGACCTAATCTCGTTGACCTGCTGACCTGACAAGTAACGCACGTGAGCCACGGACCATCGTTGTGGTGATCGATGACACTCCGATGCTAAAGTCAGACAGGGATCTAAGGAAGGCGTAATGATGTAAATAGAGAATTTGTAGCGTACCTTATCTTACCAACCTCATGTCTTATTTATAGTGCATGAGTCTTGGTTCTACTAGGCCATCGTAGGCGTAGTTTAGGAATGAGTATTCGTGGAAATCCTTTTCTAATTAGGAGTTGTGTTGTAGGAGGAAAATTCCCTGTTAGCTTTGTGCTTCTAGATACGCGGTAAATAGTTCTCAATCCAAGAGCAACCCGCAGGAGGAAGTTTCCCTGTGTGGAATGTACTTTGGTATTTGCTTTCTAGTTGAAAGCAAAGAGCTGTTGTAGTTGCCCGTCCAAAGCTAATCCTCGAGATACTTGCCTTAGTAGGACTTATGGGTATTGATGATAGCTGTGAGACGTGTGGGCCTAGCACGCCATAAGAGTTCAGTCCGTCTGGCGAACTGGACAGGCAGGCTTAGAACCGCTTGGATCGGATCAGTGTTGGGCTCATGCTAGGGCCCGTAATTCTTCGAGATCATCATGACACGTGTATGGCTCAGGGATGTGACCATTTTTATGTATCATCAGTTACTCACCCCGAGTTAGTAGGGCGTTAAGTCGGTCTGTTGACTCTTCGAAAAGGATATCGTACCGTCGTGATGATTGGACTTGAAGTGTTTGCCTCGAGTGGCGCACAACATTAAAGGGTACGCGACTGCTTAAAGAGAGAGTGCGATTTGTCTTCCCTATAAATATCGGTAGCTTTGATGCAGATTTTCTTATTATTATCTGTACTGTTCTTTCGAGCCATGGTATTGCTGTGAAATTTGATTTGTTTTTTCTATCGATGGCTGACAATGTTGAACTTTCTCCCAATGACCCATTATCCCTCATTTGCATCCAACTTTTCGAAGGTAGTTTGGTCGACAAAATTGAGTTGATCAGGCTTCGTAGTTTGTACCGTATCCCAGGCGACTTGGACATTGTTTTCACTAAGTATACCTCCTCAAGGGTACATAGGTTTTCACCGAGGCATGTTTAAGTCTGGGCTTCAATTTCCAGTGCCATATGATTTATGGCGCTTCTTTGTTTATTTTCGTATGCCTCCCGCTCAAATGGTTTCAAGCGGGTTCAAGATTCTGCTCGCGATCCTCCTGAGGGCTCATGATGTTGGCCTTCATTTGACTTCGTCGATGATCCATCACATGACCGCTGCTCGATTGGCTCCCAGGGGTCTTTGCATATTGAATTGTTCTCCTTGTCTGCACTTGGCGGTGGATGGCACTGAATCTTGGGAGAAGCATCGATTCTTGGCTTCGATGGATTCTGGGTACTTCAAGCTTGGGAGTCGTAGAGTGTCCCGATATTTTCAGTTTGATCTAGGTGAGTTTTTGGGTCGTCGATGTATGCGTATTTTTGTATATCCCTTGTGCAGTTCTGGTTATAATGTTATTATTCTGTTTCAGGAAAGTTCGTTGTTTCGTCTCTTAGCGAGAAAAAATGCGGATAGAGAGGGAGTTTCTCAAGCTCCCTTTGACATCCGTTGAGGATGTCATAATGCCAAGCGATGTTAAGCGTAGCGAGTTGTTGTGGTGTTCTCATGGTGCTCGCCGTACACCAGGTTCACCGGCTGAGGGGATGGTCGTTCATCGTTCTAGGAAGATAAGTGTGGCTCTGCCTAGCCCGTCTAGGCTTGCTGACTTGGAAGAGAATGTGCTTCCTGTTGTTGTTCCAAGGAAGAGGCAACCCTCTGACAGGGCGGCTTCTCCCCATGGGATGTCGCAATCTGCCCGGGTGGCATCCTCGGGGGGTCGTGGCTTTCCTCCTGATGCTTATGTTTCCTTTGTTAATCTAGAGGGGGAGGAAGTTAGTCCATGTGTTGATGTTTCGCGTTGTCGTGGCTCTGAAGTGACCACTCATGCCCTTGAGTCGTCCAATCCTGTTTTGCTGCATCCCGAGGCTCGCAGGAGAGTTCTTGCATTGGAGAAGGCCTTTGCGGACTTGCAGATGTCATATTCAGATGCTCTTTATTGGTGGATTCCCTGAATGGTCAGTTGCAGAATTCTGATACTGCGGCAAACCTTGGGGCCGTGAGGGCCGCAACCTCCTTCGTCGAATCAGAATTTACCGGTATGAGGTCTCAACTGAGGGCGGCCAAGTCGGATCTGGCATCGACTCGTGCTTAACTGAGGCGAACCAGGGCCGAATTAGAGCGTCTGGATGTGGCAATGGACCGACAGTCTTTTGATCTGGAAGTTGAGAGAAGACATACGAAGGTGAAATGGGCTGCCGAGCGACAGCAATTGGAATCCGCGATCGGTGAGGGGCTCTGCTGTGTTCGTGAGGTAGAACAACTATTGGGGGAGGAGCGTTCGCACTACGCTGCCCTGGTAGGTGAGGTGGATTTTGATGTGCCTGACAGGAGGCCATTAATCTCATCCGAGGTTATTCGGGGCAGGTTGAAGCTTTTGGAGCTGATTAGAGAAGATCATCTTGGCGTCGACTTTGATTTTGCTCGCTATAAGAGGGATGCTTTCGGGCCAATTCATCGAGGGGAGTGTTCCGGCTCCACAGGGCTAGCTGCTGAAGATGATGTTTTTCCTTAAAAAATGTTGCAGCGTCCTATCCTGGACAGACAAATATATATATATATATATATATATATATATATATATATATATATATATATATATATATATTTAATGAAAGTGTTGTTTTAGACGCTTCGTAGATCACAGAGTTTGTATTCGGCCGTCGTGGCCAGCGCAAAGCGGACTAGGCTTTGGACACCAGAAGTTGTCGTCATCAGTCGTGAACTGACTAAGCTTACCTAGTAAGTTCGACAATCATTGTCTGTTGGAGAGCAATGATCCCTTGGCGAGTCATCGTCATCAGCAAACTAGCGCTGACTAAATTCCAACTTCCTCGGCCGTCGTGGCCCGGGTGCAACAGACTAGGCTTTAGGTACCAAAAGTCGTCATCATCAGTCGCAAACTGACTAAGCTTACCTGGTAAGTTCGGTGATCATTGTCTATTGGAGAGCAATGATCCCTTGGCGAGTCGTTGTCATCAGCGGACTAGCGCTGACTAGACTCCCACTTCCTCAGCCGTCGTGGCCCGCGCGCAGCGGATTAGGCTTTGGGCACCAGAAGTCGTCGTCGCCAGTCGCGAACTGAATAAGCTTACCTGGTGAGTTCGGTGATCATTATCTATTGGAGAGCAATGATCCCTTGGCAATTCATCGTCATCAGCGGACTAGCACTGACTAGACTCCCACTTTCTCGGCCGTCATGGCCCCCACGCAACGGACTAGGCTTTGGGCACCAGAAGTTGTCGTCATCAGTCGTGAACTAACTAAGCTTACCTGATAAGTTTGGCGATCATTGTCTATTGGAGAGCAATGATCCATCGGCGAGTTGTCATCATCAGCGGACTAGCGCTGACTAGACTCCCACTTCCTCGGTCGTCATGGCTTGCGTGCAGCGGGCTAGGCTTTGGGCACCAGAAGCCGTCGTTATCAGTCGCTAACTAACTAAGCTTACCTGGTAAGTTTGGCGATCATCATATGTTGGAGAGCAATGATCCCTTGGCTAGTCGTCGTCATCAGCAGACTAAAGCTGACTAGACTCCCACTTCCTAGGCCTTCGTGGCCTGTGCACAGCGGACTAGGCTTTGGGCACCAGCAGCTGTCGTCATCAGTCGCAAATTGACTAAGCTTACCTAGTAAGTTCGTTGATCCTTGTCTGTTGGAAAGCAATGATCCATTGGTGAGTCGTCGTCATCAACGGACTAACACTGACTAGACTCCCACTTCCTTGGCCGTCATGGCCCGTGCGCAATGGACTAGGCTTTGGGCACCAGAAGCCATCGTCATCAGTCACGAACTGACTAAGCTTACCTAGTAAGTTCGACGATCATTGTCTGTTGGAAAACAATGATCCAATGGTAAGTCGTCACCATCAGCAAACTAGCGCTTACTAGACTCCTACTTCCTCATCCGTCGTGGCCCGCGCGTAGCGGACTAGGCTTTGGGAAGATGTTTGAGTCTAGCCATAGTTGGGTTTATCAAGGGTTGTAACGGACAATAGTGGAATTTTTGGTAAAAGAAAATATTTTATTGACAATATTTTTTAAAATGCGTTACATTCCATGTATCTTCTTGCCAGTATGTTCTCAGCCTGTTGATCTTAGTGACCCTATAAGGTCCTTCCCAGTTTGGGTTTAATTTTCCTGCGCCGGCTTCTTTGGTGTTCTGTTGGGTCTTCCTGAGCACCCAATTTCCCACATTGAACTCGCGTGGTTTGACATTCTTGTTGTAATATTGAGCCATTCGCTGTTGGTAGGCAACTATTTTGGCGGAGGCTAGATCCCGCTTCTCGTCAAGGAGGTCTAGCCATACGCGCAAGGCTTCATCATTACCGGAACCATGGCTTCTGACTTGTATGCTAGGGCGAAAGGTGTTTATTTGGTAGGGACTTTTTTGGTTGTCTGATATACTCAGAGTATTGCTGGTAGCTCTAGAACCCATCTCCCTTTGGTCGCGTCAAGTTTTCTTTTGATGGCTTCTAGGATCGCCCAGTTGGTAACCTTCGTTTAAGCATTGGCTTGTGGGTGTCCTTACAAAAAGAAGTGGTGGTTGATGTTTAAACTTTCCCATGTGGCAATATGAAGTATTGAATGTACTGGCACAATTTCGGCATGTGGTGGTCGAAGAACAATTTTGGCATGTGGCAATATGAAGTATTGAATGTACTGGCACAACAGAATTTAGAGAATGTTTTGGGAGATAAGCCGGATGCTATGAGAAAAGAAGATTGGAACAAGTTGAACCGACAAGCGTGTGGGTCTATCCGACTATGTTTAGCGAATGTACAAAAATACTTCATTACGAAGGATACATCCGCTAAAGTATTGTGAAAAAAGTTGGAAGACAAGTATATTACGAAGAATATTCAAAATAAACTCTTCCTCATGAAGCATGTTTTCCGGATGAATATGAGACAATGTATTACTTTGTCTGAGCATCTGGATGAATTCAATAGGCTGATTGCCAACCTATTGAATTTAGAATAAATTGTTACAGAGAATTATAAAGATTTGTTCATTTTGAATTCCCTTCCAATACAATATGAACATCTCGTGACAATTTTGTTAACCAGAAAAGAATCATTAAATTATGATGAGATTGCTACAGTGTTGCTCAATTATTAGTACAGGAAGATGGACCTCAAAGTCCATAGGGATGCAGCGTTTGAAGCATTGACTGCGAGGGGAAGATCGAAAAGTCGAAAATCTGGTGGTAAAAGAGATAAATCTCGATCCAAATCGAGAAATGGGTCAAAGGCTCTGGCGATAAATGAATGCGCTGACTGTCATCAGAAAGGGCATTAGGTAAGAAATTGTCTGAAAATCAAAGCCAAAGAGAAAGGGAAGAAACACACCAATGTGAATATTGTCGAGCGTAGTGATGAAGATTCTGATGAGTATTCCTTGTCTATATCAGCATTGATGTGTTCCACTGATGAGTGGATTGTTGATTCAGGTTGCACTTATCATATGTGTCCCTATAGGGATTGGTTTTCTAGCTTTAAAAGGCTAAATGGTGGAAATGTTCTGATGGGTAATGATCAGACATGCAAAACAGAAGGGATAGGTACAATTCGGCTCAAGATGTTTGATGGTATAGTTCGAGATTTGAAAGAAGTCAACCATGTTCTTGCTTTGAAGAAGAATCTCATCTCATTGGGTTCCTTGGATACCAAAGGTTACGAGATAATTGTGGCAGATGGTGTTCTCAAGGTTGTGTCTGGGGCAATGGTGGTGATAAAGGCAATCAAAAAAAGTAATTTGTATTTCTTGACCGGGAGTACAATTACGGGTGTAGTTGTAGTTACTGAGGCTGCAAGTGCTTCTTGTGATACGACCAGATTGTGGCACATGCGTTTAAGGCATGTTGGTATGAAGAGTATGCAAACTCTTGTGAAACGAGGTTTGTTAAAATGTGCTAAGACTTGCGAGTTAGAATTTTGTGAACATTGTGTAATGGGTAAGAAAACAATAGTCAAGTTTGGCACCGCTATCCACCGTACTCGTGGGACTCTTGATTATGTTCACTTGAACGTTTGGGGACCTGCCAAACAAGCATCATTGGGAGGTATGCACTATTTCGTCACTTTTGTAGATGATTATTCAAGACGTGTGTGAGTGTACACCATGAAGCATAAATATGAGGTCTTGAATGTGTTCCTGAAGTGGAAAAATATGATTGAAACTCAGACTGACAGAAAAATCAGAAGGCTCCGTTCAGATAATGGAGATGAATACAAAGCAGACCCGCTCTTGCAAGTATGTAAGGATGATGGAATTGTTCAACACTTCACGGTTAGAGAAACTCCGCAACAGAATGGGGTGACAGAACGCATGAACTGTACATTGCTGGAGAAGGTTCGTTGTATGTTGTCCAATGCTGGATTGGGCAAAGCGTTTTGGGCTGAGGCTGAGGCTGTGACATATGCCTGCCATTTCATCAACAGGTTGCCTGCGGCTGCGATTGATGGAAAAACTCCTATTGAGGTATGGTCTGAAAATCCCGCTAATGATTATGATAAATTGCATATCCTTGGTTGTTCTGCTTACTTTCATGTTCAAGAAAGTAAGTTAGATCCCCGAGCCAAAAAAGTTATTTTCTTAGGTTTCGTGGATGGTGTAAGAGGCTATATGTTGTGGGTTCCTGAATCCAGAAAGATTGTTATTAGTAGGGATGTGACTTTTGATGAGGCTTCTATGTTGAAGCCAAAAAACTTTCAATAGGTGGAGAGTTCGACCATAGAGAATTCGCAGCAGGTGGAGATTGATGCTACTCTACGTGTTCCAACTAGTCCTGTATCTACAGATGTAATACCTACTGATTCCACGGCGGGTACAGATGATGGCACAAATAGTGAGCAGTAGATACAGTTGATGATGTTCCAGAGACTCCAATTCAGGAGTCAATTGCAACAAGTAGACCAAAGAGGAATATAAAACGTCCTCAAAGGTTTAGTGACTGTGTCGCCTATGCACTTCCAGTAGTTGAGGATGAAGTGCCTTCTACCTATAAAGAAGCAATTCAAAGTACCGACTGTGAACAGTGGAAGAAGGCTATGGATGAAGATATGCAATTTCTTCATAAGAATGAAACATGAGAATTGTGTAGCTTACCAAAAGGTAAGAAAGCTATTGGGTGCAAATGGGTATACACAAAGAAAGAAGGATTTCCTAGTGATGGTGTGCACTTCAAGGGAGGTTAGTTGCGAAAGGTTATGCTCAAAAGGAAGGTATAGACTACAATGAAGTTTTTTCTTTAGTTGTGAAACATTTTTCCATTCAAATTTTGCTAGCCTTGGTTGCACAATTTGTTATTGAGTTAGCTCAATTAGATGTACATGGTGAATTAAATGAGGAGTTCTATATGACTCAGCCAAGTGGGTATAAGGTTGTAGAGAATAAAGATTGTGTGTGTAAACTGAACAAGTCTTTGTACGGGTTGAAGCAGTCTCCAAGACAGTGGTACAAATGGTTTGATCAGTTTATGCTAGGGCAGAAATACACTCGAAGCCATTATGATCATTATGTTTACTTTCGAAAGTTTCGTGATGGTTCCTTTATATATTTGCTCTTATATGTGGATGATATGCTTATAGCCTCCAAGAGCAAGTATGAGATTGATAAGTTGAAATGCCAGATGAAAACTAAGTTTGAGATGAATAATCTTGGTGAAGCTAAGAAGATCCTTGGCATGAAAATTCAAAATGACAGGGTGAAGGGAACTGTGAGCTTGTCTCAACAAGCATATTTGAAGAAGGTGTCACAACGATTTGGAATGAGCGGCAACACAAAATCAGTTAGTACACCTCTTGCCCCCCATTTTAAGTTTTTAGCTTTTATGTTTCCTAGCACTGATGAGGAACATGAGTATATGGCTCAAGTACTATATGCAAATATAGTAGGAAGCTTAATGTATGCAATGGTGTGTACGAAGCCCGACATTTCACAGGCAGTCAGTATGGTAAGTCGGTACATGCATAATCCAACCAAAGGACACTGTCAAGCGGTGAAATGGATTCTACGGTACATCCTGGGTACAGTAGATGTTGGTTTACTCTTTGAAAATGATGTGAGTAATGGTCAACATTGTGTTGGTTATGTGGATTCAGATTATGCATGAGTTCTGGATAAGCAACGATCAACTATTGATTATGTTTTTACTTTTGCTAAAGGACCAGTAAGTTGGAGATCTACGTTATAGTCTATAGTTGCATTATCTACAACTGAAGTTGAGTATATGGCAGTTACAGAAGTCGTTAAATAAGCAATTTGGCTTTAAGGATTGCTTGATGACTTGGGTGTAATACAAGACCATCCAAATGTCTTTTGTGATAGTATAAGTATCATTTATTTGGCAAAAAATTAAGTTCATCATGCACATACGAAGCACATTGATGTTCGTTTTCACTTTGTTTAAGAAATCATAGAAGAAGGTGACATCTTACTGAAAAAGATTGACACCAAAAAGAATTATGCAGATATGTTGACAAAGATAGTTTCTGGGATCAAGTTCCAACATTGTTTGGACTTGATCAACATCCTTCGTGTGTATTGAACCCCTTTGGGGTGTGAAGGGCAAATATGGATAATGCTTGTGTAATCAGCTCAAATTTGTGAAATCTTCACCGAGGTGGAGAATTGTTGAAACAGAAAACACAAAAGGGCTTGTCGGCAGAACAAACAACAAAATTTGGAAACGTCGAGTTGAAGAAGAACCTGATTTCGGCATGTTGGCATGGAGGTTTGTTGGTTCATGAAGAAAATAGCTGGAATCTGCTCGATTGTTGATTGAATTGGCTGATTTGGGTTGGATCTGATGAATCTGCTGGAAGAAAAGGGAAAGTTATGGAAAGTTCCATCACTGCCTTAGAGGACTATAAAAGAAGGGTTACCCCCTTCTTCCTCCATGGTTCTTCCCTTGTGAACCTTGTGAGTTTGTGAGAGGGTAGGGTTCTTCAACCCATCTATGTGAGTGTATACGTGAGGGAGAAGAGAGATATGTGAGGAGAGAGAAAAATAGAGAATTTATTTCTTTTCTTTGGGAAAAATATATGCACCCCGCGTATATCTGTGGTGTCGCTTAGACACGTGTGTATTTAATGTCGTTGACGTTGTGCAGTTCTCTCCATTTATACTTTTTGATCTCACTAGTGAAACTATTCTCTTTGCCTGTGGACGTAGGCAAACTTGCTGAACCACATTAAATTGCTTGTGCGGTACATGTTTTATTTATTTTCATTTACTTTATATTGTCTTGTTTATAATTTGGATTTATTACTTTCTATTGCAACTATCAATTGTGTTCCGCAATCTGTTATGCTTTCGCGAGGCGCAACAGATCCTTCATTTGGCTGTAGTCATAGTTGTCTAATTTTCTGGTTTGAATTTCTTGCAATAGTTGATTTCCTCATTTGTTAACATGGACATTGTGTTCTTTATCTCTATTTTTTTTTTTTTTTAAATGTTGGTTTTAAGATACATATACAAGGGATATTTTCAGATTCTTGCATTTTTCTTGGGGAATTCTAAATGTCGAGGAAACAGGCGAGGAAACGGGCGAGGAAAGGGACGTGGCGGGGTGGGAGCCGTCCACCCCGCTCGGGATGCGTGCCGCAATTTTTGTGCGGGGTTAGAGCATCCTCAGTGACGAAACTAGTTAAGGTATTGTTGAAATGAAGCTATGCAATTTTGAATTTTGATCAACTTTTTGAAAAATCAACTCTTCACAAACACATCTTTCCAGCCACCTTATCCCAATGCAAAATTTTGTATACACATTTGCGGACAGATATGGTTTCTGATAACTTAAGAATGCGGATTCTATGTTCCATAAGAAAATAAAGCACCGCATCAGATTTTTATGGTTAATTTTGAATTCCAGGACTAATTTAAACCAAAGGAAACTTTCCATTCTCGTCACTGAGTCTCTCTCTCTCTCAAGTAGTAATTCAGTTACTGAGGTTTCCTTTTTCAACTCTATTGGGAAACAAGAAGCTCTTTTCTCTGTTTTATATATCTTCTCTGCTCCATCTATTTTCTCTACGTTTTATTACATCTTGCATCATCGTTACCTGTTCTCCATTCTCATTGCAAGAAAGAAAGAAAGAATGGTTTCTCTGAAACAACTTGCTGCAAAGAATTTACTCAGGGAACAATCAGAGCTTCGAAAGGAGAAGTCACAACTTGCTTGTCAAATGAAGAAGAACACGATTGAGAATGTGAATCATGCAGTTGTTTTCAAGCGCAGAAGAAAACAACCATACCCATCATCTTCTTTTCTTCATCTTTATTTTGTATCCGTTGGAGCATCACAAGAACCTGCAGAAAACAAGAAAACCCAAACTTCTGGTCTAAGTGATGATCAGAATGATACGAAGCCGCGAATGGCGCCCAAACCCAAGAACAAGGGTTCTGTTGTTGATCGTCGCAAGAAAACCCAAACTTGTGTCGGGGTTGACGATCATAATAATGATAGGGAAAGAAGAGCACCCAAACCCAAGAAACTCGATGCTGTTACTGTTCTTGCTGATGATCGCAATGAAAGGAGGTCGCAAAAGGCACCCAAACCCAAGAAAAGAAATTCTGTAGCCGTTCATCATCGTAACAGTAATCATCAACTACCAATTCAAATAGTGCCACTGCCTGCTTCAATGCTTGAAAAGATCATGAGAGAAATGAAAGGCAGAGGTATGGATGAGAAGCTTGTATTCGAGAAGAACATCATGGCATCTGACATCAGGAAGGGCCAGAACCGTCTTACTATGTCCCAAGATTATGGAGATAGGGTGCTCACTAAAAGTGAAAGAGCATCCTTGACAAAGGAAGCCAAACTTGCATTCTTGATAGACCCAAACAACAATATTTGGCGACTGCATTTCAACTTCTGGCCTGCCGTTAGAAGATACGCTCTCAACGGCGGATGGAATAACGTTGTGAATGCTAATGTTATGAGAGCAGGCTTGGATAGAGTCCAGTTGTGGTCTTTCAGAGGTGAACAGGACACTTTGTGCTTCGCCTTGAATATTCTGGAAAGATAGAAGGAAAGACAATGGTCGATCGATCTTCAATCGTGTCAAAAGGCTACCTCTAATAACCTAACTACTTCTGATCACTGTAATTATTAAGATTTAGATTTGTGTATTCTTTCTTTATTGAGTTGTTTCAATTCAAAATATTTTGTAATTAGTTTTTGGATTCAGTTTGTGTTCATTAAATTGAGAAATAAGACTCAAGAGTGATAATGAAATTGAATTAACGCATTCTGTGGCGTGAGCTTGTAGTATCCAAAATTTTTAGATTGCCTTTATAATAAATGTGAAATGGAATAATTACAACAGTAAAGAAAAATTACAGAAATTTGAGTGCATTCCATGACCAATTAATGCAGTTATCTTGAATTTACCACGCAGTCTGTATTACGAAAGGCTTACAAAACACTGGGTCAGAACAATATTGATTCGTTGTGGAGATGGCTTTTATAGGTGCCCATAGTATTTCTACCATTGCTAATAGCAATGCCAAGCGTACAAGACATAGTCCTTGGGATTCGTAAACCATCATTGAGTGATAGTCTTCTCAATTATGATAGTTACGAGAATGTTTAACATCCTGGAGCATGGCTCTCCAATTATGTTTCTTCCTTCTATCCGTTAAAATATGGAAGCTCTGTTCTGTTTCGAGAGAAATGAGTTTTTTGGAATGAGTGGGAGTTGGGGATGAAGTTCTAGGGAGACCCCAGTCTGTGCACTTGCATTCATATTGACAATAGCCCTTGCATAAACAAAGAGTGAGCCATTAGCAATTTGCCAAAAGTGTCCCAGTTAAGTTGGTAGAAGTGTGATGGATGGAATTACACGACACGGCTTCAAACTAGTGTACCAGTTGAGTTGGTAGAGGTGTGACAAATGGAATCATATCACGTATTCAAACCCGGCCGGTGGCATAGGGTGGGGAGGGTTAAGGGTAAAAAAAAAACCATCAGCAATTTGATTTGCCTCTCTATAAATAGGAACTCTATTATTTCAGTGATTTTATCCCTATGGATGAGTATAATAACCTAATTCCTAAAAACCATCATGTTATCATGGATTGATAAGCACTCCTTGGATAATATTAATACAACAGTAACGATGATGTTGATGATAATATAAAATGTAATAGTAAAATAAGAAGTTGGAGCTATCATAGATTTTTAGCCTAAAATTCTGTCAAAACTATGATTAATTTGAAGCCTTTTACCTTTTCTTCAATGAAAGTAATTAGGAAAAAAATGCCTATCTTGTCTGCAAACAGCCACATGGTAGTCGTGCTCTTTCTTCCATATGGCACTTTGACATTGCACAATAACACACTAAGCAGAATAATTTTCAGATAAATCTATGGCCACTGTGATCACAAACAATGCACACTCCTTGGCAAGAATGCATTTTGATCTCGTGAATTTGCATAGTTCTAATCCAAATCCTTTCATAAATATCCGTTTGTCTCATGAAGCACTTACAAAATCTCTAATTTATTTCGTAATTTATGTCATTTGGAATTATGTTCTATTTTCTTCTTTTTATCTCCAAGTAAAAGACTGTACAGAAACAAAAGTGTTTGAAAGGATCACTCACTTGTCAATTGTTAGTGGTTAGATTCAGCTCTACCGGAAACTGGCTACACTTGTTAAGTAGAGGTCTGGTTTCAGTGTGCTCTTTCCATTTCTCTGTCAATATCCCACTCTCAAAACACCATTTTGCAGAAGCTCGGATTCTGAAAAATAACGCATTAAATAGTCAGACTATGTTCATCCAAATGCAGTTAACATGCATCTTTTTATTATACTACCGAGTTTCTAGCAATTTCCTCCTTCGCCTATGCACATATCGAAGAAATCCCATGTACGTGAAGAAGACATGTTAGACATTTTTATTTTTATTTCTTGTAATATGAGTACGTTGTCAGATTACTATCAAGATTTGATAGAAAAAAAATACCAATTACCTAGAATACCAATTACAGATCTGACCCAGAATAGGATATCCCAAAATAGGAGCCATGAATGCAAAAGCCACATACTGATTACTGAAGGATTTTTAACCATGATTTCCTATATTTTAATGAAACTTTTTCTTTGTAGTGAAAGTCAGGAAATCACTAATCCAGATTCGAAACATGAATCACTCAATCAAAAGCCGACTAAATCATTCACTGCAACACTCTCACCTCCCACATATAACAAACTGCAAGCACTCAATTCTGTCTCTCAAACAGTCTACCATAGTAGTGCCTTTTAACACGTGTAGTTTTCTAATGCCTCTCGGAAGCCTTGGTTCGAATATGATTCCCTCCTCTGTGGAATGCAGTTGCCACATTTCCTCTGGGGACTGTATGTGTGACTTGAGCACACTTTTACAACATACTTTTATCTTCCATGAAGACTAACAGTAAGCATGATCAAAATTCAACCAAACATTGGGGATTCACATATTCAATACAATTTGAAATAATAGTTACAAAGTACTTTTTTTAAGTTAGCAAAACAGTGTAGATATGTGCTGTTTAGATGTATAAATAAACATATAGAGGGAGAGGACTTCATTTGTGGCAGAGATCCCTGCTGTGAACTACTCCAATATGTTTGCCACCAACTGCATGCTATTTCATTGTAAATTACCAAAGATTGGTGCTTGAAGCCAAGTAAATTAGATAAGACATCCAAAGATCTTGAGAATTAGGTATGCATAAATAATTAGTTGTTTAAAGTCCAATGACAACCTAATGAAGTGGGGGCGATGAGGAGTTATGTGTACTAGGGTGTCAACGCGCTCTATGTGCGCCGATATTCAATTCTTTTTTAAAATGTGTAATAGTATTTTTTTATTTGTAAGAGCTTATTTATAATTTATAGATAATTTAAAATGCAATAGTATTTTTCAATTAAAATACACAAATACTCCTAGAACGATTATTGATCTTTGATTTTACATGTAATTATTAAGAATATTGATATTCACATAATTATTACAGAATATATCCCTTAATTTGTACATGTTAGTGTTTCGATTATTATATTTTATAGTAATTATTTCGTTTTAATATCTTTGCAGGAATTTGAGCTTAAACGATGAATCCATATTAAGCAGTCACAAACGACAATTAAGCAATTTCAATGGTGGTATAAAACAAATCACAAACCTAAACCCAACACCTAGCTCACAACCTAAAATCCACAAACCTACACCCAACACCTAGCTCTTAACCTAAAATCCACAAACTTAAACCCGAAACCTAATTCATAACCTAAACCCCATCCATAACCTAAAACCAAACCCAATCCTACCCTCATTGATGAATCTTCCCCTCATCTCATCCTTATTCATCTTGGCTATTTTCTATAAATAGAGGATAATGGGGTGAGAAAAGGTGGAGAAAAGAGAAGGGAAAAGAAGCAAATTAGGAAGAAAAATTCAATCCTCTTTCTCTCAAATTCACCTCACCCTCACCACCACCACCTATCCCTCTTCCACTCATCCATCTCTCACTCACTCCACTCACTCAGCACACAGTCACCTCACCATCGCCACCACCGAGCTCCGCAACCGCAACCGTCACCACCTTGAAACAGGGGTGTGACAACCCTGTTTCACGTCCAATTTTCCCTCCACCACCACTCTCTGCTCCTCTCCCCTGTCCACACAACCGCCACCACCTCCGCACGAGTCCCACCACCACAACAGACCACGACTCGCCGCGACAGAACCACCGCAACCACGCCGCGAAACAGAGCCGCACCGCGACTCTGTTCCGCCTCGCAGACCCTGTTTCCCATCATTTCTCGGCCTCTCTTCGTCTCGAGCTTCTTCCTGACTCCCTCTCTCGCGACCACCGTCACGACCAGACCGAGCAATTCCGCCACCACTTCGCGAGACAGCGTTCGCAACTCAGAAACAGGGAGCTCCTGTCCTCGTTTTCATTCTCTGTTTTTGCGGTTTTATTGGTGTTTCCTCACCCTCTATTTCTCTTTTTCAGGTTCTGGAGATGATTTGAGGACGAGGAAGGCCGCGAGGAGCGAAGGAAAGCCGCGAGAACAGGCGCTGTCGCGCTGGAGAAGACGACCGGGCGAGGCAGTACTGTAGCAGTACTGTAGCGAGGGCGGGAGAAAGAGTCAAATTCGGTTATTCGGCTATTCACACCCCCGGTTTTGCTCTGTACCACCACAGAGCGTTTTGGGACCATTTCCTCGGGATTCGTGCACAACCACCTGCTGATTTGCTGAGTGCCACCACATCGAGTTTGTGACGAACTAAATGGGTTGTATAAATTAATTTGATTCATTTTACTGAATTGTGTACTTAATTGTTAATTGCAATTTATTTCTGAATTTTTGATAAATTGCTTTCACCTTGCATGTTCGAGTAATTAAACTTGATATGCTTGGTAGTTAGAATTACCCTTTATCAATATTCAAAGCATGTGCTAAAAATATTAAGCTTAAACTTTGATTAAGTGTGCCCTAAAAAGACACTTAATACTTGGTAAAAGCGTATTTGCTTGAAATACTTTGTTAAGGTTTAAAAGAACATGATATAATTTAAATTGGATTTCAACGATCACATATTCGGTGTAAGCAAGGGATTTTCATCCCTAAAGCTTCTCGTAAATTCAGTAATTTAGATTAAATAATTTTGCTAACTCATTGGTGAGTCCAAGCCCACCAAACCCATCTCATTTCATCTATCTTTTATTTTTCCTATTTTTAATTTATTTTTAGTTTAGTTTTAAAAATGCTGTAACCCCATTTTCCATTTAAATTAGTTTAATTAAATTCTAAAATTTCAATTGCATCCACCTTCTTCGTGGGATCGACCCGTACTTGCCGTTGTCTACCAGTTAGGCACCGTGCACTTGCGGTTATTACAAGTGGGCTGAATTAACTTATTAATTTAGGTTAGTTAAACTCGCATCAAGTTTTTGGCGCCGTTGCCGGGGAAGGTTGCATTGTAATTGAATTTAAGATTTATTTTCACTAATTATAAAAAACAAAAAAAAAAAACAACAAAACAAAACAAAAAAAAAAAAAAAAAAAAATTTCAGTTTATTTTAATTTTATTAAGTTCTTTTTACACTCATTTTGTGTTTGATTTTGCAGAATACACGCTTCTCGAGGATATTGGACGATCCTGCAAAACATCAAGCAAATTTTAAGTTTTTTTTAATATTTTTTATTTTGTGAGGAGAGTTTTAATTTTATTTTCACCTCGTTTTACGAGTGTGTGGTGTAATAATTTTTATACTCTACTGTTTTCATTTTGTTTAATCACAAAAAAAAAAAAAAAAAAACCAAAAACCAAAAACCAAAAATTTTCTAAGTCAAAAGAAATTATAGGGAAACAATTTTAGGGGGGTGTATTGTATCTGGATTTTGTGGGCAATTTAATAAATTCCATGGATTCTGAAAATCCAAGTGTATTCAATTTGGATTTTAAAAAGTCCACAAAAGTCTAGGGGTATTCAATCAGGATTTTAAAAAGTCTTTCTGAAATCCACAAAGTCTAGGAGTATTCAATATGGATTTCAGAAAGTCCACAAAAGTTTTAGGGTATTCAAAATATCATTCATATTTATGGATTTGGAAAATCATGGATTCTCATGGACTTTGTAGTGTTAGGTATAAATAACAAAGTTCAATAATTTGCCAGCCTCCATATCAAAGATTTCAACGTGAAAAAAAGTCTCCCAAAGTTCTTCCTTGTGCCAACCGCGAAGAGGTTGGTTCTCATCCTCTTGTTTTCTCGATTCTTTTTCTATCTTTGCATAAGTGTTCATAATTGCATCAAACCAACAATACGAAAACCCAAACATCTATCACACTCAAATAGAAATCTTATCAAACCCAAACACCAATAAAGCATAACCCATTAATAAACCTAACAATCAATAAAAACTAATTTCATATATATATTTCCAAGGAGAGACGCACCATTTAAGTGTGGTCCAGCATTTGTTGGGTTGCTTAGGCTGCAAAAGCATGTGATTAGTCGATTTTGTTCTATAATATGTGTGGTGATCAATTGTCGACAACATCTAACAAAATGTCCTTGTTTTCATGTTAGGTTGTTCATCAACATCAGCACAAATTGGTTGAGAAGTACAGCTTATAGTTACAGATTTTTGAATTGCAAAACAGGTAGCAAGTAATTCTGGCTCTTATGTTTTGCTTTCATCTCCCCTGTTTAGAAAGAGTGGGGTTACATAGGATTGTTCTGCTTCTCTATTTCAAGGATTATCTTAGGGTCATTTTCATATACACGAGTAACTGCAGATATGAAGTGAAAAATTGCTCATGTTAAGTAAAATGTAAGCATAATTCATGTCTGTCTTGGACATAAATTTCATTCTAAGTTCTCAAAAACCAGTTACTAGAAGACGAATAGAAAATCCTTCTCAAGATCTTTAGGCCTGTGGTTTTGAACCAAAAAGATAACAGACTTCAAGAAAACTGTATCACATGGTAATCTAATAGATTCGTGACTTGACAGTCCAAACTCCTTGGACAAATTAAGAAGTTCTTGGAAAACACAGTTATCAAGACATGCCATGGGAACCATGAAACGTCTGTTGTCAGAAGTGTGCACCACAAAATGACCCTTGTCAGCCACCTGTGATCTTTTACCGTTGTTTGGATGCTAATCTGAACTCATTCTAGTCAATGAGATTTACGTTCTCCCTAAGATTGCCAACTTCCGCCACTTGCTGGCCAACTTGATGAACTTCTTTGCATTGATGGTCATGGCGACTGCTTTCTCTGGAATGAGCTAGCACAGAAGATTTGAGGAACAAAGAACTTAGATTGGTGATAATGAAATTGAGTGTGTTGTGTAGAAGACTGTGATGTAGCTTAACTATTTATTGTGTGCGCATCGCCAAGATCTATGTTAGAAAACTCAACCTTAATTGATATATGTTGAAGAGACAAAAAAAATCGGTTTGGAAGTGGCAATGTCCAAATGTCATTTGTACCATGAATTCAATCAAACTTTGTCCCTTGGTAAATTATAATGTATTGATGGATCCAAGTCCAAATGACAAAATGGATACATACTAATTGCACATTTTTTTATGATCAGGTAAATATTACCTTGGAGACTATGAATTTACAAACCGACGTCGATTTTTAGCTCCATTTCGTGGCACTCGATATCATCTCAAAGATTTTGGCGGTCCAGGAAACCATCCTGTCAACGCAATTGAGTTATTTAATCTTCGTCATGCTTCATTGAGGAACGTAATTGAGAGAATATTTGGAATAGTCAAGTCGCGGTTTACAATTTTCAAATCAGCACCACCATTTCCTTACAAGACACAAGCGGAGCTTGTTTTGGCATTTGCAGGATTGCATAATTTTCTTCGACAAGAATGTCGTTCAGATGAATTTCCTCCTGAACCAGAAAATGATCCGGTAGAGAATGATGAAGATAATTTTGAATGGGATGATATTCAAACCCAAGAGCAGCAAAGAGAAAATGCTAACCAATGGAGAATGAGTATTGCTAATCAAATGTGGGCAGCAGCTCAAGCAAACATCAAAGTTGCTAACAATGATAATGAAGAAAGTGACCATGAAGGAGAAAAATGATCATAATACAAGTTTATGGACGTTTACTTCTTATTTTAAAGATGCTAATTAACGACCTTTTCTTTTTCTAGTTTTTTTAGCACATGTATCTCTATTTTATGGACGTTTTTTTTTGTTTCATCATTATTTACCAACTTCTTTTTTATCTTGCAAATAATTAGAAATCTGTAAAAGTCGTTCATACAAAGTCCGTGGATTTTCATAAATCTCTAGAAAGTCTGTAGCAAAAGTCTATGGATTTAAGAAATCAGCAGAAGTCCGTGAACAATTTAAAGAGTCTGTGGACAATTTAAAGAGTCCGTGAACTTTTCAAATTATTTATCAATTCCATAAGAATCCATATACAATACACCCCCCTTAATTGTTACCCAATAATTTTTTATGATTTAGAAATCCGACTTCTAAGACCAAGACCAGTAAATTTATTTGTATATGCTTGTGTATTGATTGAAACGGATAAAAAGAAGTCGGATTTTTTTTGAATTGTGCTAACTTTTTGTGCAGATTGGAATACGCACACTGTAAGTATTTCTATCACACGCAATGTATTAGCGACCAGGGTGCTTGGTGTAATTGTTTGAAATTGTGTGATTGGTTGTTTAATTTCTGTAATTGTGGATGCTAAACTTTAGTAATTCATAATAAGCAGACCCAGCTTATAAATAGAAACTGGTGGGACTTGATATCCCCACCTCATCACTCCAGCTGTGTGCAACCAATATCCTAACATAATTAAAATCAATTAGCAAGTTAGATAGAGCATTTTTTTAGGTACGGTGTTCATAGGACAACCAAGACCAAAGTGAATCCAATAATTTTTGTGTTGACCAAAGCTAAAAGTGACGATGGGTTTAATCATTCAATGAACTCCGAGAGGCCACTGCCACAACGGTAATTCACCCGGTACGCCGAGTCATAAGTAAGCTACGATCCACAAGAAGAATTGGTGTAACCAACAGTTTTTGGTTAGGAACACAAGCCTCAAGTGTGCATTTAACATCACATCGTTCTCACATCTATTGGCTTACAGAGCGGTAGCACAAGGAAGTACTTAATTGGACCATTGTGACCTCCTTCTCTTGTGCGATAATCCGGTTTCTTTGAAACAAACTCTAGCCTACTGATTTTGAACTTTGCGGTGTAAAGTGTACACTCTTAGGATCAACTTGTAACACCCATTGCTGTGTCATAAATATTACATAAGAAATAATTGTCCCCCAAAGATAAAAAGATAATTGATCTAAAAAACGTTGATTGCTTAGGGAGGCATGTTTCTTGTGCATTTATTGGTTGCTGATTGCATGTGAGTCTGTGCATATTTTGTTTAGAGTTAGTAATTAAAAAAAATTAAAATTAAAATTAAAAAAAAAAAAAAATTTAATTACAATTAAAATTAAAAAAAAAATGAACACAAGGGATTACCCAGCCTATTTTTCCGAGCAAGTCAATTCATTTTATGATATGCGACGACCTGATTATGATCCATATTTAGATTATTACAACCCAGGTCTAGCCTATCATCCTGACTTCTCATGGGCTCATGGTCAGTACCATGAAAGCCCTCTAGACACTCCTCAGACTCCTCAAGCTTTCATTCCTGATAATGAGTTAGAGGATATAATGAAAATTTTTATAGAGCGAACAGGAGAAATACTTGTGCAAAATTCTCATGATATCACAGAATTGACAACTATTTTTCAACAAAACTCTCAAGCTATCCGGAAACTTGAGATGACTGTGAGTCAGATAGTTGAGTCACTTCCTGAGATAGAGTCAGAAAAATTCCCTAGTGACTCATTTATTGATGAACCTGTCCATTCTGAGACACTACAGACACCTCCTTCCCATGTTGACTCATGCCTCCCTAGTGACTCATGCATCGTATCAAACTGTGAACATTCTTTAGAGTCTCCCCTTGACTGTTTAGAGGCTTGTTTGACTCAATTTAGTTTAGACTTTGATGTTGATGATTCCATTAGGGAAGTCAATGATTTGCTTGACTCAGTCCCCATTGTGGATCCTAGTTATAAATGGAAGTCTAAAGTGAAGCCTCTTCCACTCAGTGAGTCAAAACTAGTCCCATCAGTTGAGCCACCTGAGCTTGACCTTAAACAATTACCTGACACCCTCAGGTATGCATTTTCAGGTGATGAGTTGTCTAGACCAATATCTCTATATGATTCATGTGATGAGCCTGTACCACCTGATATATCCATTGTCTCATCTACTTGCATCACATTCCCTTTTACTAAGACTACTTTCACCGATCCCTTGTGTTGTAGTGAGGATTTCAGTTTTCACCATCCTGTTGTGAAATTTATTCAATCTTCTGATTTGGAACCAGACATAGGATGTTCCCTTTTTGGAACACGCAAAAATCCTCTGTTGAGTATGACTATAGGTCACTTTTGGGATGTCCTAGTGTATTTGGTGCCCCATGTGATTGCTATATTTTGGTGGACTGATCCTCAACTGTTCAGGTTGTTGATATACGACCATGGACTAAGTGTTTGTCACGTTCTTCCTCTCTATTTTTCGATGCACCATTTTTTAGGAAGAATATTTGTCGGGCTGATGACGTTAAACCAAGCGCTCCTAGGAGGCAGCCTAGCTTTAGTTGTGTGTCTCTGCTGTTAGTCTGGATTGATTTTCGAGTACCCTATTTAGTTGTGTTTCACTCTTACTCGTTAGCTCCGTAACAGTTTTGACTTACAACTAGCATTCTTTTTAGTTTTCTTTGTTAGTGTCGAGTCTGCATTTTATCGATTTCTAATGAAAACTCCATGATTCTTATGTTTGTGAGCCTCATTGATGGATGACTTCTTGGAAATTGGTAAAATCTTCACCACGGTAATACCGTTCTAACCTCCTCTCATGTACTTATTTCATTCATTTGTAAGAATTATTGTGTTAAACATTGAGGACAATGTTTGGATTAGGTTTGGGGGTAGGGTTCATGAGTCGGTGAATTTTTTGTAGTATTTTCTTTTCTTATCTTAAAAAAAAAAAAAAAAAAAAATTGCTTTTTCTGTCAAGAAAACTTGGTCTTTTGCGATTATGAAAATGGATTTTAAATGTTTTATACTCAAGAAAATACAAACTAACTTGACATATTGGTATATCGATAAAGACTGAAAGTTTAGTATAATCCTTAAGTTAGATTTAGTTCATGAGATTTCTCAACTCAATTATCTTTGCACCATTAGCCATGTTAGCATAACTTGAAGTTGATGAGTGAAATATATACTAGAAAACCTTAGAATAATAGTGGAGACTTAACCCTGAAAGCTTTGAGCCTTTCTATTTTTCTGAGGGTTATACATAAATTCTGATTTTTCTTGAGTCTACATTATCTCGTTGATGATCTCATTATTCTCATTTTTCTGATCAATTGCTTTGGGAATGACATCAAAATTGAATTATTACACTAGAACTTCTTGGCTTATTCAATTGAGATGTCATAATACTGACCCGAACTTAGGAAATGATGTAGGCATTTTTTTTTTTTTTTTTTTTGACCATTAACTAGCCTTTTAACTTGCCCATAACATTAACTTTTTTTGTAGCCTTTTGAGCCTTAGATTAACTTTTATTTGTTAACCCATTAACCTTTACCCAATTTTTTTTTGGGAATATGTACGGATGAATATACTTGGTGTAAAAAGGGCATGAAAGAGCAAAGTATGAGATATTTCATAAATCCTCTATGAAAGAAAAAAAAAAAAAAAAAAAAAAAAAAAAAAAAAGAAAAGAAAGCAGAAGAATAATGTGAATGAGGATAAAGATGTGAGAATGAAGAACAAAATTGATGGTGCGCAACATTGATTTATTCTTAACAGCCCTAATTGTTCGTATAATGGGTGTATACATTCCTAGAAATTTTTGTTAAAATCCTTTGACATTCCTTATTAACTATTAACCAAGCCCCATTACAACCCAACAAAGTCCTAGTTGATCTTAGGTAAAGGTTGGTTTCGTAGATGTGGAGATTTAATAACCAAGACCTATGGTGTTTGATTCAACATTCCCAAAAGTAATTGATATTCCTGTCCATGAGATCATGTTCATTCCATTCTTGAAAAGTCCGTTCTTCATATTACTATATGTGAGATGATTGTTTTCCATTATTTACTCTTTTCCTCACATATAAACTGAGTGAAATACCAAATCTCTGAGTGTTTTATTGTGAGTGACATGAGAGGTTTGAAGTCAAAACAAACTTTCTACAGGAGATTTAGTCATTGTTTTACTCTGAAATGAAAAGTTATGTTGATAGTGCTATCCACACACACACATTGAGTTGAGGATGATTATGAATTTTTTCTAACCTTTGGAGAATATTAAATTATTTGGAGATTTGTTGATACACTAAAATGACACTGTTGGTTTCCTTCATTTCTTGAAGTTTTAAAATGAACACTGTTTGACCAAGTTTTGTTGAGCCAGTAATGTTTGTGGGTAACATTTCTGGAAACCCTCACGAGACTATAACTCGTCCACTAGAGGTAATCTAGTGGTTTAAAGCCTTGTTGCACGTTTAAGGTAAGTGCAACCGATGATTCCTGCGAAAGTGAGTTAGGATTTTCTTTTTATTGTTTTGCTCGAGGACTAGCAAAATATAGGTTTGGGGGTATTTGATATTCACATAATTATTACAGAATATATCCATTAATTTGTACATGTTAGTGTTTCGATTATTATATTTTATAGTAATTATTTCGTTTTAATATCTTTGCAGGAATTTGAGCTTAAACGATGAATCCATATTAAGCAGTCACAAACGACAATTAAGCAATTTCAATGGTGGTATAAAACAAATCACAAACCTAAACCCAACACCTAGCTCACAACCTAAAATCCACAAACCTACACCCAACACCTAGCTCTTAACCTAAAATCCACAAACTTAAACCCGAAACCTAATTCATAACCTAAACCCCATCCATAACCTAAAACCAAACCCAATCCTACCCTCATTGATGAATCTTCCCCTCATCTCATCCTTATTCATCTTGGCTATTTTCTATAAATAGAGGATAATGGGGTGAGAAAAGGTGGAGAAAAGAGAAGGGAAAAGAAGCAAATTAGGAAGAAAAATTCAATCCTCTTTCTCTCAAATTCACCTCACCCTCACCACCACCACCTATCCCTCTTCCACTCATCCATCTCTCACTCACTCCACTCACTCAGCACACAGTCACCTCACCATCGCCACCACCGAGCTCCGCAACCGCAACTGTCACCACCTTGAAACAGGGGTGTGACAACCCTGTTTCACGTCCAATTTTCCCTCCACCACCACTCTCTGCTCCTCTCCCCTGTCCACACAACCGCCACCACCTCCGCACGAGTCCCACCACCACAACAGACCATGACTCGCCGCGACAGAACCACCGCAACCACGCCGCGAAACAGAGCCGCACCGCGACTCTGTTCCGCCTCGCAGACCCTGTTTCCCATCATTTCTCGGCCTCTCTTCGTCTCGAGCTTCTTCCTGACTCCCTCTCTCGCGACCACCGTCACGACCAGACCGAGCAATTCCGCCACCACTTCGCGAGACAGCGTTCGCAACTCAGAAACAGGGAGCTCCTGTCCTCGTTTTCATTCTCTGTTTTTGCGGTTTTATTGGTGTTTCCTCACCCTCTATTTCTCTTTTTCAGGTTCTGGAGATGATTTGAGGACGAGGAAGGCCGCGAGGAGCGAAGGAAAGCCGCGAGAACAGGCGCTGTCGCGCTGGAGAAGACGACCGGGCGAGGCAGTACTGTAGCAGTACTGTAGCGAGGGCGGGAGAAAGAGTCAAATTCGGTTATTCGGCTATTCACACCCCCGGTTTTGCTCTGTACCACCACAGAGCGTTTTGGGACCATCTCCTCGGGATTCGTGCACAACCACCTGCTGATTGCTGAGTGCCACCACATCGAGTTTGTGACGAACTAAATGGGTTGTATAAATTAATTTGATTCATTTTATTGAATTGTGTACTTAATTGTTAATTGCAATTTATTTCTGAATTTTTGATAAATTGCTTTCACCTTGCATGTTCGAGTAATTAAACTTGATATGCTTGGTAGTTAGAATTACCCTTTATCAATAATCAAAGCATGTGCTAAAAATATTAAGCTTAAACTTTGATTAAGTGTGCCCTAAAAAGACACTTAATACTTGGTAAAAGCGTATTTGCTTGAAATACTTTGTTAATGTTTAAAAGAACATGATATAATTTAAATTGGATTTTAACGATCACATATTCGGTGTAAGCAAGGGATTTTCATTCCTAAAGCTTCTCGTAAATTCAGTAATTTAGATTAAATAATTTTGCTAACTCATTGGTGAGTCCAAGCCCACCAAACCCATCTCATTTCATCTATCTTTTATTTTTCCTATTTTTAATTTATTTTTAGTTTAGTTTTAAAAATGCTGTAACCCCATTTTTTTTTAAATTAGTTTAATTAAATTCTAAAATTTCAATTGCATCCACCTTCTTCGTGGGATCGACCCGTACTTGCCGTTGTCTACCAGTTAGGCACCGTGCACTTGCGGTTATTACAAGTGGGCTGAATTAACCTATTAATTTAGGTTAGTTAAATCCGCATCAAATATGAGAGGGGAAAATTGAAAAGTAAAGTTAGAGTTGAAGACATACTTTTTTTTACTATTCATTTAGGGAAGAAGAGTTATAATAGTATTAGAGATAGAGATTAGAACTAGATAAATAGTTTTGTAACCACCCAAACTCATGCCAATTTAGATAATAAATTTCTCAACAAAAATGCATCTTTAACTTTACCCTGAATCTTTAAAGTACTTTTATTTGTCTATCAATTAAAAAGTACATAGCCAATAAATTGAAAATTAAATATCAATCATAAGTACCTTCATTGTGCTACTCAAAATTGGTTGTAATAAATTTTTTAGGATCATTGACCATGTTATTTAACGTTCAAGTTTCAAGGGTAGGTGGAAGTTTTATCCCAAAAAACTGAAACCGAATCACACCATACCGTTCTGGTCCCAAACTAAATCAATTTTTTTTTTTTCGATTTTGGTATCGAATGTACTGAATTAATTAAATATAGTTTTTGTTCTCGATTTCAAAATACCAATGTACCAAAGTATATTTAATATATTATTAAATATCAAATTTTATTAACAAAATTTATTTTATCTTTGCTAGATATTAATCACTACTAAAATAAATTATTAATATAGCGATTATTATATATTCACTAAACATTTCTACTAAACTCTCTTTTTAGTCAATGAAACTTGAGTCATTTTATTATAAAAAAAATTTGAATTAATTATAGCTGTACTAAATAACATGAATTGGGGCCAGTTGAAATTGGTACCAAATCCTACTAATCCCGATCGATATTATACCAAATTCAGAAAAACCTAGAACCGCACTGAACCATCCTGAATTAATTTTTCGGGAACAATTTCTTTATAGGGGTGGTACTGGACCAAACCAAACTATGCCTAGCCCTATTCAAGGGATGGTTTAGGACGGAATTACAAGTCATTGGATACACATGTATAGACTGTTACCAACTGGAGCACATGAGAGGCATAATCCAAAGCGGTCAAGACTTAAGGTTAGTCTAGTAGAAAACAACCATGAAAAAATGGACCTAGTGAAACATGGATAGAAGTCGACCGTCTAGGGGGGTATACCAAATTTCAATTAATTTAGGAAGGGTGCAAAACGGACGTCCAAAAGACCCTATTTTTGACGACGTTACGTAGGTTTTGGGATATGAAAAGTCTATGAGTAGATCCATATACAAGTACGGTCAAATACTCTAATCAAGCCGAGCGAGGGTTGGTGAATGAATAATTTTCTTGTCAACCTCAAACCCAAAAATGATCGTGCGTGTATCTTGTTTATCCTCTCCTCCCTCCTCCTCCTCTTCGAGTCCCCTTCTTACCGCTCTCCTCATATTTTCCCTTTTTAGATCTCTTCCCCTGTCTTCAATCCGTTCTCACCCTCGCTAATCTTCACCCCACCGCCATATTCTAGTTAGAGTGTGTCGTCTTATAAAAAAATGAGCAATGCTAGCTGTCGAGGGAAAGGGCGAGGAAACCAGCGAGGAAAAGGAGGTGGCGGGGGGTGAACCGTTCACCCCCCTCGAGATGCGCGCGCCAAAAAAATGAGCACACATCTCGAGGGGGGTGAACGGTTCACCCCCCGCCACCTCCTTTTCCTCGCTGGTTTCCTCGCTCTTTCCCTCGACATTTAGAATTTCCCTAAAAAAATAAAAAGTGGTGTCAATAATGCTTCTTCATAATTGAATAATACATTTAATCATTATTTTATTTAATCATCTTATGAAAAAAGTATTAACATTATATTTCAGATCTAAATACTGTTTGAGCTTTTTTAGAGAGCCAGGCAGGATGGACGGTATTTTTTTTTTTTTGAAGGCGAGCTGGGTTTTTAAGGATCCCATAACCTATCAACTGAGCGACCTATAAGTCAACACCCATTAGAAAGTAACCATGCCGCAAGTGGGATTCGAAACTAGGACGTGGGGACAAACCCACACGGGCCTAACCACTAGGCCATAACACCATTGGCAGGATGGACGGTATTGGGCAAGGCCTGGCTCTCAAGAATTTTAAAATACTGTTTATATTTGGGTCAAATACTGGAGCCCTTCATCCCTCGCTCCCTAGAATTATTGCAAATACTGTTTAACCACCCGTCCCTCGCCCCTAGAATTAGCGTATTTGGGCCATAGCAAATGCATCTGCAAACTGTACACTCTCCCCAGAGCACACGCATTCCTGGAGGTAGCACAAAGCAAACCAAAAGAATTTTGCTATACAAAAGAGAGCGATGATAATGACTTACCTTCCTTTTTATTTTTAAGAACCTAAACTAAACAGAACCCTCAAAAGTGACAGGAAGAAACACAAATATCTCTCTCTCTCTCTTCCCTTTATTTACAAAATACACAACACTCCACCGCTTTATATCTCTCTTTCTATCTCATCTTCTTCTTCTCTGTAAAAGAACGATTTTCATGGCTTCCATACGATCTCCATCATCTATCGTTGAACCCATGTTACCCATTGTGTTCCTTTCATGCTCCTTCTTCTCTATGTGCTTTCTCTCTGTGTTACTGTACAAGAGATTCAGGAGAGTCAAAGGGGACGAAGATGAATCAACCCAGAACCCATTTTCAATCTTCAGATGTTCCCTTTTAACAACAATCAACAAAATCCATCTAAACAATAAGGCCCACCAGCTGTTTGTAGAAATTCTTACCTCAAATTCGCCTAATTTGGCCTCTCTACGTGCCCCCTTTTGTTCTGATTGCAATGAGGAGGACAATGGGGTGGTTTGTGATGAGGGTGTGTCTGATGGATCGGAGTTGGATAAGGAAGGTGTGGGTGAGAATTGTAGAAAGAGTGAGGAGCATGGTGGGAAGAAAAAGAAGAAGAAGGGTAAGAAGAAGAGGCATGTTGATGTTTATGATGGCGGCGATGACCCCGGAGTTGAGCCAAGTAATGCAGCAGCTTCACAACGTGATAAACATCATTGCTTTGATTGTTCTTATCCATTTACGTCTACGTCGAGTATTACACAGCGGAAGATCAAGCAGCAGTATGATCAGCTTATGAAGTCAAATGACTCTAAAGTTCTGACGATGGCTCAGGTAAACTAAATATTGTATCTTCTTGAATGTTGGGTTCTCTTTCATAGCTCATTTTGGTATTAGTTATGGTGGAAAATGAAATTCAGATGCAGTTTATAATTTTATTTATTTAAAAGAATGGGCAAGTCGTGAGAACTAATTATCTTTGAAGTGATATTCCCATATGGGGAGAATGAGACAAGTCAAATACTGAATTGGGACTTTGATTTCCAACATAAGCAGGACTTGCTTTGCCAAAGCACAAATCAATTGAGGCAAGTCCGTAGCTAGTGATACATAATTTTGAATTGACATCTAATTTACCAATGCTTCACATATTCTGTTTAGATGATGATCTGGTTTTAGTTTTTATCATCAAATATTTTATATACTTAGTTTATCAGAATTTCATACTTGTAGGCTGTTCAATCTACACATAATAAGAATCTTTAAAAAGGAATGGAGCATATGGAGAATGTTCGAATACCTTATTTGATACATATTTTAGTCTAAATTAAGGCAATGATGTGTACAATGCAATCCTTTAGATCAGGAAACAGATGAGGTTCTAGATGCTCTTACCTTTGGGTAAAAGAAGGATGGGCACCATTCATGAATATTTCCTTGAGTTTCCACGAATAATTCGCCTACTCCCTGACCTTTTTACCAAGAAGGAACCTCATGGTAGCAAATGATCAATTGCGTCCCAAATTTCCAGGAAAATATACACGCAAAGGCTACAATGACAATCTTCTTCCAAGTTAACCATTGTTATGGTTTTCTTAAGAATGGGAAACCATGCTATAAGATCCATTCACAGTTATAAAATTCCAAATCCAGTTGGAAAACAAACGAAATGATAGGACACATTAGAGTAAATGGTTGGCAATTGGGTGCTTTCCAAAAGATATGTACGAAGAACTGCGACATAAATTTGTCGTTGCTAGTTTTGCATTCAAATACAATTGTATTTCACCAATGATGATGGGAGATAAATTCCACTTATCTCTAAGAATATAAGATAGTTTGCCACTTTCCTGGTTGTTCCCTTTAATCCTTAATCAAGTAGTTGCGAAGCTATTAATATGATCAGGTTATTCAACTTGAGCATAGATTTCACGAACACAAATACAACCTTGTAGAACCTCATTTCCTGTGCCATTCTTGAACTTTACACAGATAGATTGAAATTGGTGGATATTTGAAATTAAATTTACCTTGATATTGATGTGATCTAGAAAAGTCAGTTGAGCATTAGCTATTTTGGAGCTCATTCACTTCTTGACCAACTGAATCAGTAGGGAAGAATGGCTTGCAAGGAAGGAATTTGTTTCAACTGGAGATTTTGATCTCAAGAATCCTAGTTGACAAATAGTTTTAAAGAAAGAAAACAAAAACTTCTCTAGTTCCCTTTAATTTTATTCCACATAAAATGGAGAAAGAAATGGGCATTTATATGTAACCCAATATAAGGACTAAAAGTTCAACCTAATTGTAGCCATATAAGAAAGCAAAAAGATAAACTTGGAAGAAAAAAGAAGTCGATAAAAGATTTAGTGCTAAAGCTTGGTTGGTCATGGTTTACAATTTGAAAGTTTTCAATCCATCAAATAATTGTAAAATCAGTTTACACTTTTTAAGCTTCCAGGGACAGGCCGAATCAATTGTTTAATCTTATAATCAATTGTTTGATCATATAATCAATTTTGGATAAATGGAGCTTACCTATAAACTTGATTATGGAACTTTTACAATCTGTATTAACTACAAATACATGGGACCAAAGGAAGAGTGTGTAATCTGGAAAGTGTAACGCTGTACTCTGGTAGCACCCTATGGTTCCCACTTAACCTCAACATGTATATGTGACATTTGAGCTCAAATAAGTAAATTAGTGTTGGTGGAGATTCAAGCCCCAACCATGTGGTGTCAATGACCACATGCTTTAACTGTACTGAAAAAACTTAAGTGTTATTATAGTGACACACTTAAGAATTTTCACCAAAGACTCGTAAGTGATGTAGACAATCTTGGAGCAACTTTTACCTTGACCCACTCTTCATCGTGATTCAAGGTGTTAGATTTCCCTCATTGGTTGAGTTGGCCTTATATATAATACCAATTGTAACAATCCACTCTATTACCACCGATATTGTCCCCAAATGGAAGTGCATATTTTTTATGATTATGTTTTTCAAGTCAGTAAATTGGTGTTGGTAAGCTTCAAATTCCGTACTTTTGGTTTCATCAACATCGAGTCTTAACTGTTTGCCGGTGTCAGTGTTAATAGGGTTCAATTCCACACTTTTGCTTGGACAACTGCCTAGGTATTATGGGATAAATTCGAGAGCAACCACCAGGTTCACCACCATACTTGGTCAGGTGATTATTCAATACGTTATCCCCACTATATGATTTGGGGTCTTTCAATTGGTGTTAGAGTAGTGCTTGGCTTAGTGGCAAGGTTAGGGATTCTTTTGACATCCCAAACCCCGAGGAAGAGGAAGTAGTATAGTATGCTTAAAAGGGGCTCGCTTTGCTTGCTCAAAACGGGAAGTGAAGTGAGGTGAAGCAACATTTCTTTAATAAGGCACTTCTTTTTATTTATTTATTTGTTATTATTATTCTTTTGAAGATTGAAGCAAGCAACGATTCGTTCGCTTTGAGAAAACCTACCTACATATTTTTTGTTTTTTCCAAGGATTGCAAATTGAAGTTTTTTCCCACCCTCTTCAATGGTCCATGTCAAACTTAAATCCTTATTTAATTAACTTTCCGATTACACCAAGTTTAAGTCCTTTTTGATCGATTTTTTTTTTTGAAAAGTTTGTGTTCAACTCTTCAACTAACAAGATTGTGTGTTTTTCCAATTTCTACAAAGCTACAAGGTTACTTGTTATTTTTCAAAAGATTTATGGCCCTGTTTGACATCTTTGTAGGAAATATAGTCTATAAGTCTATGTACGAAGAAATAGTAAAACATTTGATTTTAATGGAGAGGAGAAGGTAGTGTTTGCCTACATTGTAATCATTATATAATAACTTGATTTTGTTAACTTGATCTTTATAACTGAATTTGTGAGTTGTTGATTGTGAGTTGTGATATGTAACATGCCTAATTATTATAACATAGAAATAGCCCGATTTGCTATTTAAATTCTTACATTTGGGCAAAATACAAATTATTTGATATTTTATAGTTTTTAGGATATATGTATACAATTTCTTGAAGCATACAGTCAATACAATGGGCAACGAGCGGCTGATGGAGACCAAAATATATTCTTTCCCCCTTCATCAACATCTCATTTGCCTTCACATGAGCGGATGCACTATCCATCACCACTTGCACAAAGTACTCTTTTCCCAATCTCCATGACTGCAAAATCAAGCAGCTCACATAAATGATGCATTATGAATATTTCCAATGTGTCAACACTTTTTAGAAGAAGGTTCCAATAGGACTATTCACAAGAAAATAACATTTGCGATCGATCTTTGTTTTCCATCCGTCCATACATAATTGTGCTATTGGTAGTCTTCCACCTTTCTTTTCTTGAAGGTCATCTAGTTGTCTACTCCCTTTCATAAACTCCCCCCTCACCTCATGGTATGTAGGTAAATTCAAGCCTTTCCCCAGCTTGACACTCCTAACCTAGTTAAATTGGAAAGCATTTTCATAAAAACACCTAGCAATTGATTGGCAAGCACCATCTCTATGAATATCACCTCTCAGCATAGTTTAGAGATTTCTTTGACCAAAGCCCCTGCCAAGGATTGTGATTTTGCGAAATTATATGAAATTTTGCTGAAATTTTTGTTTTTTGAAATTACCAAAAAAATTACGTTGTTTTGAAAAATTTCGAGGTATTTTTCATAAATTTTGTTTTTTCTTAAAAATACAAAAAAATTTACAATTTTTTCGAGGATATTTCGTATATTTCGATTTTTTTTAATTATCATTTATTCCAATTATTTATTGTTTTTTGAAGGCATCCCCTAATTTTCTAATTATCACTTCTACTTATATATTGATTTCTTAAACTACCCCTTGATTTTGTAATTATAGGTATTTTAGTTTTCTTTAATGTGTTTAATATATTTATTTACTTGCATATTACTTTTTTCACATATTTAATATACCCTCAAAATTCATTATATATTTCATGTATCGTCGAAAATTTTAGAAAAACAAAATCACAATCCTTGACCCCTGCATAAATCTCTTTGTTGAGACAATGGACCACTTTGTCCCACATCCTCCTCAAAATCATTGTTAACCTTAGAGCATGGAGCACTTCCGTGTTTGTGTTTCATTTTGTTATGTTTGTGTTTCATTTTCTTATGCCTCCAATAATCAATATGCCACAATATTTACATTTTAATTCCAACCTACTTTCACCGATTATATCACAATGTTGCCAGGTAGGGTCATCCTCCTCCTCAGTCTCCTAGCCTTGGGCATTTTATGTGCAACACAAATACAAATGATGGTCGAAAGTTGAGGGATTGTTTGATTTATTTTAATTTTTAAATTTTTTTCTAAGAAAAAACATAATAAGTGGATATAATAGAGTATGCGAGAAAGTTTGCAAGCCATGATCTTAAAATAAGCATGTTCTTGAGTTTTCTATGGAGAAATATTTTTAGGCCTCCCATGATTTGGGAGAAGATAGGTGGTGGAAAGTCACAAGTTCTATTCTCACTCCCTTCCTTTTCTCTTCTCTTCCACTATAATTTCACTATTTCTATGTTTTCCATGGAAAATTAAAATCAAACACTCCCTAAATGACTAGACATAAATGTTAACGTAAGTTTAGAAGTGAAAAGTAATGATTTCTTTAATCTTCAGTCCGATGCTACGGTGACTGCATTGTCTGCTACGCATGTATGGTGTGATATTGCGAGACTTTTGTAGGAACGATATAGGTGGACAAGGCATCATAGGTTTACCATGTGGATTAGCCTTTGGAGATAATGTTTGTTATTAGTTTTAGATTAGCGGTTTTGCTAGTTTAAGCCTTTGGAGATAATGTTTGTTATTAGTTTTAGATTAGCGATTTTGCTAGTTTTCTCTTAGATAAATAGAGGCTTTTGATCTTATATTTATTCACAACAAAGCTCACTTTTTTGTCACTTTGAGTTGAGTTGGATCATCTAATTTCATGCCATCTTTACTTTGATGACAAACTTTGGTCTTCTCTTAGAGGATATGATTCCTATGGTGAACTTTTTCAATTGAATTATTGCGTGCTCGGTCGTCCTTCAGCGTGTTTTGAGGAAGAAATTTGATGGCATCATATTCGTGAATTGACTCATTGACACCCATTTGGCTGATGCTTGTAGAATTGCTCCATTCAATATGAAAATTGTATTCTTTCTCATTGTTTTCCTTGGTTTATTTCCTAAACCCATTTCAAATAAAAGCTAAAACTTTTTTACAAGATTTTTGCACCTTTTTTTAACTGGCTAAGGCCTTCGTATTTTTGAGTTGATGTGGTTGAAAGTGCCCTATTTTGTGGAACTCTTTTGTTGGGCTAAGGTGGGATGCTTTAATTTTTGCTCCACACTGAAGAGAAATAATCAGATCTCAAAATAATTTCATCTCCTTAAAAACATATAGCTAGGAGGAAACTTTGGCCTACATCAAGTTCTTTGGATCTCAAGGAGGTAACACGATGAATTTTCTGGGAATAGATCATTATTAAGGCAACACTCAAATGGGAATCAGAATAATTCATCAAGTGTGAAGAGATGGAGTTGCTGGAGAGGGACCATAAGACCAAAATGGCATGTACCTGTCGTGAACTTGATGAAGTTGATACTTGAGGAGGAGAAAGAGGTTGGAATGAGTCATTGAAGTCTTATTCGGATCTTATACAATCTAATTTTAATCGCCCCTTTCCCTTTCCCTTTGGTAGGATATCGCAAGAAGAGGAGAGAGGATATGATGAGCCTCAAATAGGGAGAAGATTAGATGTGTCATTGAAAATAGAAAAATGCTAAATGCTAGATGTTTGACCGTTGTATCTCACCCAAATCAACTTGCCTGATGTCGCTTCTGTGTCAGACATGCCACGTCACCCTAGTTTTTTTTACTCTTTCTGTCGTTTTCATTCCCTCGCTTTTCTACCCTCGATCTATTTCTTCTTCGTATTGCATATAAGAAATAAGAGGACTTCATGGGTTTGGTTAAGTGAAACTTCGTGAGAAGTTGCACACCAAAAATCACGCTCCTCTCAAACAACCCATAATCAAAGCTTGAAACCTCAACAATGTATGTCCTGATCAACCAATAATGATGTTACACTGCAACGTTATCTCTTCTACACTGTACACGTGTCATGAGGATTTCAAGGAATAACAGGCCCAAGCATCAGTCTAACACCGATCCGGCTCAAGCGACATCAAGCCAGCGAAGTGCAATTCGCCAGTCGGACCCGAATTACTAGAGCCTGCTAAGCCCACACGTCTTACAACCATCCCCAATACCCGTAAGACCTATTGAGGCAAGTATATCGGGGCTCAACTTCGGACGGGCAAGCTGGCAGTATTGTTTCTAACTAGGAAATAAATATCAAAGTATATATCGTACATAGAAACTTTCACATATGAACACTCCAATGTGGAACTATCTTCCGCGTATCTAGGAGCATGGGTCTAACATGAAAACTTTCCTCTACAAGACGACTCTTAATTAGAGAAGGATCTCCAGGAAGATCTCTTTCCTTAAACTACACCACCGATGGCCTGGCCGAACTAAGACTCCAGCACTATATATAAGACAGGAGGTTGGTGAATAAAGGTAGCTACAAATTCCATGTTTACAGTTTTAAGCTTTCTTAAGAGCCCTGTCTGACTTAAGCATCGGAGTGCCATCAGCCACCACAATGGTGGTTCGTGGCTCACGTGCGTTCTTTGTGCCGGTCAACAGGTCAAGGTCTAGCAGGGAGCGAAAATCGATTGCATCAGTTGGCGTCGTCCGTGGGGACGACAGAGTTCCTAGCAAAGCATTGACATCATGCCTCTTCAGAGTCTAGGAAGATGGTGACCACCAGATCCTGTAACAATGAAGACCAAGGGGACACATCAAACGCTCAGATTGGCGTTGTATCATCGCTTTCAGCGGCATCGACGACACAGGGGAGCAAGCTCGCACCCCCGTGCCAACGGTGGCAGCAATGGACCCCAGGATGGATTTGCTATCATCCCAGATACAACAGATCGTGAAAGCGGTGGAGATCCTCACTCAGCAGAACCCTCTACCCGCTGATGGAGATCAGGAACTGCACATACCTCAATCTCCAGACGAAAACAGAGAGCAGGTGCAGGAGAGTCAAGCCCTCACCAGTTCTCACTGGACTAGAGGTGGCGCTATCAACGGAGATTCGGCTTTCAAGGCTGATAGACTCGTCACGCAGAACCCCCTCCGCCGAGGGGCTCACAACCCAGATGTGTTATACGCCTTTTCTGTTCCCTCGTTTATGGACCTCATCATGAATGAAGCTCTGCCAAAAAAATTCAGCCCCCCCGAAGATTGAGTTCTACGACGGGACTGGTGGCCCGTTTGAGCACTTGCGCCATTATCAACACGTGGTGGCGCTCAAAGAAGGTTCTAAATCAGTGTTGTGCATGACGTTCCCTACCAGCCTGAAGAAGTCAGCGCTAACCTGGTTCCATAGCCTCCCGCTAAAGTCAATGACTTGTTCAAGACACTGGCCAAAGCGTTCCTTACACGCTTTGTTGGCAACCAACGGATCATGGAGGGCTCGCACTATATACTCTCCCTGAGGCAGAAGTCAAATGAGATGCTAAGGGAATACGTCATGCACTTCAATGATGAGCTGACGCTCATTGACGGATGCATTGACGATACCTCCATTACGGCTTTTACTGCGGGGCTAAGGATAAGAAAATTTTACGACTTCCTCACCCTGGAATCCCCCATTAATATGGCAGACCTCCTGAAGAACGCCTAAAGATACATTACTTTGGATGAAATGATGGCGGTCAAAAAGGAAACTGAAACAGAAAAGAAACCTCTTGTTCCAGAGATAGAAGGGAGGAAAAGAAATAAGAAGATGACGATAGGAATAAATAGAAGCGCAACAAGTATTACTCGTTCCACAAGGAGGGTGGCCACGACACCAACGACTGTAAGAGTCTCAGAAACGAAATCAAGTATTGGATTCGAAAGGGCAAGCTGAAGGAGTTTCTGGGCTCGGAAAAAAGGCAGGACCAGACTAGGGAAAGAGGAAAGGCGGTCAAAGAAATCGAAAAGAAGGCTCCGAGAATTATATATGTCCTTCACGTAGTTGGTTCAGAAGGGGAGCAATCATACAAGTCCCGAAAGCGGACACTCCTTGAGATACAGACACAACCCACCAGCGAGGACCGATACGTGTATTACTCGCAAGTATAGAGCCCAATCTCGGCTTTGAGGCGTACGCGCACCGCACAATGGTGCTCTTGTCATTTCGGTATCTATTGTGAGGTGGGAAGTAAAGAGGGCCCTGGTGGACACGGGAAGCTCCCTCAATGTCCTATTCTACAACGCATTTCGTAGCATGGACCTCAAGGAAGAAAACTTTAACATTTTCTGGCTACCCGCTGATTGGGTTTAGCAGAAAAAAATGTTTTCCCATCGAGAAGATAAAGCTAACAGTGGTGGCAGGAGAGCCACAACTGATAAAGGTCATGTTGCTGAACTTCATGGTGGTAGACGCATGTCTACCTATAACCTCATATTGGAGAGGCCTTGGCTTCACCAGATGGAAACAGTGGTCTCCACCCTTCATGAGTGCATCAAGTATACCGCCAACCATTAAGAAGAAACAATTCGAGGAGACCAACCAACGACACGGGGTTGTCACTATGCCGTGCTAAAGCAGATAGATTGTTCTCAGATACAGCTTGAGCTCGCCAATCAAGTTGATCACAAGCCAGACGCAGAAACTGGGGAGGAGTCGCTCCTAGAAGTATACAAAACTTGTCATCAGTCAAATTGGGGGAATGGAACCCTAAGGATTACATTCCATTATCCTTTTTTTCCCTACTTTCTAGAAGTAGCTAGATAAGTTGTTTTTTTATGGGAAAGAGAGAAAATGAAAAAGGAGAATACACTTGATGTTTTCTTGTTATTGTGATTAAATAAGATAGAGAGAGTTAAGATAGAGAGAATTGGAGAAAATGAGACGTTCTCTTTCTTAGTTTGGGAAACATGCTTGCTTGAAACAGAGAGGTCCTCTGATGACATGGTCTATCCACACTAGACGACTTACTAATGCATGCTATGCAGATGAGATCTTTAGCACTGCTCTTGAAAATAGGGGTTGGTACAATGATTGTGATTGTGATGGGTTTCTTATGCGGCATTTCAAGTTTTCTTGGATGTGATAGGCAGTGGTTTTATGAAGTGGATTTTGAAGCTCCACAACAACCTTATAACTTCAGGTGTTCATTTAAGATTAGTGAAAGCTTCTGCATCTAGGTGGTATTGTATGGATTCTATTGTCATGTCCCAGAAGCATGGAATGGCCGTTTATTAACGCTAATATTAGAAGGGGAATCTGGGGTGGCTTTATGAGTGATCTGGAAAAGTTTATAGTGAAATGGTTTCCAGCTCACATTGATGAACATTAGTGTTAATAAACTAAGAAACTATTCCTGGACTTCATGGTGGTAGACGCATCATCTACCTATAACCTCATCTTGAGGAGGCCCTGGCTTCACCAAATGGAAGGAAGCAGTGATATCCACCCTTCATCAGTGCGTCAAGTATACCGCAAACCACTAAGAGGAAACAATTTGGGGAGACCAACCAACGACATGAGTTTGTCACTACGCCATGCTAAAGTAGATAGATTGTTCTTAGATACAGCTCGAGCTCGCCAAACAAGTTGATCAGAAGCCAGACGTAGAAACTGGGTAGGAGTCGTTCCTCCTAGGTGGGGATAAAGACCCAACATCAGTGGCTCAACTTAGCGATGGAGGACGACATTACAAGTGCGGTCCGCTCTTTACCCGATGGGACGTCTGGCCGAGTGGAGAAGTCTTCACAAACGGGAGCACAATCCCACAACTGTCACCCGGTGCGAGAGGACCCTCCCACGTGAGGTTTACTCTTCAGTAACTTCAACGGCATCGGCGAAACTTGACAATTCGCCGAAGGTACTTATGATCCAAGCAAGGGCCATGCGAATTTGCTTCAGGGCCAGATCAACCTCTCTCCACCAAAAGTCAACCTATTCAGTTGTTTAGCTTTTTTTCAGTAGTCAGTTTAGAGGTTTAAATCTAAAAAACTTATGTGATTTGGATTCATTTGAGAAATAAAAGAGAAAATATGCAAACACACTATTGATTACTAGAAAGATGTTACAACGTTTGCCCATATGTGGGTACAAAAGATTACAAACTACAAGCATCCAAATCCGAGGCGATGTACAGTAAAAATTCGCTTAAACAATCCTACTTTAGAAGTAATAGCAAAGGTAGACTACAATACCCATTAGCAATTCTACTCTGCGATTTCTCCGGAGAAGATTTATGAGCAAGAGTAAATGTACAAAAAAAGTATGAAAGGGCCCACTCAATTCAATACTCTGTCAAACCCACCTCACAAGGATGACCTAAGGTGGTACAAAATCAGCAACCCGAGGCCCCGTGACATGCCGACCGAAGCTACAACCAACTCACACGCTTGATCCGCCCAATCAGCTGAGCCTAGGACAAGAATCACGTTGAAACGGATCGAGTGCACCCACCCGTTGAGGGATGAGAGGGGCGTCTAGGAGTCGATGGCCCACTCCGACAGGCCATGTCCAACTTCACTCCGCCCTGTAACCCCGAGTTCCAGCGCAACGCAACGTGTCAAGGCTAGCTGAGGAGGGAGGAAAGCAACCGCTCCAAAGTTGGCTGCTGGTGTTATCTAAAAAATTATGCGATTCGAACCGCCGATGGAGCACCAACACATAAAAGACAGACTCGTCCCTTGAGTGAAAGTCTGTACTTCTTAACAATACGAGAAAAAATTACAAGGTCTCAATGAACCAATCGGGTGCTCACCCAGAGCGAGTGACCACACATAATAGCAAGTCTTCTCAAGACTCATCGCTGCAAATGCCAAAACATTCAGAGACTCAAAAAATTGGAACACTCTATCAACCTTTGGAAAACACTCCAATGGGGAACTTCTCCCGCGGATCTAGGAGCATAGGTCTAACAAAGAAACTTCCCTCTATAAGACGACTCATAATTAGAGAAGGATCTCCAGGAAGATCTCTTTCCTTAAAATACGCCACTAATGGCTTGACCGAACCAAAACTCCAATACTATAAATAAGACAGGAGGTTGGTGAATAGAGGTACGTTACAAATTTCCTATTTACAACTTTAAGCCTTTCTCAGAGCCCTGTCTGACTTAAGTATCGGAGTGTCATCGCCCACAACGGTGGTTCGTGGCTCACATATGTTCCTTGTGCAAGTCAACTGGTCAAGGTCAAGCAGGGAGAGGAAATCGACTGCATCAAGTAATAAAGAACTTGTACTTCAAGCACACCATAACGCTGAACGTATAAGACAAAAAGATTATTGCAAATCATTTAGTTCAGTAGATTACACACAAGTAGGCATACCAAACTTGTGATCAGTCAAATTGGTGGAATGGAACCCTAAGGATTACATTCCATTATCCCTTTTTTTCCCCTGCTTTCTAGAAGTAGCCAGATAAGTTGCCTTTGATGGGAAAGAGAGAAAATGAGAAAGGAGAATACACTTGATGTTTTCTTGCTATTGTGCTAAAATAAGATAGAGAGAGTTGGAGAAAATGAGAGGTTCTCTTTCTTAGTTTGGGATACATGCTTGCTTGAAACAGAGAGGTACTCTGATGAAATGGTCTGTCCACACCAGACGAGTTACTAGTACAATGATCGTGATTGTGATGGGTTTCTTGGGCGGTGTTTCAAGTTTTCTTGGATGTGATAGGCAGTGGTTTCATGAAGTAGATTTTGAAGCTCCACAACAACCTTATAACTTCAGCTGTTCATATAAGATTAGTGAAAGCTTCTGCATCTAGGTGGTATTGTATGGATTCTATTATCATGTCCCAGAAGCATGGAATGGCTGTTTATTAACACTAATATTAGAAGGGGAATCTGGGGCGGCTTTATGAGTGATCTGGAAAAGCTTATAGTGAAACAGTTTCCAGCTCATATCGATGAACATTGGATATATATATATATCAATGACGCTTCTTTTTTGTTTTATATAGCTGGTTCTGGTGTGTGTTTTTTGGATGTCCAAAGGTTTGATGTTGAGGCTGATCAATTGAGAGCTTTTAGAACGAACTTCCTTTGGTTTGAAGCCTGCCTCTGGCTTCAAATGAACTTCTGCAAGTCCTCAATATTCGGTGATATTCCAGAGTTGGCCAACCTAACATCCTTGGTTGTGATACTTATTCAAAACCACTACCAAGTATCTTGGCGTTCCTCTAGGTGCCCAGAATATGGCCAAGTCTGTTTGGGAGGAAATTATTGACAGAATGGAAAGTATGTTGTCCACTTAGAAAGAATCATCCTCATTCAGTGCACCTTTGCTAGCACTCTCATCTACCTCATATCTGTTTGCACTATCCCTGTTTCTGTAGCTGGAAGAATGCAGTATATTATGAATTTATGAGAGAATTTTTGTTGGTTCCTCTATTGATTAAAAAAAAAAAACTATTCACCTGCAGTCCTTGGATAAAGTGTATCCTTTCAAACCCATATATCCTCATCCTCCGCTAACTGCGTTTCATCCTGAAAGCAACAAATACTCATCCAGTTCCATGGCAATAATGTTGTTCTACAAAGCTGGAGATCCCAACTCATATGCTCACTTACCTGATCCTTAAACTCTGCCACCATACCTCTCTTCCTATTACATAGACCAAAGATAAGAAAACTTTCTTAAGATTTTCACCTCCCACCCACATATCATGCAAAAAACTGACATTATCACCCCGTCTCAAAAACTTTCACTTCTCGTAATCAAGCACAGCCTTGGAAGAAAATACTTGAGTATTTTAGGAAAATGAAAAGAAATAAAAAGAGCTCTGGAGTTTTATTTCATTCAGTTGTGAACTGAATCTCTCAATAACCCCCCTTTATATAGGGTAGAATAGCAACTTAAAAGATTTATCAACCAGAAAAATAATTCATGCAAGATTGAACAAATAATTTATTTAGGTTGGAAAATAATAACTTTTTTTTTTGATAATAATGAATTTTGCGGCTGATGTGTGTGATTAAAACTGTTTTTTTGGGGTTGATTTGCGGTGGAAAATTAACTATAATTTTTTTTTTATCAGAAAAACAGGTGTTGTGTTGGTGTATTAAAAAAAGGGTTAGGGAAGCCACTAACCTATACAAAAACCTTACACTGTCACGTGAATTCTTCGTGGGCAGAAAAAGGTTAGTGAAGCTCTAGTTGACTAGTTGGTTTTTCAAGACTTCTACGGGTATTTGTTAGTTTGAACCTTTTTATCTCCATTCCTATTCACTATTGTGGTAGAAGCTCTCAACAGATCCATAAAGACATACTGAGTTTTAGGTTTTTCCTTTGAGAAGGAAAATTGCCCATCTTCAATTAGCCGATGATATAGTCTAGGGTTGGGCATGGGACGGGACGGGATGGGATGAACCTCGTCCCTATTCTATCCCGTTCATTTGGGATCGGTATGGGATAGATTCATCCCGACCTTGTCTCATCCCAAACGGGTTCGGGACGGGATCAGCAGACAATCAAAATTTTGTTGTAAATGTGCCAAGCATGTATTTGTACAAGTTGCGGAGACTAATTTGCTGAAAATTTTGTGTACTTAATTTGCAGAGACCAATGGAAATAAGAGCCAAGCATTGTGCTTTCTAATAATGTGCCAAAGAAATAAATACTCTATAAGATGAAGTTTATAATTACTAGTGTTCTAAAAAACGTCCTAGGCGGCGCCTAGGCGTTAGAGAAACGCCCAGATTAATGGCTGGGTGGGGTCTGGGCAAGCTTTTATTTTATTTTTTTAATAAGGCTGATTGTGTTCTTATTTTATTTTTCTTTCCCCTTTTTTGAAAATAAACAATTTAATTGTTTTTTTATTCAGTATATGTCTGAATGTAGCAAATGATAATTACTTAATGAAATTCTCAAAGGATCTGCAGGTACCAATTTTAGTAATGTAGATTTTATCAAATATTACTGAGGTCATTAATGCAATTTGAATAAAAATAAAGAGTAGATTTTGATATTTGTCCACAAATTCAACTTTGTATAAAGTATCCATCATGACCAACTTCAGTATTTGAGTTTTAATAAATTTTGTTCATGATTGTTAATTTTTCATGTTTTTAAATTTTGCATATGTATCCTGGCATTAAATTTGATGTAATTGATAAGGTATTATGCTTAATATTTGTAAATTATTAAAATTATAATACAAAACCTAAAACCGCCTAGGCGTCGTGTAAGCCCCTGCTCACCGCCCGCCCACCGCCTAGCGCTTTTTAGAACACTAATAATTACAACTAAATAAGCTGTACAATATGTAAAATATTTGAGAATAGATGTTAGAAAAAAAGGGATGGACAAGTGTGAATGAGAAAGAATATGTTGGTAATACAATCAAATGATCAAAATGTATCTTAGAATGTTTATATCATCATAGAGTGACTTATGCTTATATCTTCATTGAGTTAATATGTATATCAAATGATCAATATGTATTTTAGAATGCTTATATCAAACTATCAATATGTATCTTATAATATGATCAATATTTGATCTAAATAAAGAATTAAATTCCTAAAAATTAATAATAAATATTTAAAAAATCAATTCGGGACGGAATGGGTGGGATTGAAAATCTCCATCCCGATGTCATCCCACTCTAGATCGGGATAGGACGGGATCGGGATTGGATTGATCAATCCCAATAAAACCCGAAAAAATCTAGACGAGACTGGACGGGATCACGGGATGGGATGCCCACCCCTAATATGGTCTTTTTCTTTAAATGACGAAATCTCGGAAGTTGAGTGTGTTAGGGGCTTGAATTAAAGTTTTCATGAGTGGTGTAGACAGTTGGAGCTTGATGTCATGGGTTTGGTTTCCAACCCCAAAAACTAGCCTCTTGAATGGCGGTCTCCAAAGCCCATAGGGCCCCAGGATCACTACATCACCTATCCGATGCGAGACTAAACTCGTCACATTCTCCTCCACCCGATTCTATGACACCCTCGTCGTAACTCACAATTGGAATCGTTGCGCCCCATCAACTAATCCATCTTGCCGCCTCGAGGATCCGCTACTGGCGCAGACACACATCCGTATTTCTTGTGTATGGTTGTCGTTGGCTTGTGACATAGGATATGGGGCGAGTTTGCTCTGATATCACTTGTCACATACTCATGGGCTTGGTTTTCAATAAAAAAAAGACTAGCATGTTGAGTGGTCTCCAAACCCCATATAAACCAAGGATCGGCCTATCACCTATCCGATGCGGGAGTAAACTTGTTACACTGAGCTAGTGGTAGCCTAGTAGGTTGACTAGTTGGGCGTTGGGGTGTCAGGGGTAGATTGCAATTATTTTTGGGCTTATCAACGATCATATATTCATATGTTTTTCTTATTGTCTTTTCTTTTGAACACACTAAATAACTTCTCAGGAGGATCTGTATGGAACAAAGTGCGCCACATAAATGATTATCATAAACTCTCGTATATGATGAAAAAATGTTAGGTAATCCTATTTTTAAGGATATTAGTAACTCGGTGTCGAGCTGTTGGTTTACTGAGCTGGTTACCTAGCTTTGGTTAGAGTTTAAATTGGTAGAAAATTTTATTGATCGGAAGATGAGGGATTTAAATGGCTTGAGGGGTTGGAATGGTTCGAGGATTGGAAGACAAAGATGGATATTAAATTGGGAGTAGGATTATGAACCAATGAGGTAATGGAAGATGGATTGGAATGAAATAGAGAAATTGATTTGGAGATGCAAATTGAAAACACTGAATGGATTGAAGTATTTTCTGTCCTCCAATAGTAGAGGAGAAGTTTTCCAGTCAATCTTCTACCCTCTTGGAGGAATATGGATTCAAAGAACCTCTTCTTGAATCAATTCAACCTTTGTGAACGACAACCCTATTGGAAAGAATGACGCGGTCATTATTTTTAAGGGGACATACACAACACATATCAAGTCCACCATGTTAATTTTAGGATGTGTTTTATGCTAAGGAAAAAATTTCAAGAAAATTTGCCAAAAATGAGAAGGGAGAGGAAGGAAGAGAGAAAGAATGAAGAACGTGCATTTTTGGGATGATCACTTCCTCATGGTTTGTTACAAAATTTTGGAAAATATTTTCTTAGGGGAAGAGCTAAGAAATTTTTTGGAAAAAATAGTCATCTTCAACCTCAAGATGGAGAAAATTTTCCCACTTCATGTTATATTTCTTCTTTCTTTTTAAAACTTTCTCATGGAAAATTTTCCTTGGAATCAAACATACACTTATTTCTATATTTGTATTAGTTTTCTCCTTAATCAAATTAGTTGTCTGGCCCAAAGATAATTCTATTCTATGTAGTTTATTCGGCGATCATTCACTACTCGCTAGAGGATCGTGGAGCTAAAAACAGTACTCGGTGTGATTTATTCTGTGACTCTTGTTTAGTTGGGTGACATGGCTGGCAATTGCTCATAGTCATTGAGTGATTGCAGTTACTCGTTCAAACTCATTTTCTCTTTTTTCTTTATTTTTTTCCCCTACAGAGAGAATCGATAGAAAATATGAGTGGAGGTGAGAGAGAACGAGAGGAGGTTGTTCTTGTTGCTTTCTCTCTTGCCTATAGTAGGCTTGCTACAACTATAACTATGTTTTTCCCTACTCTTATTTGATTCAATTATAGTATGTGTTAATTTGTTGATATTCTTTTTCTTAATTAAGTGTTGCTAGGAGTGGATATAAAAAAAGATTATTGGAATGAATTGCCTAATTTTAGTTGATTACCCTCCTTGCTCCTCAATCAAGTTGTGACCGAGTAGCATGTAAACTACTTCTATTGCAAACAAGGGGCTTAGGGATTCTTTTGTTTCACCTCACCCTTAAGAAGTTTAGTTTTCTCTATAATCATGTTCTTGTGAAGAACCCTAAGTGTCAGATTTAGTCTTGCGCTTGAGCATCTTATTTTCTCCCTATGTTCCTAATGAATGGTTCAAATGGTTAGATCTAGTTTGAAGCCCCAACTTAGATTCTCTTGAGAACTAAGAATTTCAAAAAGGAGCAAAACTTCTCTCATAGGCTCAAAACCAACTTATTCATTCAAATAATCAGCGTTGTTACAAATGGAGCCAAGGTGCTTATTATAGTCTTCTGTTTAGATAGCTAAATTTGAAAAATAGATTAGGCCTGCCTTGACCATTTGGGAATTAGTTTTGTGTTTCACTCAATCCGATAGAGCTCCGAATTAATTGGAGACGAGGCTTAACTTTTTGGAGATATTGGTGTTGGCCATTTTAGAGGGCCGGGATCAATTGGTGTCGATTCCCAAATCCCAATTGGTTGGAGCAGGATATGCAAATGTGTTGGCAGAGATCTTCAATCATAAGGTGGGAAGTTGTGTGATTAATGTTGTTGCAAAGAGTTACAAGTAGGCCTCAACCGTTTTATCTTCCCTGCCCATATCTCAATGATTGGAAGGGGCCCTAAATCAATTGATCTTATGGACCTCTCGTATGTCCTCTTTACTTGTGCTTCATGGGCCTTTTGATCTTACTTCGTTTACCTTTTCTTCATTTGCTCCCAAATTCGATTGGAACCTAAGTGCTTGTACATCAATTAGTTGATGAACAAAGTGCAGCCACTTGCTATTTTTTAATTATTTGTACTAAAGTCATTCATTATATTTTCATGATACTTTCGTTCGTTTTTCTTTGGGATTTGATGACAATGTTGCTTAAAAACATTAAATTAACAATGTTACTTCTTCAGGTTGGTCAATTTGTAAATTGTTTGATCGAGGCCAGAAACGAATTACAGCACAAGTATGTATTTCTACTCTAGTTTTTGCTTCCATTTTCTGCTGATCACTGAACCAGTTGACAGTGAGCATAATTGATTTCTACTTCCTTTTGCTACAGGTCTGAGATCATAAAACGAAAGTTTACAATAACAAAGGCTTTACTGCTCAAAGCAGACAGATCTTCATTTGACCGTATTAGCCAACAGGTTTGCTTGGTGCTATAGCAAGTTGCTAAAACATTAAAGATTTCTGTTTGTCATCTCCTGCTGTTGGTTAATAATGCATATCTGCAGATATACAAGCTGGAGGCAGAACAAAAGAGATTAGAGGAGGATACAAATGTTTATAATCGGCTCCAGCAACAGCTTAAGCTTTCCCCGGCTTACAAAAAGGTGTAATTCGGAGTGTTATTCTAAGTAGTGGCTCAATATAGTAGATTTAAGCTAATGAAAGAAAAGAACAATACAATGCTACCTAGTATCAAGGAGCTAATATGCTTCAAGTAACTTCTTGTGAACGTAGTCTGAGTTTCTTCATAAAGCTTGTGAATGTGTCTGAGTTTCTAAATAAAGTTTGGCGTTTTTCAACTAAAACTGAATATTTTCGCCTTGCTAGAACTTTATATCCTAATTTTTTGTTTTCCTTTTCACTGAAGATGCTTGAAGTTGGCGAGCAGATGGAGCTGAAGGCCTCTTCAGGTCAGCTGGTAGATAGCACAGATACTGATTATGCTGGTATCTCATTTGAGGAGTTGTTAGCACAGGAAAAGAAGGATACCTTCTGGTAGGAAAACAAATGCAAACACGAACTTACTTTTTACATTCTGTTCTGTGGGAACTGAGCATGCACTACAATTGACATTTTGCAGGCAAAGAAATGGAAAACTGAGATCATGCACGAACTGAGGCTCATTTTACTTTGCTAACTAATACTCATCCCTGAGCAGTATGTACATTCTACACCTGAAGTTTTGTTTCGTGCCATCTTTAGGAAGTCTGAGAAGCCTAGGTTGATTACCTCCTTTTATCTTTTCCTTTGAAGCGAATTCTATTTTAGCAATGCAACATTTGATTGACGGTGAATGACCTATAACTGAATTCAAACTTTATGTAGGAAAAAGGAAAAGAAAAGAAAATAAAATAAAAAAAGATATACAGCAGAATAGGGCAAGCTTGATCACAATACTATGATTGTCGGTTTTGACCGTTTTAGTAACTAACAAGCATACATCAGAGCTGTTTAGTTGTGGTCTGATACAAGCAAGTGAGAATGGTTTTGTGCCATGCCTTGTTAACTTCACTTTAATTTCAGAGCAACTGTAGTTAACTAAGAAATATTCTTAGATTTCTTGTGGGTGTCACGGCTGCGAGATTCTTTATATTTTACAAGCAATACCATTGTAGGAAAGAAATTCAATGAGTCACTACAAATGATGGATTCTCAGCATATATTGGTTTTTTCTATTCTTGTATAAAACTATTGTCTTTGTTATGATTCTCAATATATTGGTTATTTCCTATACCCGCCTTAGATACAAGGAAAATATTGAATTATCAAGGATTTAACAACAAGAAACGATGTGTAAGTAACACCCCTTACACCCTTTTTTTCTTCTTCTTTTTCAGTCTTGCCTAAGCCACCCAGACACCACCTCCTCTTGATCATCTCTCTTCTCTTTACATTTATCGGTCAGATGCACATCCGAAAGTAACAATCCGTTGACCAAGAAACCTAGATTGCTCCATCTCACTATTTATAATGTATTTGGTTGTGTTAAATGTGTTCATACTAACTAATTCATTTCTGTGGGATTTAGGGTATTTAATGCACTGTGGAAGGTGAAGTAGGATTGAAACTAATCCAAATTCCTAACTGTAACCCTGTGACCATTTGAAATTTTTTTGGTGATCACAGTGGATCTTCTGGTTGAAAATGGACCAGTATGGTGCCAAAGGAAGGGAGGAAGGAGACACAGATAAAATTTTATTTTCACGTAATTTTATCTTTTGGGGGTTAGATCAGGACTTTTAATTTAAAAGGGTTTGTGTAAGATTTAGGGGTCCCAGTTTGAGATCCATACCTGCTGTATATGGGTTCAGATCTCGGGTTGACCCTGAATTTTGACCCTGAATCCTTTCTCTAGTGCCTAGCCAAATAAGGGGGTGGTTTTGTCCCTGTTAATTTTTTCATAAGTTCTAATATCTTGAAAGGCTGCTATGTTTCGCAAAAGTTAGATCTCTAATTTGATTCAGAGGAAAGAAAATCAAAAGACTTAAGCTTACTGTGGTTTCTGGTTCCTTGGTAGAGGAAAGTTGAGGAAACATGAATTTATGCATATCCAAGTTAGTCATTGCAGCAAAGGGAATGTTGGAGCAAGATGTGAAGATCTATAGTTCCCCACCTCAAAATATTTATCGTTCGGTTCATCTAGACAAGATGGAGATGCTATATGTTGGAGTAGAAAGTAATTTTTGTTTATTTTGATATATTGCAAGGCCTCTCCTATCTATAGGTTCTCATGGTTGCATGCATTTTAGTTTCTTTCTAGGGCCCATTTCTTCGGAATGTTTGTAGGGGCAAGGTTCATACTCATTGCCAAATTATCCTGGTTTATTTTAGATATTAAATGAGTATGCAATATACAGTAGATTTAGATTTTTAGTGATATTTTGTGAGTTTTGTTTATAGTAGCTTTCTCAGTGGTTTAGATTCCATGGTGCCACTGGGTTGAAGTTGCGGAGGCACATTGGACATTTACTTACGATGTTTGTTGTGAGTATAATGATAGCATTGAAATCCTACCTAATTTTCCTATTTCTCTTCCCTACACTCTTTTGAGATTCCTCCGACTTCTTGCACTTGTAGCAATACGAACTCTTAGTGATGTGAAACCAGTTGGTCCTAGTAATGGCGATTTGTTTACCAGTCTGTCTGAAAGTGATGTCTTTTCGCAGTTGTCAAATACTATAGTACCAAGTATTATCAGAATCAGCAACTTCACTTGGCCACCCTACCAGTCAAGGATCTCAAATTTTAGCTGGTTTAACCCCTACCAACCTTTTACATTGGTTAAAAGAGAAGTCTGACCTTAGGACAACCTGATGTAAATTCGCAGGGGCTTGGTTTGATAAACTAATCTATATTAGCACATTCTTTTAGTCATGGTTACATTTTGATATGGAAGAAAGATGTGTTATTCTCAGATTTTTATTTTTTATTTTTTATTTTTTGTGAAGTTTTGTTAAATGTGTTACATTAGGCTTGTAAGATGTAGCAACTATGTGTTGGAGTGCTAGGGTTGAGTATGACGAATCCAACAAAGTTTCACCCCTATCTCGAATACCTACAACTACATTTAACGATCTCAACATTCCATGGGCTTAATTGAACCATGATTAACATATAGCAGATCACAAAGTGTAATAACCAAGGTAATTACAATGTCGTTTGTTTATTGGTGTTGGTGTAATAATTAAGGTAATTACAATGTTGTTTGTTTATTGGTGTTGGTACTTCCTTTGTTAAAAATTCAAATAAATGAAAACTTTTTATTGATACCATATATATAAGATAAAGTAATTAAATGAGATGCTCAATTCTTTAAATCCCATCTGTTATTGATTAGGATAAAAAGTTTATGAGAGCAGCCCAACAGATTCTCCACAAAGTTTGCAAATCAGATATTTGTGGAATTTGAAGAAGATTGGGTCCCAAGTCTACCCATCTAAACAAAATGCATAGATTGGTTAGTAGCTCTAATTGGGGTGATCACTCTTACCATGTATTTTTATCACAGTTCTAGCCCAAGCTGGGAGCCTAGACATATATTGGGAAAACCAGGAAGTCTGTCATGTTTGATAATGTCAAATTCTCTTTTGATTTATATAGGATCAACTGAATTCTGAGCATCCCTTTTGAGGATCTTGGTCCACAGTAGTCTACCTTCCACACTCGCCCACCTTAGATAAGACCAGCCCCAGCCCCAGCCCCAGCCCCAGCTGGAAATTTATAGAATTGACACTCAACAGGTTTAGGAGTTGCTGTTAATGGCGCCAGAGTACTCTTTTGGATAGCCTTCGCTTGTACAAACACGTGAGGTCTACTGTTAGGTCACCTTCGATAGGGTGGGGCTACAAGGACGTAGAGTTTGAAAGCACGGTTGGATGTTGAGATCCTATGAAGTACTTTCCTTCCACTATTTTTGATGGTGGAGATTTTAAAGGGTATTAACTGGTTGTTAAGGGCACGAACGAATAGTGACTGGTGGTGATTTGGAAGCCACCTATGTTGGAGAGAAATGTAGAGGGTAGTTAAACTCTGAGTTTGTGGTAGCCATTTGATGTTTGTATCCGTGGATTAATAGTCCTTGAGATATGCATCAAAATGTTTATTTACAGTCTCTTTGTTTAATAAACTGACTTCATGGATTAGTATGGTACACATTGCTTTCATCCAATCATCTCAATAAAACTTGAGATCTCAGGCCTGACCGACAGAGGTTGGACAAATACCATCAATTGAAATCGATATTTGGTTGATGCCATTTAAGTAAAAAAATTGAAGCATAACACAAGCTAGGTCTTCATCAAGAACACTTAAAAAGCCAACAACAATAATAAAATTTTGAAAGCGAAGCGAGTGATAATGATGAAGTGTGGGTGTGAGCTACTAGTGCTACCCTCCTAGATATGGCGAGCAGTGGGTGTTTGTAGGGCAGGGGAGGGCAAGAAGACAGAGATCCTTGTTTGTTTGATTTTGATTTTGATTTTGATTTTGATTTTGATTTTGATTATAAATGAATGAATGTGTCAGAATGGTTAGGGCATCAAAACACAATCATCAAAGGCTAAAAAGGAGACATCTAGTGGACCATCTTTGGTGTGTGTGTGTGACTGTGGCCTTCTTGGAGTGTAGAGCTTCTAGGGGGTCTCCCTAAATGAAATACTTATTCAATAATGGAGGGAGGGAGTCCCTTCTCCATGAACAACAACAGCGCTTGTGAGGTTGACTACTCAATAGACACCCTTCTCTCCCTTCCATCCACACAAAAATATTCACCATTGCAGATCATTCAAGATTCTCTATGCTCACGTGATTGGCGGGTTGGTACAGGATACAATACTATACAATAAATGGTCCCTTTCACCCAATGTTTTTGTTGCAATTATTGGACAAAACCCTTGATCTCCTCCTCTCAAAACCATGTACAAATACTCTCTCTCTCACATACACACAGCATCTTTAGACCAGATGTTACGGTGTGTTTGTGTGTGCTTTTTCATCTTTTGTTGAGATGAGAAATTTTTTTCTAAGAACACTACTACAGTGCCTGGTGGTGTACCTGGTGCTATCAGGCACCGTTTATTTGTCGCAAGATATGAAATAATTCACATCTCGAGGCAGATGGATGGTGCCTGATGGTCACCAGGCACAACACCAGACATAGGTCCAGGCACCCTAGATTTTTCCTTTTTCTAATAATTGTAGGAAAGAAGGTTACAACTTACAACCCCTTTGATGAGAATTTGTCATTCAGAAGTTTAACCTTTAGCTATTGGTCAATCAAATAAGGTTTCTTTTTTGTTGTGTACAATATATATGGACCCATGAAATGATAGCTCTATCTAAGGTCTACTTAGAGCATCATAAGTATTGGTTAATTGATGCGGTGAGGTCATTAGTGAAGATTTAAAGTAATGAAATTCCTTGATGTAATTGATGTTTTGTGCTATTTCCTCCGCGAATCCAATGATCGTACTTATTTCCAATAAAATTGTGGATCTCTTCCGATAGGTCAAATCAGTGTTGGTGTCACTGGCTTTTATAGTTGCTTGTGAATAATAAACTTGTTCGGATATCCTTTAAACCAAACATTCGGTTGGTTGATTTTGCACACAGAAATTCTAAATGGTGAGGAAACCAGCGGGCGGGCTGGGGGAGGGAACCCTCCCCCTCGCTGGTTTCCTCGCCATTTAGACGGGTTCTTTTGCACATGTTAGAGCGGCATTATACTAAGGATGGCATCCGATAATATCACTATTTTGAAAGGACTTATTTATTTCCCCCCCTTTCAAGTACTCTTAATACGACACGTTGTTTGAATTGGCTGACCCCATCGATCTTATTGATGTGTTTTAATCACCAACACTTCCCCAACTCTCCAAATTAGAGAATTGGGAGTCATCCACCCAAGCATGGAGGATTTATGTTGTTTTAATTGTTAAGGAAAATTAAGAACTAGATATTTGATAAGCAGTGTAGTGTTTGATGTACATGAGGTTCCTTAAAGACTATCAAAATATCCACGTACAAAGGTAAAATGAGCCAAAGGAACAAGGACCTTTCAAGGGGTTGTTCATGCATATGGTCATGGTCATACCCAACAGCCTAGCTGAGAGATATTGGAAATGCCTGGAAAAGTTATGATGACACATATATGTATGGTATAGGGACCTACCCCCACATAAATGATGAAAGAATCATTGGTCTAGGTTGCATGTGAATCACATCTCATCACCGATGGATGAGTAGAGAGCATAGCAGAGCAGATGACAGAGTCCTTTGCCTTGGTGGCAGTGCTTAAGAGTTGTGTATAGTGTTTGGACTTTGGGTAGAGAACACAATCTCATGAAAAGCAAGTCAAACAATGCCAAAGGTGGTTTTGCAAGGGAAAGGAACTCGAGATAATAAAAGGAGATTCCAAACCTGCAGAATTGCCGGATTTCTCGGATCCTGTCCACTTATTCACTCACCCCACAAAAACATGAAGAAAGAAAGCAAAGAAACAGAGTCCAGAACCATAACCTTAACCCCCAAGTGAGTTTCAACTCTTACTTTTCTCTTCTTTACACCAACAATATACAACAACAAAGCATTTTGATTTGGTGGCTTGAACATTAAAAGCTAAAGTAACTCAATAATATGGAATAAGAGATATAGCTTATAATAACAACACTATGTAAAGAAGCTTCATTCATTTGTTGTAAGATTATCCTAGAAACACGCCCGAACCTAATTGGTACTTGCAAGTAAAAGTAAGAGTCTAGCAATCAGTAACAGTAAATAGACAAGATATACGTGGTTCGGCAATGTGCCTACATCCACGGGACAACGACGAGCTTCTTTATTATGAAAGAGTAATCTGAGAAGTACAAACTCTTGAGAACAGTTTCCAGTTCTCTCAACTCTCAATCTGAAAGTAATCCGTTATACTCACGGATTGTACCGTTCTTCCCTACACTTTCGATACAAAGAAAAATCAGCAGATTCTCTTCAGTTTTCTGCCTTGGTAATACTCAAACCTTACCTTGAAAACTGTGATCAATGGCTGCGAATAAACTCCTGTTTTCTGTCAATAAAACAGCCCCAATATTCTGTCTTCTCTCGATAAAAATCAGCCCCCAATACCCTATTTTCTGCCTCAGAAAATACGATCAATAATCCCTGGAATAGGCTGATATTTATAGCAATTGTTGCTTCCTATTTTGAGTCCTAATAGGACCTGAAAACCCATCTGTGTCCTTGTTTGAATACAAAAGAAAACCTGTATGCCTGATCTGTATATGACTTCTGAATAAGAATAGAAATCCCTATAGAATAGGGATCCTATTTTATAAGATCTGTATTCTGTCACATATATAGCAATCCTATTCCATTTCAAACTCTATGGATTGAAATTGTGAGCCACGAAATCCCACAATCTCCACCTTGGCGAACAATTTCAGGACACACCTCCATCAGCTCATACATCTCCACCTTGGCATGAAATCCCCAGCCAAGGTAACCTGCTCGTCGTCGTCTTCCCGGCCTAAAGGCCGTCCACCCCTAAGGGCCATGCCCCCGTGGGGCATCAACACTGAGAGAGTCTGATCAAGTTGAGACAGTGCTCCAACTTGACCCTGGGTACTACCTTCGTCAACATATCAGCTGCATTCTCCTTTGTATCAACTTTCTCTAGTATCACAACTCTGTCCTCGATGATATCTCTGATAAAGTGAAACCTGACATCAATATGCTTGGTCCTCGCATGATGAACCTGATTCTTTGCCAAATGGATGGCACTCTGACTATCACAAAGAATTGTAATATCCCTCTGAGTAACACCCAAATCTTTAACCAGACCTCGAAGCCATATAGCCTCTTTCACTGCCTCTGTCACTGCCATATACTCTGCCTCTGTAGTAGACAGCGCAACAACTGACTGTAACATGGACCGCCAAGATATAGGACCCCCTGCCAATTTAAAACAGTAACCTGTAGTAGACCGACGCCTGTCCAAATCTCCTGCATAATCTGAGTCAACATAACCTGTCACAGCTGAAACTGACGATCTCTCATAGACCAAACCGACATCCAACGTGCCTCGAAGATACCTCAAAATCCACTTGACTGCCTGCCAATGGGTTTTGCCTGGATTAGCCATGTATCGACTAACCAAACTCACTGCGTGTGCAATGTCGGGACGTGTGCAAATCATGGCATACATCAAGCTGCCAACCGCACTAGCATAAGGAACCTGTGACATGTATTCCTTCTCTGCTACAGTAGTAGGGGACTGCAAACCAGAGAGCCTGAAGTGAGCTGCCAAGGGAGTACTGACCGACTTGGCCCTATCCATGCCAAATCTACTGACTACCTTCTCAAGATATTGCCTCTGCAACAAAGACAATCTACCAAGCTTCCTGTCCCTCACTATCTCCATCCCGAGTATCCTCTTCGCTGGACCCAAATCCTTCATCTCAAATTCATTGCTCAACTGAACCTTTAGCAGCTCTATCTCACGCTTACTCCTAGCAGCAATAAGCATATCATCCATGTAAAGCAATAAATAGATGTAGGAACCATCTTGAAGCCTCCTGAAATAAACACAATGATCATACTGACTTCGTGCGTACTTTTGCTTCAACATAAAAGTATCAAACCTCAAGTACCACTGACGAGAAGACTGTTTCAACCCGTATAGAGACTTTTTTAGTTTGCATACCCTGTTTTCCTTCCCAGCAATAGCATATCCATCTGGCTGAACCATGTAAATATCCTCTTCCAGATCGCCGTGCAAGAAAGCAGTCTTGACATCTAGTTGCTCGAGCTCTAAGTCATACTGCGCCACCATAGCTAATAGGACACGGATAGAAGTGTGCTTAACCACCGGAGAGAAAACCTCGTTATAATCCACACCTTCTGTTTGTGCAAATCCTTTTGCTACCAATCTTGCCTTGAATCTTACACCTGCAGAATTCCCTTTGGAATCTGGAATGCCGTCTTTCAGAGTGTACACCCACTTGCATCCTATCGCCCGTTTTCCCTTTGGAAGTGTCACCAGCTCCCATGTATGATTTTTGTGAAGAGACTGTATCTCCGCATCCATAGCCACCTTCCACTCATCCATATGCGAGCTTTTACAAGCTTGCTTATACGTAGTAGGTGCATCATCATACTCCCCGAAAACTGAAAAAACATAGGCTGTCATTTCCTCAAATCCATATCTGATGGGTGCTCTAGTATTCCGACGCTCTCTCTGTGCTGCCAAAGACGGCTGAGAAACCTGCTGCTCATGCTCATACTGTACCTGTGGCTCCTCAACAGGAACCTCCTCACCTGCAATAACCTCTGGATCACCCTGTACTGTATCATGAATTCCATCATCATTACCATGACCTGAATCCGAAAAACTGTCCTGTGTACCAGACCTAGGAGCTCCAAGCTCCACCTGCAGAAAATCATCCTCATCATCAAAGCTATCACCTCTCCATACCGGAGATCCATCCTTGCATCTCTCACACTTAGGCCGTAAGAGTGCCTCCTCATGGAACTTTACGTCTCTAGAAATCTCCCACTTGCCCGTTTCAGAGCACCACAATTTGTAGCCTTTGACTGAACCTGGATAACCAAGGAATATAGCCTTCCTTGCCCTTACCCCCAGCTTATCATCCTTCACATGAAAATAAACAGGACAACCAAAAACTTTCAGATGTGAATAATCCGTAGAAGTGCCAGACCATACCTCCATAGGAGTCTTGAACTCAATCGCTGATGATGGAGACCTGTTTATGAGATAACACGCCGTAGATACGGCTTCAGCCCACCATATCTTGCCTAATCCTGCATTAGACAACATGCACCGTGCTCTCTCTAGAAGTGTGCGGTTCATCCTTTCCGCCACTCCGTTCTGTTGTGGTGTCTTCTTCACTGTGAAATGCCTGCGAATGCCATGCTCCTGACAATACTCCTTCAAGGGGTCTTCAGTGTACTCTCCACCATTGTCGGATCTGACCACCTTGATAACTCTGCCAGTCTGCTTCTCTACCATCGCCCTCCATTTCTTAAAGATGTTAGTGACTTCATTCTTTCTTTTCATGGTGTAAATCCATACTCTCCGGCTGAAGTCATCAACAAAACTGACGAACCACCTAGAACCACCTTTGGACACTGTCCTGGATGGGCCCCAAACATCCGTGTGAATGTAATCCACAATACCCGCAGTAGTATGCTCCGCTGAACCAAAACTAACTCGAGTCTGCTTCCCGAAGATGCAGTGCTCACAAAAGTCCAACTTCCCAAGCTTTTCACTGCCAAGCAAGCCTCGCTTGCTCAATGCCTTCAACCCTGCCTCACCCACATGCCCTAAGCGCATGTGCCATAACTGAGTCTGGGCTACGCTCTTCTCATCAAGAACCTCTGAGACCATAGCTCCACCTTCAACTGCGTCTCCTTGAAGATAATACAAATTTCCATGTCTAACTGACGTAAGCATTACCCTGTCACCATTGTAGACACAACACATGCCATTCTCACCAACAAATTTGAAGCCCTGAGCCTCAAGCACACCAAGAGAAATCAGACCTTTCGAAAGATCCGGTACATGACGAACCTCTGTAAGCTTCCTAACTGAACCATCTGCCAAACTGAAATGAACTGTGCCAACACCCCTAGTCTTGCATACTCTGGAGTCTCCCATATAAACTGATCCACCCTTCACCTCACGGTAACTAGTAAACCACTCTCTAATAGGACACATATGAAAAGACGCACCGGTATCAAGCACCCATCCTCCATATAGATGGTCACCATTATCTGCCATAAGAGCCTCTGCTAGATCTCCTGTAATCCTGATATCCACATCATCATGTATAGATCCAATCAGATTCGACTCGCCATTTTTCTCTTCCTTGTTGCCATTATCCTTCCTAGTAGGACAATCCCTTTTGAAATGACCCTTCTTGTGACAAGTATAACACTCAACCTTTGACACGTCTCTTCCGCGAGATTGTGAGCGGCCTCTATTCTTCCGACCATTGCCTTGCCTGTTATTGCCCTTGTTATTACCCTGATTCCGGCCTCTGACCATAAGACCATGAACTTGTGCATCATCAGCCATATCCTTCTTGTGAGCAGCTTTCGTAAGCACCACAGAAACCACATCTGTATAAACTAAACTTTCTGTCTTATTGGTGACCAACGTGTCGACCAATACTTCCCACTCAGGTAATAAAGAAGTCAATAACAACAAAGATTTGACATTATCATCATAGTTTGCACCTAAACCGATGCAATCTGAAAATAAACACTCAAATTCAGTAACATGATCGGTCATGAGTTTACCTGGTTCAATCTTGAACGTGAAGAGCTTTTTCTGAAGGTATAGTAAACTCATCTGATCCTTCCTGAGGTAGGTATTCATCAACTTATCCCAAATTGACTTCGCCGTCTTTTCATCACGGTAGTTATACGCAACTCCCGTATCGAGACATAGCCGGATAGTACTACATGCCTTCCTATCCATTGCCTTGAACTTATCTGCATCCCAACCAGTTGGTTTCACATCTGGTTCACCTTCTATCGTGTCTGCCAGATCATTGTTAATCAGTATATCCATCACCGTTGTCTGCCAACTGCTAAAATTGTTCCTTCCATTGAATCGAAGAACATCGAATCCATGAACCTTTGCGTAGACTTCACCTTTCCTTTCTGACATATCGTCAAACCTTGTAGACACCAACCTTGGAGCTCTGATACCACTTGTTGTAAGATTATCCTTGAAAACTGTGATCAATGGCTGCGAATAAACTCCTGTTTTCTGTCAATAAAACAGCCCCAATATTCTGTCTTCTCTCGATAAAAATCAGCCCCCAATACCCTATTTTCTGCCTCAGAAAATACGATCAATAATCCCTGGAATAGGCTGATATTTATAGCAATTGTTGCTTCCTATTTTGAGTCCTAATAGGACCTGAAAACCCATCTGTGTCCTTGTTTGAATACAAAAGAAAACCTGTATGCCTGATCTGTATATGACTTCTGAATAAGAATAGAAATCCCTATAGAATAGGGATCCTATTTTATAAGATCTGTATTCTGTCACATATATAGCAATCCTATTCCATTTCAAACTCTATGGATTGAAATTGTGAGCCACGAAATCCCACATCATTCACTTGGGGAGGTACAAATCTACCATGTACCCATTGCCCCAACTTTATGCCTTTTTATCTTTCATTAACTCTCTCAATCAGTTTCTAATGAAAAAAAATATATACTCAACCTTGTCCTTGTGCCTGGTTGGTGGTTAGGGAGTGTCCAATACGTAAGTACTAACTCTACCCCTCTTCATGAGTTTCAAGAGTGGTAGAGTTGACACTCACATGCTAGACACACTCCCATAGAAAGCTTCGTTTCTAATTCACTTACATAATCTTGAAAGCAATATATCGGTACTTATAGAAAGTGCAGTATAAGAGTCAATGAAGAGAGAAATAGTTGTATTGTACTACTCGAGAGACTTAAAAAAAACTACAACCCCACTGTCAAAACAATATTTAACAAAAATGAGATTCAAAGCTTACTATTCTTTTCTTTCTAGTATACAATACCAAAGCATCATCTCACATCAAAAGATAAAGAAACTTAATTAAAATGAAGTAAGAATATAACGTAGAAACTATGAGAAGTAGAAGAAGAGGAAGAAGAAGAAGAAGCTTCTTCCGTTCATCCTTCAGTACATCAAACAATGTACTCATCTCCAATCTCACCCCTCTATCACTCATTTGATTTGGCTCTCTCAACCCAACATAACTTTTATATAGAACATTTAAAGGACATAAAAGGGTGTTTGAAAAAATAGGAGAAAAGGAGCTGGTGAAGAGATGGAAAATAGTTCTCCTAGTGTACTAGAAGTGAACTAGCTAGTGATGCAGCAACTCTGAAACCCCACCACACTGATAATGTTGAAGGAGCCTATTAGCTTCTCTAAGACCACTAAAGTAAGCTCCATGAGTAGTGGAGTAATGTGTTCTATGTGTTGCTTCACCTGCAAATAGAATTTGTAGAGGAGGAACATCATCTTTGCTGATGCTAGGCAGTGGCAGTGGCTTAGCCATGGTATCAAGGTCATCTCCACTTGAACCCACTGAGACATAACTGTAAGACCCCTTGAACAAAGGGTTGGTTCCCCATTTACTCCTAAGCACCTTTGTGAATTTGAACCCATTTGACATGGAATTCACATCCCCATTGGTGTAATTTTGCACTTTTGGGGACTGTGAGTCGGGTAGAAAGTTGGAGATTGTTTTAGTCACTCCCTCTAGGATTTCTTCATCTTCAAGTTTTTCTAGCTCAAGTGCTTCTTCCCCTGCAAACCATGAGAGGAGTACACTAGAATTGGTGTAAATAGGACACAAATGGGATGTCCTCCTCATCCACCATGGGATCTTCTGGTTCCTCAATTTCCCATCAATTGGCTGAAAAGCCATTTGCAAGAATGGGAATACTTCATCATTGTTACTTGAATCCAATTGCACAAACAACTTGTTTACCACACCGAATCCTAGCTTCGAAATGGCCTCGGTCTTGAAAGAAGGCAGAGGAGGACTAAACATGCCTGAGTTTGCTTTAGTTGCCTCTTTCAAAACTCCCAAGGATACAGTAACTATAACATGATCAGCAACCATAGTCGAACCATCACCGAAATGTAGCTTCACAGGATGACTGAAATCGGTCTCACTTCCATCAGACTGCCACTCAATTCTCGAAACTTTTCGACCCAATTGAATTAAACTTGGAGGGAAGACAGACGCCAAGGATTGAATAACACTAGAGTACCCTCTAGCAATGGTGATCTCTTCACCTGGGAATCCCCTGTACTCACTCTCAGCATTAAAATCAAGTTTGAATAAATTCCCAGCTGAAGTGTAAGTCCTCTCAACATTCTCATACATTGCGAAAACGGCCTCTTCCAGGCATCTTCGATTCCATTGGGTCTTTGATTCGAACCCATTCATCTCCTTCGCAGACCCACCAACCTTATAAGCCTCCACAAGGCCTTGTCTAAGGAAGCCACCAATACTAGCCACCCCACAATTCTTCAATGCATTAGTAGCAATTCTACTATAATAAACATCCTCAGCTTCACCCAACTTTCCTTGAGCAAAATCCATCAGTTTCTTGTAAAGATTTGAAATGGGGTCGACGATTTGTGGCTCAAGCTTCAACCCCCCTTCAGCAATGGTGATGGGGTCTTCAGCAAAACCATCCATTCTCTCCCATGGCTGATCAGACTCCAAAGAACCTATTTGTTCTGCAAGTTTATAGATTGGGCTACCACCAATTCCATGGATCCATGTTGCACCCATCTCGATTCGGTCCCCATCCATCTCATATGTGTTGATTCTTCCACCAATCCTATCTTCACCCTCAACTATACAAAGATCGAAGATTTGCTTCGAACCAGCCCCCTTGTACAGCTTATTTGCTGCCACAAGCCCGGCCATTCCAGCTCCAATGATCACAATTCTCGGCTTTTTAACTACCATTTTTGCACTCAACTTGATTGAAGAAGAAGAAAAAGAGTGAGTGAAGGAGGAGATTTAATGAGCAAAAATATATATAGTGTAACTAACTACACATGCATAGGAGAGGAGAGGAGAGGAGAGGGTAGGATAGGCTTTAAGACTACTACACTCACTAAAACAGGGGAAATGAACTGAAGTGATGACACACACGAGAGAAACAGAATTTTGTGTGTGTTTTGTTATTTTTATATTGCTTTTCTTTGATAAAAGACGAGGCTCTGCTTTTTATTATTTTCTAGTATTCAATCAAAAGTCCTCGAGGTTATTACTAATCTAATCATTTTTGTTGTTCAATCAAGGTGTTGCCAATCAGACAGTAATAATAGTATTTTAGTGTCCAAGTTATCGAGTGTGATTTCATAAATCAGCAATTAATTATGGTGATCCAAATATATATGGATGATGGACAAGTGTGACCTCATCTTCGGCGTTGGTTAATAGCTAGGAACCCGTCTAACTGTCGAGGGAAATGGCGAGGAAAACAGCGAGGGGGGGCGACCATCACCCCGGGATGCGCGCGAGAAAAGTCACCGCACGCATTCCGAGGGGGATGGACGCCCCCCTCGCTGTTTTCCTCGCCATTTCCCTCGACAGTTAGAATTTTTGAATAGCTAGATTATGATTAACGATGAAAATAAGAAATTCTAAATGTCGAGGGAGTGGGAGAGGAAATCAGCGAGAGGGGGACCGTCCATCCCTCCGGGATGCGTGCTGTCAGATTTCATGCGCGCATCCCGGGGGATGGACGGTCCCCCCTCGCTGATTTCTTCGCCCACTCCCTCGACAGGTAGCCTCACTCCTTGAAGAAGGCAATAAACTATGGAGTTCTGTTGCAATACCAATTGACTTGTCATGGTAACTTTGAAAAATCGTAAAATTCTCCCTTCTTTCAGGCTCGATTTACTTTCTCTCCCTCCCTGTAAAAGAGTAGTGTTTTGATTGGGTATTTTTTTGTATCCATGCATTAAAATTACAAGTAAAGCACCTGATTAACTGGGGCAGCTGCCAAATCTTCATGAAAGGCTGTGCAGATATGAGTCGGCACAAGATAATATAGATGATCAAAATTAAAAGAAGAAAGAAGGGGATTACTGGAGTATAAACTGACTAAATTTTCTGATAGGGTCTTTGAGATCATCATCCATTTTGATAATTATAATAAAAAAAAGTTGAAGATGATTGATGTCTAGTAAAGTTAAAGGTAAACTCAGCCAACTTTTGAGAACTGATTTTCTTTCCTTAATTTTTCTGTTTCATAATTTTTGGTTGAATGAACATGCATGTTTTACTTTTCTTCACTTTCAATTCAATTCTACCCATCTATTGGAACCTGTTGCATGTAAAAGAGTGAGGTGACATTTTGCACTTGGAGTATCGATGGGCATATCATCTTCCACAATAAATGCATGTGAAAATTTGTCTCGGTCTTTTTTTTTTTCTGACTTTATGTTAGTACTAAAGTTGACCATAGGCCTAGTCCTTATTAGTGTCTTCTGGAGACATCCGATAAAATTGAAATGATGCAAGGAAGACTAGCATGACCCCTGTGCTGTGCAATGATGACATGCACAAATCAATAAATTATCCAAATTTTTAACAAAAGAAAACTATAGTGTTTCACATCATTTTCAACTGTCGAATTAGCTTGATCACTCTGTTAAGAGTGTTTTGTTTGGTATAATGGGTGTCAAAGCTTGTGATTGATCCCTCTGTCAATTAGTATCAGAGCTGTAACATTCTTCCTGAGAAACCTAGCTAGAAGGAAGGGATTGAAAAGTGAAACTGCGGAAGATGATATTGAAGAAATATGTATCTGCAAAAAATTTGAGTGATAAGAGTGAAATTTAGATGGGAAATGAGAGACAAAAACACAGTTGTTTAACATGGCTACATTTACACCCTAATTAACCATAGCTACAACTGTCCATCAAATTGCTATAGTTTTAGTTGAGGGGTTCAAGATGAGAGTAGACTCTAGTAGATCAGAGACAAAACAAACACAATGATCAAAGTAATGTCCATTGTTATCATTGTTGCTTCAAGTTCAAATGTGAAATACTATTAATGCCTAGCTAAGATTGCTCCACATCGTCTCTTGAGACAAATAAATTCTTGAGCTCCTCCCACCACACCCCAATATAAGTGAGTACACCTACTCTTTTGCTAAGCACAGCTTCTTCACCTCTCTTTTGTTTTTTGTTTGAGATCCTCCCTTCCCTCCTCCTTCAACTAAAAACAAACCATATGAGATGAGAGTGCCATCCCCATCAGTAGGGTCTCTGGTAAAACATATCTGTCATGTAACAATTCATATACTAAACTTTTCTTCCTTGTTTCTTTCTTAAAATTTTAAAGCTTTTCTTCCTTGTTTGTTTCTTTCTTCCATGTAACAATACTCACATTTCTCCACTGCTTGTATTTGTATGTCACGATCAATCGATGATGATGCCATGGCCTCAATGATTATGAGTGAGAATTGACCTACAACCTCTGATCAGGACTAATGTTCTACTTAATATGCCAGTTTACTCTAAAACCAAACTTCCCAGAGGATTGATCTAACAAATATCAGACATCTAACAAGAGTGGAATTTTGTCCTAGTATTAGTCACAGTGATCAGGGTAGTTCAGTCAGCTTCGGAAAGTGTTCGAGCCTTCCACGGAACTAGTACTTTACTATTGGATAGTAATTATAAACTTATTTCCTTGTCATGAAGGTACAATTATAAAATTCGTATACTGATTGATCCTAATATTATTTCTGAAGCTATACACATAATGTAACCAATGGTTTGAACAAAAACCATCAAACTATAGTCTCGTGATTGGTGGTGAGAGACACTTAAACACGATATAAGATGCTAAACTATCGTAAAGCCCTAATCTACATTTTTTATATATTTAATTGCTTAGAGCTTCTTATAATTATTGCCTCTGATCTCTAGTTCTCAATTTTAAAACTTGTATGATAATGAAGTTTGCATTATTTGCAACGCAATCGATCAGTGGAAACGTGATATGATCAATATTGGAGGCACGAGACACTTTTGAAATCATCACAGCCTTGACAAATATAGAAATGAAATTGACATGAAAACAACCAACCGAAAGGTGTTATTATGCAAAAATGTCAGAAAGATTGTTAAAATTAATTGACCATGGAAAGCTCAAGGATCCAAGGCAAGCATATGCAATTCGAAGTGTTATCTCTGGACATCCCCAAGAGTTGCCATTTGATCTGACCACACATAGTTTCTTCTAGGATCCAAGGCAGGCAATTCAAAATGAACCTTGTGTAAGAATTATTTATACAAGAGTCCATTCCGAGTCAAGCTATAGTACCTAATTAGTTTAGATTGTGGAGAAGTAGACCTTTATGGTCATATTCCATCATATTCATCGTGGAGAAAGTAGACCTTTATGCATACCAACAGGTGAATCCCTAAACAAAAAACGGACTCACCTTTTCTGCTAAGAGGATGTATCATAGAGATTGTTTCCAACTTACTAGTAGATACGATAAACTAAGCTTCCAACAGTCACCTAATCGCAGTCATGTGTGTCAAACCCAACACGTGAAGGCTTCAACGTAGCCCCAAGCGGGCTCATTCTTGAAACATTATTCAGTTCGTAATTCAAACGTCCAAGCCCAAGTCGCACCAGTCCACGTGACACAAATCTTGGGGCTTAGCCCAAGATAATAAGGCTCAAACACAAATCTTTGAGCTGTCACAAGCCCGAGATTCACTCATACAAATCAAATCTTAACCCAATCAAGCATTGGGTTCTAAACAGAGCCAAGTGCCAAAGAGACCGAGTCATGCACATGTATGATCTTGGGCAAGATCTCCTTCCTCTATCACGTCCTCAAAAGCAGGGACAGTTGAAGTGGGTGATGGGTGGGTTAGTTACCTGGGTTGTTGTTAGTAGGAAGCTGAGATGGGTGGATGATGAGAAGGCCGTAATGGTGAAAGTGAAAGTGAATGAGAGGGGTTTGAGAGTGGTGAGGACGGACATGCTTGGAGACCTAATTATCCTCTCCACCACCTAATTAGACTTGGGGTTGGGGAGTCGCAGGCATCCAGATTCCTTCTCTACTTCCAAAACAAAACCCAAACCCCCCATTGCCATTATTGTATGAAAATAATTCCCTACTAGAACTACTTGGCGAGAAAGGTAATAGCACCCACCACATGGATTAAAGACACCACCATTAGGTGAGAGCGAAGGTGGGTGAGGAGTGGTTGGGTGAGGAGTGGTTTTGGTTGTTAAGATGAAAATAATGATGTTTGGTTAGTGAGATGGCCATTTTTTATTATTATTTAGAGTTTTTTATTTTATGTGGATGAAAGGTCAACATGGACCATGGTAGAGAGTGCCAGATACTTGTTGAGAATTATATATTTTATTGGGAATTAAACCCATCGGTTTAATCAGTTTAATTCCCAACAAGTCAACATCACCATCTCACATATTTTATTGGAAATTAAATATTGAATTTGGTTGGAGGGTGATATTGACACTAAGGTCTTACTCATCATTATTCCTATTTTACTTTTTTTTTAAATAAAGTAAAATAGCTTTAATTTTATCTTTAGTAATTTGATAATATTATTAGTATTAATAATATTTAATATATTAATACATAATATTTTGGTCGATCCGATTTTTTCAGTTTTATTGAGCTCAAAACCAAACTTATTGGTTTTGCAACTTTTTAAACTGAGTCGAAATTGTAAAAAAATGAACTGAATTTGTCGGTTCGGTCGGTTTCTTTGGCTATCTGTTCAATCCTATTTGGACGCATCCGTTTGGCATCGTTCGTGGGGAGAACGACAAGTTTCTTTAAAACAAACATATAAGTTCTTTTTTATCGCAGTGCATCGATATATGATCACCAATACCAGATCTCGAGCCCACAACAACAATGTCAAGCCAGACAACGCTCCTGTCGAGGAAGCCCAGTCACATGCCCAAATCGATCCAATCGAGGAAACAAAATAGTCGCACGGCCCAGCCATGGAGGTGACCGCGCTCGACCCCCACATAGATCAGATATTGTTCCACGTGGATCATCTAGCACGAGTAATAGAAAGGCTCACCCAAGATCGATAACAACCATATGAGACTGGTGAAAATTCAGGGAGGTCCCAAACCCGAGAGCGCGTCCAAGAAGGCGAGAACCTCCCTATTGAGGAGCGGAGAGCTGGTCGAGAGGGGAGCTTAGGAGATGATGGGATCATAGGGACCATGTCCCAAAAACGGTCAAGAACTCATAACGACTAGGGGCGGCTGATCCAGATGTCATGTATGATCTTATTGTCCCTCCTTTTTCGAAAGAGATCATGAGCACCCCTACCAAAGAAATTTGTCCCCTCGAAGCTCGAGTTCTACAATGGAAGATTGTATCCATTAGATCATCTGTGTCATTACCACTATGTTATAGCGTTGGAAGAAAGTTCAGAAGTCATCCTGTATAGATCTTTTCCCACCAGCCTGAAGAAGGTTGCGCTGACTTGGTTCCACAACCTCCAGCCGAGACAAAGCCATTCATTACTAGGTTCGTTGGGAGCCAATGGGTCAAGAAATGACCCTACTATCTGCTGAGCCTTAAGCAAAAACAAGGCGAAACCCTCAAGGAGTATGTCACTCGTTTTAACGACGAGTTGACTTTGATTGATGGTTGCAACGACGACAAGTTGATCATCGGTTTGACTTCTGGCCTTTGAGGATGTTAGTTTTATAACTTCCTAACATTGGAACCCCCAAAACGGATATGACGAGTCTGTTGACAAACACACAAAAAGTCAAAAATACATCACCCTGGAGGAAATGTTGGCGGCCTGGAAGGAGGAAACCGAGGCAAAAAAATTATTTCAGAGCTAAAAATAAGGACGAAAGGGGAGATAGTTCCAAGATGAAACGGAGCGAGAACTAGGTTGGGTTCGGTCAAGAAAAGCCATACAAGGGATCGAGGGGGGCTCTGTCCTGTGCACAGATCTGGGCCGTCGGATCTGATCCAACGGCTCAGATCGATGGATTTCAAAACAATTTTTTTTTGAAATCCATCGATCTGAGCCGTTGGATCAGATCCGACGGCCCAGATCTGTGCACAGGACGAGGTCCTGTGCTTCTTGCGCAGGATCCCCCCCCCCCCCCCCCCCCCGAATCCCCATACAAGGCCAATGGCTCTAGATACCCTTATTGCCAACTAGGTTTGATAGCCATTTTTTGGTCGAGTTTAATTTTTTTTTACATTTTTATCTCTTCTATTTAAAACATAACCACAAGCACCAACTATAGAATGGGTATAAGTGTAAAAAAATCCATACTTTGCTAAAAAAATGGTTACCAAACGTGATTGGCTAGAATTATTGCCCAACCAATATGCAGAATGGCCTTTGGCTCTAAAATATATAGACAATTCTATTTAATATGAAATACTTGAATTGGGCTTATTGGCTTGGGTTTGCGCACCCATATGTTGATGCTCTATTGGCGTAATCATTGCCTTTAATTTGTTCCTTATTCCGTCTTTCTAGTTGTGGGTTGCACCTCTGTCTGACATATGAGCAACCATCACAGTAACGGTAGAAATAGCATCGACCAGATAAAACACTTTGCACCGTTGCCCGAACACGCATTTTATTTGGTAGCCATAACAGTAAACATTCCTGGGAACGTTCTCAATTGTTATACAAGCCTAGTTGAGTATGATGACATGAGCTCAAGATGATGAAAATCCGAGAAACATCTAAAAACACATCGCCAGGGATCTTCAAGTGGCAGGATACAGTTCGTAGGAAATTCAGTTGCAGATGACCATATAAACTTGTACTTTATTATTTTGTGTTTCTAGAGAAATTAATGCAAAGTTAAACATTTTCAAGGAACCTTGCTTTCACAAAAAAGGCTTATTGTAAGGCTTCATACTATAAACATTTCTAACCCGAGTCTCAAATCTTTTGTGTCATTTTTTTGCATGCTGCCACATCCATTTCACAGGTAATTTCACATCCTCACTATGAAATGCTCGTCTCTGCATCGAAGTATCAGGCTTTAATATCATATCACCAGTTCAGTTGATTAAAGACGTCAGACACACTGTTGAGCCCTTGAGATTACCAGCTTTGAATAAATATAAATAATTTCATTGACGTATCTTACCTTGTAAAAAATACAATGAAGATGTTAGGCCTTTTCATAGACTAAGATTGCTTAACCCAAAGAGAGTTTTTCATGAACACTTTAAAGAACTAACTAAACATACAGTTTGTATCATTGTGCAGATAAGAACCATAATCGCACCGACAAACAGCATAGTCTTGCATGTACTGTTGAAGCAGCCACGTTTCAGTATTTCTTGCCACACATCCCAGTGGACCTTATAATATTGTGAGTGCCATACATGAAGAAGTGTCTTGTGATGAGCACTGACATCGTCAAACACTTGGCTGAAATAGCACGTATTAAGACAAGTCATTTTCCCCTGGCCTAGGTTGCAGAAGAGATGGAAAACACAGATATTGTCCCCATTGATGATTTGAATAATACCAAAACGCCGGAGTGATCCAACGTCAGAGGAACTTTTGTAAGGTTATCCATGAAGGTGACATAATCAGTCAAGTAATCAACAGAGTGTCCATAGTGCTCAAGGGCCATCAGATTCCGTAGAAGAGGACCCGTCTTGTGCACTATACTCAACCTTGGAATTTCCAAAACACCATTACTGAATTTTACATCCATAAAATTTTACAGGTATCTCTACGCCTTCTAAATTTGACTCCGGCCAAATACAGCTCGAACACACTTGGCATAGTTTTTACTAGGGGTGGGCATTTAGGACCGAAAACCCGGACCGAACCGACAACCGGACCGATCGGGTCGGTTTGGATCGGTTTTAATTAATAAAAAAATTTTCAGTTGTAAAAGCCCGGCCCGACCCGAAGTTTCTGGTCCGGGTCTCGGTTTCCCTTTCTGAAAACCGTCGGGTAACCGGCCCGACCCAGGTTAAATAGTTAACTTAAACCCGTCGCCATTTAGAATTTCTGTTTTTTTTTGTTCATTTGTAACAAACCGAGCCGCCTCTCCCCTCCCTCTCCCCTCGCCATTTAGAATCTCTCTCAGAGAAGGCGGAGGCCGAGCCACCTCCCTCTCCCCTCCCTTCCCCGCCTTTCCCGAGATCGACCGACGCCTCTCAGATCTTCTCAGATCGACCGACGCCTTTCAAATTCAGATCGAACGAGATCGACCGACGCCTCTCAGATCTTTGATCAGATCTGAGATTTTTCAGACGACCCGACGCCTCTCAGATCTTCTTAGATCGAACGAGATCGACCGACGCCTCTCAGATCTGATCTCAGATCTGAGATTCTTCAAATGACCCGTCTCTCACCATGAATTGTATCCGATTTTTTTTTTTTTTTTTTTTTTGTAATTTGTTGTATGGTTTTTTTTTGTAATTTTTTGATATAATTTTTGTACGTACGATGAATGAAGTATTTTTTTTTACTGTAGAAGTATTTTTTTGCTCTTAGGACCGAGACCGGCCCATAATTCGGTTAACCGAGACATCGGTTACCCGGTCAACTCGGTCGGTCCGGTTTCGGGTCTCATAAACACGGGCCCAAATTTCTCGGGCCGATTTTCGGTTTTTAGCTTTTGGGCCAGTTACCCGTACTTGCCCAGCCCTAGTTTTTACCCATGCAAACTTTTCATTAGTTTTGAGAGGTGGTTCCATTGAGGACACTACACACTTGAGAAGTAAGTCAAGCAAATGGTTCGCTCCATCGAATACAGGGCTATTGATGGGAGACAGATCCATACCCACCCCTTCACAATACTTGATCATGTAATTCTGGGCAAGCTCTAGGAACGAACAGTTGTCAGAACCTTTTATTTGACTGAACAAGAATTCTAGCACAAAAAAAGGTATTTGGTTTTCTAATAACAACATATCTGATTGTATACCGTCTCTCATCCAAGTAGTATTTAGTATAGGATCAGAAGAATCATGACTTACACCTTTTGACTCCTTCTCAAGAGACTTGAGGATGAACACAAGAAGAAAGCACCCATCAACTACAAGCATCTTAACAAAATCAACTGTTCCGTAAAGAGGGTTCTTATGGTAATACCTACGAGCATATTCGGACTTCTCATGCAGTTTTTTAGTACAAGTCTGTATTATGCAATTCATTACTTGTGGCGGCAATTTCATTACTTTATGCAATTGGCTCTCCCACTTCGGATTTGGGATGCGTTCACTTGGTATTTGAGTTTCACCAATGGAAGGATTATCTTGGTTATCGCTAAGCTGAGAGTTTGCAGGAGGTTCCATCTGCATTGTATCTCTCATTACTGATTTACGCTAAGGAAACTACCAACTATGTTATGATTTTTTTAGGAAATTGTCGTTTCCCACGGACGGTGCAAAACTGATGCGTTCAAATCTGTTCTCCTCGAGATCTAACATGCAAAACAATGTTATATTAGCAAAGACCACCTATTTGGTGGCCGAAGGCACTCAGATGCTTAAGTCATTTAATTGTAAAAAAGAATAAACATGGACAAAGTATAGTTGTATTATGTTTGCATACCTCCTTCGCGAATCTCTCATTTACCTTTTATAATGAGAGTAATTAACATGCACGGCGCAATGCGGGAGAACGTTTTTCACAACGGTCTCCTTTTTAATTGAGATGCATCCTTAGGGGAGTGATTCCCGCCATGACTCGTCTCATTCGTAATGCTCACTTCTCTAAGGGAAGAGGTCTGTTGGACCTTAGATTTGAGCATTTAATTTTAGTCATAGTCCATTACTAAATCCATATTTGGGCTTTAGTGACTGGACTTGTTATTCATTTTTATGTGAGGTGTTTGTTCCTCGTGATGAATTATCTCTGCCATGTGTACGATTATGATTGAAAGACTATTTGAGGTATCATCAGAAATATTACATGGAATTTGAACAGATTGTTCTGCGAAAACAACTCCATCAGAGGGAATTGCTAGATAATATTGCTTTGTCAGAAAACTTAAAACTCGACTGGGTCTATTTTTATACCAATAAAACAGTTCTTGTGATTTGTTGTTGTATTGTAACTTCAAGCATTTAAATAGAAAGTTTCATGAACCTTTATGAATTGCAATGAGGTTTGATCAAACCACTTTGATACCAGAATTCAACCGGAGTGAGGAAAGGTTTATTTATCTCTTAATTTGGCTTTTTCATATCTGTAAATAAATAAAAATGACAAGTATCTTTTTTTCAATTCCCATTGCTTAATTGATACTTTCAATAAGTTAATTACTAAAAGATATTGTTCGATGTGGCATCCAAGCATGCAGCCGTGGTTTTCTTCATTTTTGCTCATCTCATCATCAAAGTACTATCTGGAGTAATTCTAGCTGGCATGGGAAACCAGCGAGGTTGGTGCCTGGGAGGGGGTGAATTTACACTTTTGCCCCCTCCTTTTTAAACACTTTTTCAAAAGGTTGTTAAAGAGGGAGGGGCAATAGTGTAACTTCGCCCTCCCAGGCAGTCAACCCAGGCTGGAAACCCAGGCCATTTAGAATTTCTGATCTGTATGATTACATAAATTGTTCTAAGGTTGAAACAAATCATTAAACTGGTGAAGGATCTAGCGTGAAAATTGTTTAATGGCACATGAATTTTGCGTAAATACATTATTTGAGTTCTTTTTTTTAACTAGTCAATTGATTTTGAAACAACTAAATTGTGCATATTGTGATAGTTGATGATTAGATGTACTTAATTTTAAAATACGAAATTTGAATGATCACAACCAAGGATTGTGATTTCGTTTTTCGAGTTAATTTCGGTCCTCTGTTTTAAGATATATTTCGAGAAATATTTCATTATATATATGTAGAAAAAACTTAAAAATTTTGGTTGCAATTTCGAATTTAACAATATAAATTATGCATTTTAAACTCGTAAATGCTACATAAAAAATCTCATACGACTCATAGTTTCATACAAACTACAAATTACACAAGAACAACTCACATAACGAACTTTTGATGCTAAAATAACATTATAGCAGTTTAAAATATACAAAGGTTGATCCATATGGAGCAGGATCTGGTCTATGTCTCAGTGGCTGGGTCATGCGACTGTTCTGCTCCCTCGACTGGATCAATTTGGCCCTGTGGTTGGGCTTCCCTGGCCGAAGGGTTGTCTAGTTCGACATTGTTGTTGAATGTTTGAGATCTGGTGTTGGTGACCATGTCTCGATGATCTGGTAGTAACAAATGATTTATATGTTTGCTTTGAGGAAAACTTGTAGTTGTTCCCCACGAAGGACGCCAATCTGATGCGTCTGAATCCGTCTTTGCTGATCTCGAGCTTGCAAAACAAACAACGGTAAGCCAGGGACCACCGTTGTGGTGGCCGAAGGCATTCCGATGCTTAAGTCAGGTAACAGTGCAAGAAAGAATGAAGACTAAATATAATTAGCAATGTGTATGAGTACCTTTCTTCTTCTTTTTGTTCACTTTTTATAGCGAGTATTCCTTCCTCAATTGTCCCTACTGTCGAAGGCATGATAGAGGGTGGAGATCTCGCGCCAGAATCTTATCTGTGCATGACTGAATCTCTTTGGCACTTAGCTCTATTTAGGACTCAATGTTTGATTGGGCTAAGAGTTGATTTGTGCAAGTGGGTCTCGGACCTATGACAGCTTGGAGACTTGCATTCGGGCCTTATTGTCCTGGGCCAAGCCCTAAGACCCATGCCTCTTGGGCTGGCGTGACTTGGGCTTAGGCGCCTAACTTACTGGCTGAACAACAATTTAAGAACGGATCTGTTCGGGACCGCGTTGAAGCCTTTCTCGTGTTAGATTGACCAATGCTACGTGTATGACTGCTTGATGTTTCATAGGGGACGATAAACTAAGCTCTCAAATGTCATACTATCTCTGAGTGAGTAATATGAATTTAGAGTAGACATTACAAGAAACTTTTGCTTTGGTTGAGTCCCATATGTTATGTATCAGCAAATAATGTTCATGAAGTAACACGAACTTCTATTAGAATCCTATTGATATATAGCTTATAAACCAGCCTTAACATGAACTTGTAATCGTAAAAATCTTAGACAATAGTGAATGCCAAGCCCATCCGAATTAAGAGTTGACATTCCATTCAAATTTTGATAGCCATCTACGGAACAGTCTAATCATTGCCTTTGCCTACTCCAAAACTTAAATAAAAGCAAATCCAACTTGCAAGAGGTTCTTATCTAGTACTATAAGAAATATTATATGGAATTTGAACTGATTATTCTGCGAAAACAACTCCATCAGATAAAGAGGTAGTTGCTAGACCTTAACAAAATTACAGTCAGGAAGAATGTTATGATCAAATGGGCTTGGAGACTGACAGTTCAGAACATATTTAGATTATTAAGTAATGCAGGTACCTGCATTTCTGACTATATTGACATCAAGCCTTGTGGCTTTTTCCACCAGGCCTTAATATAGTCTGTTTATAAGTGTGCCATCCAAATTTCTGTAATGACCCCCAATTTTGACAAAAGATAATGTTTTAGGGTATATTTATTTTGAGATTGGATGTATAATAAATAAATAAAATGGTGTCAATATAATGTTGTGCATACCCTAATCTTGTAAGGTTTTGCATTTGAATTAGTTAAATAGGGATTTGATTCTTCTCAGCCGCATAGAATATCTGGAGAAAAAAAGGGGGGGGGGGGGGGGGGGGGGGAGAAAGAACAAAAGAAGAAGAAGGGAAAGAGTAAGAGAAAAATAAAATAAAATGTGAGTTCTTTCTTTAGTCTTAATACGATTTATATCTTATGTTCCCCATAAAGTTAATTTATCTATAGTTGAGGTTAAAGTTATGCAAGTACATCATGTTATGTTTTTCTTTTGAGGTTAAAGCTATGCAAGTACATCATCCTTGTTTTTTTTAATGTTACAGAACATGTTACAGTTATGCAAATACAGAACTGCAAATACATCATGTTTTTCTTTTGATGTTAAAATTCTGCAAGTACATCATGTCATGTTATTCTACCTATTTTGATAATAAAGCAGTTCTACCCATATTGGTGAATTAAGTCCCTCGAAACAATTTTTGTAAATTGTGATAAGGGTTACATCATTAGTTGTTTTCTTTTTAGAAACATGAGCGAAACTTTTCCTTTGTAAATATTGCATGTTGGGTATTGTTAGTTGTGAAAATTGTACTTTTATGATTATTGCATGTTGGATATTGAATATTGCATATTGGGTATTGGTAATTGAAAAAAGAAAAGAATGAAAAGAAAAATGTTATGTACAATATTGCTTGAATATTATATGTTGGGTATTGCATAGTGGTGAATCTTGTCATTGGTCAATATTGACTATTGGAATTTCATTATGAATATTGACCATACTCAATATTGTCCTTTATGTTTTAACATGTAATATTGGAAGGATGTTGACTATTGGGTATTTAATATTTGTGAATATTGGGTATTTGTTAATTACATTTGATTTTCAAATATGTGATTGATATTATTAACTAATATTGCATGCGCGTTTGTTCATTATGAGTTTGAGTGCTACTTTGTGTGGATTATTTATCCGTGAGAATAGTTATGCTTCCCCAAATGATTTTGTGGGTTGGTTTATGAGGGAACATGTCATTGTGTAAAAAGATTTGGAATGCACGATAGGCAATACAAATATCATGGAGTCATAAGATTTAAATAACATCGAATTGTATTACTTAGAACTACGACACATCTTTTTGTTTATAATTTCCCTTCTCTTATAGAGAAACTAAATAACCTTCGGGTTGTCTTGTGGATGTGGAGCACCCCTTTTCTATAGAGAAACTAAAATAACTTTCGGGTTAGTCTTGCGGAAAGGTGGTGATTTTGAAATGCCTAAAATAGGCTTATTATTTATCCGTCAAAAGTATGACGCGGTTTATGCGCATTGTTAGCTCAATAGTGCCTTTTATTGTACTCATATAGTTAGGGATATCCGGTGATGCATGTTTGTATGTGATGTATCTCCACTTGGGCATGGATGACGGAGAAATCCTCCTTTATATGAGAGAGGCATACGGACATGTATGCTAGGCACGGAGGTGGTGCGAATGTGTTATATTCTAAGTGATCAATTCATTATAAACAGATAACTGGGTTTAAATAAATAATTTATCGATAAATTTTGAGTAAATAGAATAATACAATTATTGTCTTATAATCACTTAGTGCAGAATAGCAGGTCTGCTAACATTCTCTGCAGGTCTGCAAACATTCTCTGCAGGTCTGACTTGCTATGGTTAGTTTCCACATGACAGGTGTATTTAAGGTAAATAGTTACAGAAATATGTTAGAAACTGTAATTAGCTTTATACATTCGCCTCGTGAAGAAACTACTTGTTTTGTTTTGGTTATTTGTCGTACTATATTTTCTTGTCATGCCATGTTATTTCTCTTATTGATTTTTTGGAACGAAGAATTTCACACCAGCTTAATTGCTGACCCAAGTGGGTTTTGGCTTCTTGGGTACATTCCTTTGGGAATGTAGCCAACTAGCTTGTTTCAAGATTTAGTAGTTTCGGGGGAGCTTAGAGAAGTTCGTTTCGTACGTGACGAGCATTGCTGGGGAGTTGCACGTTGTTCGAGAATCTAGGTCTTTTTGTTTGTTAGGTAACAGTTTAATCTTATGTAATAGAACTTGGAGTTTTTTTTATTATTTATTTATTGGGAGAGATACATTCGTGATAAGTTGAATTTGTCAGAGTTGGTTTTACGAGATTTAATATATTTTTCCTTCATTTTGATGGGATTTTTAGATCAGTTGTTTTATTTCCCTTTAATCTGGTAAATTGTGCATTTGATTATTTCTTGTGGATGCCAACTGTTACTTTTAGTTAATGACATTTATGTCCCGAATTTTGGGAAAAACGGATAATCCCATGCAATATTAGGATTTCATTTTTCTTGAAAATCGGGGCGTGACAGTTTGGTATCAAAGCTCAGTTTACTCTAGGCTAGGAAGAGTCTAGCGGATCCTCGGAATGTGGTTATGGGTAAGCTGTAGAGTATTTTTATGGATCTGATGAATTGGATCTTTCGGCCATACTTGGATAATTTAGTCATTATTTTTATTGATGACATTTTGGTTTACTCCCGTAGTGAAGCAGAGCGGACAATATTGTATCATGTGGATCGGGTTGTGACAGAATGATATCAGAGCCGGACCTAGCCGAAAGTGTGCCAACGAGAACGTTGGGCCCTAAGGGGGTGGATTGTAATACCCTGAGTGGGCGGGCTTTGAGGCTGACGGGCTACCTTGTGTGAGCGAGCTCTGAGGCTGGCAGCTCCATGTGTGGACGGGCTCAGAGGCAGGCAGACTACCAAGTGTGGGCGGGCTCAGAGACTGGCAGGTTACCTCGGTGTTATAGTCTCACATCACCTGGGTGGGGGATGAAGATGTGCTATATATATACGAGTTTGGATCTACATGACACAACACGTTTTAAAGCCGTGTGGATAGTTAAGTTGGGTCCAGAGCGGACAATATTGTTTCATGTGAATCGGGTTCTGACAATTTCTCTATATGAAATTCTATTAATTTATTCTTATGCTCTATTGGCGGAATCATTGCCTTTGTTTCTTCTTCCGTCTTTCTTGCTGCGGGTTGCAGCTGACGATATGAGCAACCGTCATAGTAACAGTAGAAAAATACAATGAAGATGTTATGCATTTTCATAGACTAAGATTGCTTAATCAAAAGAGAGTTTTTCATGAACGCTTCAAAGAAATAACTGAACATACAGTTTGTATCATTGTGCAGATAAGAATTATAACCGCACCGATGAACTGCATAGTCTTCCATGGACTGTTGAAGTAGTCACGTTTCAGTATTTCCTGCCACACGTCCCAGTGGACCTTATAATACTGCGGGTGCCATACATGAAGAAGGGTCTTGTGATAAGCATTGACATCATCAAACACTTGGCTGAAATAGCACGTATTAAGACGAGTCATTTTCCCCTGGCCTAGGTTGCAGAAGAGATGGAAAACACTGATATTGTCCCCATTGATGATTTGAATAATACCAAAACGCCGGAGTAATCCAACATCAGAGGAACTTTTTATAAGGTTATCCATGAAGGTGACATAATCAGTCAAGTAACCAACAGAGTGTCCATAGTGCTCAAGGGCCATCAGATTCCGTAGAAGAGGACCCGTCTTGCGCACTATACTCAACCTTGGAATTTCCAAAACACCATTACTGAATCTTACATCCATAAAACAGGTATCTCTACGCCTTCTAAATTTGACTCCGGCCAAATACAGCTCAGACACACTTGGCATAGTTTTTACCCATGCAAACTTTTCATTAGTTTTGAGAGGTGGTTCCATTGAGGACACTAAACACTTGAGAAGTCAAGCAAATGGTTCGCTCCATCAACTACAGGGCTATTGATGGGAGACAGATCCATACCCACCCCTTCACAATACTTGATCATGTAATTCTGGGCAAGCTCTAGGAACGAACGGTTGTCAGAACCTTTTATTTGACTGAACAAGAATTCTAGCACAAAAAAAGGTATTTGGTTTTCTAATAACAACATATCTGATTGTATACCGTCTCTCATCCAAGCAGTATTTAGTATAGGATCAGAAGAATCATGACTTACACCTTTTGACCCCTTCTCAAGAGACTTGAGGATGAACACAACAAGGAAGCACCCATCAACTACAAGCATCTTAACAAAATCAACTGTTCTGTAAGGGGGGTTCTTGTGGTAATACCCACGAGCATATTCGGACTTCTCATGCAGCTTTTTAGTACAAGTCTGTATTATGTTTTCAGCTGGATTTCCACTGACAAAATCTTTTAGATACCTCCATTTATAAACCTCCAACTCCTTTTTCCCCGAACTACATTGATGAGAGGGTCCTATGGGAAATATTTCAGGTATTTGAGCTTCTCCGTTACAATCACGAAGCCCTTTTGGTAGTTGATAAATGCACACTTTAGACTCCAAACATGGCAATGGTGAAACTTCTAACAAGGATTGAATATTAGCTATGATCTCAGGGCACTCTGAACAATTATCCATCTGTCCCGTATCCAATTGTCTCTTGATGATCTTGGAAAAGAAAAATAAAAAAATGAAATGAGGGTCCATATGATAATACCAATAATGGAACAACTTGAAATTTATAAATGTAAGATCATCACAAAAGATCGATGAAGACTCAAAATTTACCAGAGATATATAGTCACCCTTATAAGCAAATTAAATGAATAGACTAGCTAACTCGAAATCATACATGAACAAACGAACCAATAAAATTACTTACGTGAGTGTGTGCTGCATGTCTTCTTTACACAATAGTTTTTGAATATTCCATTCTAACAATGCAAATGTACTATAACTTTGCTATGAATTGAAATTATAGTATATCATTCACTTCAAGGCCCATAGATTTGTGAATTTTGAACTGTACAAATTTCATCAGAACCTTCCAACCATACAATCAATTTCATGTAGATTCGACTCATTAAAAATGCACATTCGCCAATGGTTTCAAGCAAAACAAAGAAGTTGGAGTTTCTAGCATTTGAAGTCTGCATATCTCAGTGGGTACTCTTGATTTCACCTAAACCGGAATAGATTATAATGACTCAAGGGACAAGCTAGATTGCTTACCTGACATTATCGATCAAATCTCTCAAATACAAAATACAAGAAGAGAATAAAATTGGTGATCTTGAGCTCACCTGAATCTGTAGCAGCGAGCTTTACTTAGTAGTGAATGAAAATCAAAGCAGATAAGTTGAAGTAGGGAAAAATACTTGTAATGATTTATAGGATTAATCATGTAGCAGCTCAGTCAAACCAAAATTTTTTCGCAGTAGAGACTAGTAATGAGGATGGAAATCACCTCAACGCGGTTTCAACGACTTTAAACCAAAATTTGTTCGCAGTAGAGACTATGAATGAGGATGGAAATTATGCCGGGTCCCCCAAGTCAACTTTTGTCTTGTCTTGTGTCATATTTGTCAAATGGGTTGTTGACTTTGTGTTCTTTCTCAAGAAGTTAGGTTAGGGTCATGAAAACCCACTTCTCGATACATTCTCTGTGTTCATCTTCCATTTTTTTACACGGTTTTTATGTGACTTGCGCGACCTCCCTCCCAAACTATAATGACAAAACTCCCGACAAATTGTAAGGCCTATTCACACAATTTTTCTATTTGTCTTATATATAAAGTAGTGTAATACCCGTGTTATTGGCACTATCGCAGATTACATCATACCTTCACGACTATGTCGAATATTCACATTTGGGGTTTTATTTCAATTTCTAAAAACACTTGCATAATTGTCTATTACAACAGTTATGATGAATTAATTTTGTAAAAAGTTAATACTCTTGAACAGTAAAACAATGTTAATAAAACTGATAAACACAACCAATGTGCTAAGGAATTTAATCTCCACCAAATATCAGCTTAACTAAAAATAAGAAGGAAATAATTCAAAATTAAGAAATCTCCCATTTTTGTCCAAATGAATTTAGGCTGAAATTGATGCTCGATTTAGCAAAGCAGCAGTTGAAGAAACATAATTTAATTAGGACAAACATAATGACACATTCGATTTAGAAGAATATCAAGATGAATTTTTTACAAAAATAAAAAAATATATATTTAAAATTTTGACAGAGCTTCCTCTTTTTCAATATTTAAACTTGTCATAAGCATTTATACCTCACATAATTTAGCATTCACAAAAAATTGTTGTCTCAGCGCAATATATAATCACCGTTTTTAATATTAAAAGATGTTTTGTAGTAGAACATGGTTTTAAACAGTCGAAAAGACTCGCACACAATATCATTATATCCAAAATGTCATTTTTTGAATAAAATATTTATCTGAACATGTCATAAGAAATTATACTTCACATAAGTGACTATAATATTAATGACAATCAATGTCATGAACAATTAAAAAATCAAAATTTCGACAAAGTTTCCCCTGTATTTTTCAATATTGAAATCTGTCATAAAAATTTATAATGGCAATCAATGCCATGAACACCAAATAATATCTCCACACACCAAAAGTATAATTTAATTATCAAAATATTGTAATATAAAACATTTAAGTACATCAAAGCTCTAAATAAACCAATGAAATTTCAATGAGAATAATAAATGAAGCTATACGATGGTTGTCTCTTTCTTCTAACCCTTATGTTGCATTTAATTATGATAAAGTGATTAAACCAATATGAATCTACTTGTATAGTACTCGAGGATAGTAAGACTTTTCACACTCACGATTGTGCCTCTCAACACCGAGTACCATAATCTTATCCTGCAAAAGAATAATACATGATTCTGACCAACAAACATATTTCAACAGTTACTCGAGGAATAGTGGACGTTATAACTCACCATTGATTCTGACCAACGAACATATTTCAATCAACTGCATAACTTACTTCACATAAAAAGATAGTTAAATGAAACCAGGATTCAAACCCAAAGTATATAACCTTGTATAGAATCCAAAACATTCAAAAAGATTGGTTTTGTATACATCTAATTTTCTTTGCATATTTATCATGTATCTATCATATACATCATCTATCGAAAGTGTAGGGTGTACAAAAAACACATTATCAAAAGCAAGGTTTCCACCAATTCTATCCTATATATATTTGTTTTTATATTATTTAGACCTAGACGCATTTCAAGAGCATGGTTTTCACCAGTTCTCTTTTCAAAAACATGAGAACAAAAGGAACCCACAATATACAAAAATGGGTTAAACTGCAAATGTACATCAAAATTATGTATCACCAGAACTATGTATCACCAACTGCTCCGAACATCTTATGCATCACATTATCAAATGACTCTGTGTCTATACGTACCAACTTTGAGCAAGGAGGGAATATGACAGAAATCTACAAATTTATCACACACAATATTAGCAATTTTTTTTTAATAAAATAAGTTATTTCCATCATCTTATAAGTAACTACCTTATTTACCAATTTCCAATGACGCCTACCATTATACTTTTGTTTTTTAATGGTTTTTTTGAACTCCTCGACAATGATATCCCAATTCTACAAAAATGTATAATAAAAATTAGATTCATATCTTATGCAAGAAAAATATAAAAATCATTAGAAAATTTATTAAAGCATACCTTTACAAAAATCTTACAACAAAACTTCTGGATAAACAATATTGGTCGTAGAATCCAACCCATCTTGAGGCAAAAGGACATTTATTCTATTAGAAGTTGTGCATCTAGATAATGCAACATAAAGTTGGCCATGGCTGAATATCGGTGTTCGTAAATCAACTCCAACGTATTTCACAAATTGACCCTGCGACTTGTTTATCGTCATTGCATATGCCAACCGCACTGAAAATTGACGCCTTTTCATTTTTAAGGGAAACTCAGAAGACGATGGCGTTAAAGAGATTCTAGGAATGAAAACTAAATTGTCATCCTTATCCCCATTTAAGATTTTAGCTTCAATTATACGTGTGACACAACGCATAACCATAAGACGTGTTCCATTACAAAGTCCATCTTTAGGTGCGATGTTTCTCGGCAACATAATTGGACAACCTACTTTTAATTCTAACTTAAATGGCGGTAATCCAGAAGGATTAAGTGAGTTCAAATACTCAGTTGGATAATGGTTGGTAATGGAATGATCATTTTCAATATGTTCCGCCATTTTATATGCTGCTAAATAAACAATGATTTCTCCTGGAAAATCAGATAATGCAGCTTTGTTAATGTCACACACATCGTCGTTTCTTGTTGAGAGAATTGTTCGCTCAGTCAAATAATTCGGAGACACTGTGCCTACTACATTTAGTTGAGGATAAACCAAAGAAATTAGTTCATTTAAATCTTTGCACTTGTGCATCGTTAGTGGAAAACGAATAACATCTTGTGCGGTGCTTCCAATCTATATAAAATAAAAATAATCAGTAATTAAAAAAAAGGATTGTAGTAAAATGTAGAATTGTTGACAAAAAATATTACCTCAGTAAAAAACTTTGTAAAATCGTCATTGCCTACCCCATTATCCAACCGCATATTCAAACTCAAAGTCAGAACTTGTATGTTTAACCAAAGCTGAGAACGCCTCAAAGATGCAGCCACAATTTGCTCGCGAACGCCTCTGGGTATCACTGACAATATCTGTCGAAAATCACCTCCAAGAACAACAGTAATACCACCAAATGACTTATTGGTGTTGTAAACGTCTTGTAGTGCACGATCAACTACTTCAACACAATATCTATGTTGCATCGGAACTTCATACCAGATTATTAGTTTTGTCTCCCTGAATAACTCAGCATGCAATGACTGTTTAGTGAACCCACACACTGAATTTTCCATGACATCCAGCGGAATACGAAACATTGAATGAGATGTTCTGCCTCCCACTAATAGTAACGCCGCAATACCAGACGATGCAACGGTAATGACAATGTGTCCAAGGCTGCCACATTTTGATGCAATGGCGTTGTACAAAAATGTTTTACCTGTTCCTGCACCTCCATTAAAAAAGAAATGAATTCCTTTATTTTCAAGAACTGAAGTTACTATTGCAGTATAAGCAGAACGTTGTGCCTCATTAAGACGGTCGACGGACGATTGTGCATCGGCTTCTTGACCATCATACTGAAGTTCTCAGTGTTCCCATATGAGTTTGTTACCAACTATCATGTCCCAATTTTCAATTGGTAGGGGCATAGGTGGGAACTTCGTCAGATTCTTCCCTCCTTGAAGAAATTGATTTATGAGAAACAAACCATAATCCAGAGTCTGAGCATCTGTTGGATTTGAAATACCGAACCTTGTTCGAAGTTGGTGCGCAAGATCATCACATATATTCACTGAGAACCTTGTCCATAGCAAATCTGGGTGAAGTGGGTGACATTCCATTAGAATAACACTAAACAATCTTCTCAACTGATTTCCAGTTTTAATGATCGCAGCCTCTTCAAGGCACTGAATCCATTCATCATCATCTTTTAGGAGTCCTCGTGCGGTGCAGCTAATTTGAAGGTGTCGTGTAAAACATTGTCATATGTGCGCAAATGTTCAAATGATTGTGGCTCTTTTACAACCGTTAGAAGCAGTCGCAAATAAAACATTTCACCTTCATGAGGACTAGCAAAGTACATTCTTCCAATTGCATAGCCCATTTTCTTTTTGTCCACATCTTTTGTGATTTCTGCCAAACAAAATGTTGGGGGAACTCTTGGTAGGTAAATGTACGTGCAAATGGATCTACAACACAACATGCAAATAATGCAGTTAAAGTTGACATTTGTTGTCTAGCTCTAAGTAAAATTGATTGTGCTTGATCTGTAGGATTGAACACAACATGATGCATTCCAGGAAAATGAAGCGCCAATCGAACCACTGTAGGATTTTCTTCGTGTAAAAGATGACCAAATATCCGCCAAGCAACTTATGGCGGACCAATATATCGAGCATCAAGATACTGTTGGATTTCATCTACTCCCCCTAGTACCATTGTTGTTCTATCATGACCTTTATAAATGTACTTGTGTATGTATTTCACACATCTAATTCCCTCACACACTTCCACATTAATATGACAATCAAACATCCTTGAAAGATATGGATTATATGGCACCACATCTCTATTATCAACTGGTTGCCCCTTCACATTATATACTCGGCCAGTATTGCGGCGTCCATAAATAGGATATACATCTTGGCCCATTGTTGTTGTTTCTGAAAATTCGCGAGGATATCTTTTTGTGCACCTCCCATTCTCCATACACGGTGCTCTAGAATTTCGAGCACCATACAATGTAAAACTGTTTGAAATAACATCGGATCTTTATCTGGGTCAGGAAATTCTGCACACACGATCTTATCAATTTGAGCGGTAGTGCAAATTTTTTGTAAATGATGAAGGAATATAAGTGTGTGTATATGAGGTAGCCCACACTTTTGGAATTCAATGGTAAAGACATGAGCTACAACATCACCGAATGTGCCTCTTTTGATAATATTATCCATTAGACATTTTCTTTTTAACTCAAAAACTCGAGCTACTAAATCTGGGCGATCCGTAGGCTTTTGGTGAGGTAACAGAGCATCCATAATTTCAGGCTAGTTTGGATTTGCCGTCATGGTAACGAAAACATCTGGATGATTGTTGTAACATTTGATAGCCATTGAATCTTGAAATATCTCAAACATGTGTCTTGGACTACCAAGATGGGATGACGGCAAAATAAGTCGCTTCCCAACTTGATCTGGTCTTAACCCATCGGGCCCAATGTCCGTAAGACTTTCATAGAGCTCAGCCCTGAGCTTTGTTTGATTGTTCCTCACATACATTAATCGGTTTTACTCTGTTGAAGCCCAAGCATCTACTAAAAACTCCTGGAAAAATTTGCCAGCTCTCAAAATTGTTGAGTACTCAGTTGGTCGTTCGAACAAACGATAACTGTAAAACTCCATTTGAGTAAGCCGTTTGTTTGAACACCTATTAGTTGTAACATCCCACTGAGTTAATTCAGGTTCCCAACCTAAGTCGCCATACGAAAATAATAGCATATAATGAAACGGTAAGTAAGCTGGGTGACATTCATTAATTTTCATCAACTCTTGATTTCCTCGCAAATATACGACAATATCTCTAGTTGTGTTTACTTCAGGTACATCTCTTGGCAAAATAATTTCTATTTCATTTGATGAAGGAAGATTATAACGCCGTCGATCTTTATGACAACTATAGTGTAAATACACAGGTATGTTTTGGTCAACAGAATTTGATTGATTCAGAATCTCATATGCTTGACAGTATTTTTCCACAAACACATTATACTGCAACAAAGCATCTTGAATGATTTTGAGCACATCCAATCTCAAACATGGATTTCGACGACTGCGGGTATGTAATGTTGAATCGGGATCATAAATGTAAAGTTGTGAATAAACTGCATCTTGGCCTTGTTGCGGAATTAACGCTCCCGTTTGATGTCGTAATTCTCCATGAATAATAAAGCTTGTGGGACCCCTCCCATTGAGTACCCTTGGCTCAAATTTAGTACCAAGACTCGTAAATGCATTCACAGCATTATACTCGCAAATATGTCTACGAAAATTATTTGATTGAACATCATCTCCCTCATACAACACTTAAAGCAATGTTGGAGGGGTAGATAACATTGGCAGCTTCACCTTTCCTTGCAAACAACACGTTTCGAAAAAAGGATTATTTAACGAAGATGCCTTCAATTTTTCATCTTTCCAATGTAGTGCTGAGCAATGAGGACACAAAAAATTCATTTTGCCTAAGAAATGACGTGTTTCTTCTTGATGAGGTTGTGGGTCAATTTCATGCTGGAAACCCAAACCACTATGACGGGAAGTATCGTCATTAGAAAGTCGGTCATTTGTAATTGCCTTAAACACATTTTAAGAATTTAATGAGTTATAATTTATAAAACTTGATAAAGTAAAATTATAAGAGAAAATAGAAAAAAGAATTATACATGTTTGTTGGTGCATTTGGGGGTGTGTTTGGCATAGAAAATGAACACCTCATTGGTTGCTAACATAGTAAAAAATTCATAATCCATGCATCGGGGAGAGATGATATTGAGCCCAGCCATTCGTGATTGTTTCCACTACTTTTGTGGAAAGTGCGATCATTGGGTGTGAAAGAAGGAAAAGGTATTTGAACAGGAGGCGTCCTACATAAAATTCCCTCATTTTCTTGACGCAAACGTTGTGTGGATGCACGTTCTGAATTATTATTCTGAACAATGTTGTTACCCTAAAATACATTTAAAATGATAAATGATTACACACTAAAGTAATTAAGGCATGCATATAATCTAAATAATGAAAACATGAATAGATAATGGGAAAATAAGAAGGTGCCTAAATAACACGACATACTTTGAATCTAGGCTAGTAAAGTAAAAATAATAATAATAATAATAATAATAATAATAATAATAATAATAATAATAATAATAATAATAATAATAATAATAATAATAATAATAATAATAATAAAGTTAAGCACTTATACATACCTGGATAAATACCACTTTTCGTTTACCTTTTTGAATAGAACCGGCATTTTCCTTTCCCTTGCATAAAAAACTTAAGCAAATAAGCATAATAATTTTGAAAAACATACATTTGGAGATATATAGTTCTCAAAACGTACCAAAATATATGCAAGTTCATCAATTCCCTTAGTAATAGGAGATTTGGCAGGCCCTATTACAACACCTTTCGATGGTACCGCATAGTCACGATTGTTCGGTATGTTTGTTGCCTTTACCTGTTACAAAACAATGAATATAAATAATGTAGTACACAGTTCAACACAAGCATTGAATATTAAGAATGTTGTACACACCCCAACAAATTTGCATTTTCCCTTTTCGGCAATTGTGGCTTTTCGTTTGCTCCTTTGATCACTAACATTATAAATTGATGGTGCATCTATAATATCATTCCCTTCTTGAACACGAGATTTGGTAGCACCTATGAGAATACCTTTAATGGTATTGCGTGATGGTTGGGTATCACTTTTGTTTTTCCTTTTCCCTAGAAAGAAACAGACACAAATATAAATTTATTTTTCTAAGGTGTAATGTTAAAGCATATGTACATACTTATATAAAGAAACTGACACCAATATAAATTTTGTTAGAAAAAAACAAATGTATATACCCCAAAGCATTAGAGTTTGGCTCTTCCCTTTTTTATAGTATTCACATTCGCAGTCAAGGTAGTGTCTAACTTAGGTTGATTTTTTTTTCTCTCTCGACGCAAACATTGGCCCAGCGCACGCTTGGAAACGTTCTTGTCTACATGGACATTTTCCTTTCCCTTTCCCATATCCATAGTTGGCTTTAACAATAGAAAAACAGAGAAATTGCTATAAATAAATATTTATCTATTTATTGTTAGAATTAGTGGAAAAGAGAAAACAAATAAATAAATGGAATAAAAAACCTGTTGGTTGGAAACATTGGGTCTGAGGCCATTGTCTATAAGAAATTGCTCATAGTAAAAGGATAACATGTTAAAATCCTTGGCTAGTTTATTAAAAAAAATTGAAAAGAGAAATTAACAAAATTTCTTACTGTCCTCGGCAAGTTTGAATCAACTTGCTCATCACGAACTGTAACCGTGACGCCTTGTTCTTCTAGAAATTTGATCTATGGCAAACATATAAGTAAATGAGTAATCTTAAGGTAAAAATTGTCCAATTATGGTGGAAAAACTATGCATTTTTCTTACACTTCCTTGTGTGGCTGAATCCACCTGCAAACAAAAAAGGTGTCATACATATGAGACAACCAAATCGAAGTAAGATGTAGTAGTATCAACCTACTATAGTACCTATCCGAAAATCATCATTTCGAAGTAGGGTGTTTTTTGAACTAAGTGGTCCATAATTACGGTCAGGCACAATGCAAGGTTAGCTATCCCTGAAAAGAAAAAGGAAATGTTTTTAGATTGGAACCAAAGCTTTAAAATTGAGCATCTTTTTGGATCAACCATCAATTCAATAAGCACAATTTCTCAACCAATCCAAAACCAAGCATTCAATCAAAACATCTCATGATCAATACACTTAATTCATCTACTATGGTTCAAAATCACACTTCCATTAACTTCAAACCCACCAATTTACATCACCAAATGAGCAGATCAAACTATAACTTCTCATACCAAATTTAGAAAAAAAAAAATCAATAAAGCTCACATCTTTAGTTACCCAAATCTATGGTCTTGATTAAGAAGAAAAACCCATTTTCATAACAATCAACTTTTGCATTAAAAAATCAAAACTTGAAAGATTTGTAGCAAATTAGATGAACCTGAGAGAGAATAGAGACCAGGGAAAGTTAGGGTATTATTAGAACATGCACCAAAGAAAAATTGCGCTGCACATAAGCAAGTGCCCTGCTCATTTCAAACTACCGCTCCGCCAGACACATCTCCTTTTTTCTGCTGGCATCATCCACATTCAACGCAATGTAATCTGCCTTCGGGAAGGCCCAACAAACCAACTTGCAAACTGGGACCGTCACTGGTTTTATATTCAGTCCAAGAGCCAACATAACAGCTCTTGTTTTGGACATTACTCATAGAAAATTTAACAGTGTGGACACTACTCAATTAAGTCAAGTATACACTACTTTATAATATTTTCATTTAAGATAAGTGTGAAGTATTTCACAAATACAAAAAACAGCCAGCTCCCTAAATTTAAATTGTCACTTCTCATGGCAAAAATACATTTGCTGGAGTTTAGAAATTCCATTTGTACAATAGATAAAAATATGAATAAACTACAGAAGGGAATCAGACAGAGTGTTTCTGAATATGAATAAATATTTTGATTACACTCAATATAATCAAGTTTAATCCACAAACCAAACACTTTGTACATCACTTCTCAATTTCCACCGGATCATGAAAACCCAACTAAAACTTCAATTTTTACCCTTACACATCTCATCAGTCTACAATCTATTACCTTAACCTTAATTTCAACTCAAAAAAATTTCAAATACTATCAAAACCCAATTCATCAAATAAACATAACTTACCAATTCAATTGAAGGGGGTAATTGATGGTGAGAAATCCATAGGACCCAAGACACGCCAAGTTCTAACAATGTATATATGTTTGCTTCTTTGCTTAACAACTTGAATAATTGTCCAAATATACAATAAGAAGCATCCAATCAAGTTTAATTATTTGAGGCTCCCAGCACATAGAAATAGAAAAGAAGGAAAAAACAACAAAGACAAAAATAGATGGCACCATCTTCCAACTAAAGTCTATATAAGTTAACATTGAAAAACACATTTTTAAGGGATAGAGACTTGGTGTTTATCTTTTGATTGATTCAAAAAAATAATGGGTTGCTAATAGAATGTAAAGGCTATTGTTCAAATGGGGTGTTAAGATTGTTCAAATGTGATGGTGAGAGATAGGGATGATTGATTGCTAATAGAATGTAAGGGCTATTGTAATTTTTTCAATTTCATTCTCATCATCACAGAGAAACATAACATATGTTGATTGTAACCAACACAACAACACATTAACATGACCTCCTCCTCCTAGATAACACCATTTTTTTACTTAAAACAGGAGTAGATAACACAACTTCGACTTAAAACAGGAGTAGATAACTTAAAAGAAGCAAATAAAAGATCTTACCCTCCAGATGTTAATCAAGTGAATCTTCAATGACACTTCCTGTCTAGAATCACCACTTTGTTGAACAATTCCTGTCTACAATCACCTCCTTTGTTGATGTTTCTTCATCCTCTGTTCTCATTGGCTCCCCTTCATAGAAAATTTCAGTATCTGAGGCAACCACACAGTACTCTGCTGGATCTTTCTCAAACCTTAAACTCTGTTCTCATTTCCTTCAAGTGGTCCATCGAATACCGACAAATTATTTAAGAAAAATAGAAGTGCTTTGTATCATTACCATGTGTACTAACTGTCTCTTGAATTGCACGGGTTTTCTTTGGATTCCATGTCTTGAAGAACATAACCCAAAGACTACCAATAAGCTTCTCACCAAAAAAAAGTTCAACCATCAATGTTGATATCAGCACAGAAGATTCCAATGCTCCTACCCCCACTTACCCTAAAACCATTACACTCAAAATATGTTGAAGAAGAAATGTTGATTTACAGAGATGGCTACTAAAAAAAACCCTAAATCAACAAATTGCAAGAGATGAAAGGAGATGAACTGTGTGAGGAGAAAGAAAGTGGCTACTTACAGATTTCAGATGCAGTGTGAGACAAATGTTTTTGTTGTGTGAGAAGTGGAGTGACTTGCGTGAGAGAGAGATTTGTGTGACTGATGCGTGAGAGAGAGATCTGAGAGGAAAAGGGAGAGGTTTGTGTGATAGTGAGTTTGTGTGAGAGAATGAGGGATGGCGTGGTCGATGGTGGGAGAGAAGAAAATGAAAGAAGATTGCAGAGAGTGAGAGGTTTGTGAGAAGAAAGAAAACTGTGAGGAAGAGGAAAGCATCGGGGGGTTTTTGTTTTAAGTTAAGTTCTGCCACTGAGACAACCAATGCCACGTAGCACATACAGACTGTGAACAGTGATTTGTGAACAGTGAAATGTCTCTTTGAATTGTAAGGAAGATATATAAGTATTTATTATAATTCACTACACCACACATCCTCGTAGCAGCATTTTTTTTATAACTGTGCCGTGAAAAGTCAAATTTTAATAACTTTGTAAATAAAAAACGCTGTCTAAATTGGGCGGGCTTTTTGGCGCTTCCCCAAAATTTTCCCTTAGCGCGACGTTGTCTCACCTCTCCCCCAAATATTCATTTTAGACCTAAAACAGACCTTCGAATCCCTCTTGGACTGATCTTCTTCTCCCATAACCTGACCTTCGATTTCGTCTTGCTCGCCTCTCTCTCCCTAAAATCAGGGAAAATGTCGGTGCCCTGCTCGCCTCTCTCTCCCTCTCCATTTCCGTCTCCATCTTGCTCGCCTCACTCTCCCCTACGCTGACCTTTGATTCCCTCTGGGTTCTCAAGCTTTGCTGGATCTTTCAGACCCAGTGCATGTAAGCTTGTTCATTTCCTCTTTTTGCTTAATAGTAGAAAAAAATGGTTCAATTTAGTGTTTACATGTCTTCAATATTCTTTTTGTGCCAATGGTGTTATGGCCTAGTGGTTAGGGTTTGTCCCCCACGTCCTAGTTTCAAATTCCACATGCGACATGGTTACTTTCTAATGGGTGTTGACCTATAGGAGGTCGCCCAGTTGATAGGTTATGGAATCCTTAAAAACCCAGCTCGCCTTTCAAAAAAAATATTTTTTTTGTCGATGACTAGCTTGTATAGGGGTCGAGGGGGAAGAGTATCAAATATGGCCAAGGGTAGTGAGGAATAGAGCTACCTGAGAAGGAGTCCTGGCTGACCGATGATGGGGGTCTTCTTTTGTCTCTCTTTGGAAAAAACTTAGATCTAGATCTGGCCGAACGGTGACTGTTGGTTGTTGTTTCGGTGAATGGCGTGAAACGGCGAGGGACGAGTAGATCTGATTTGCTTCAGGGTACTGATCTGTGTGAGCTGCCTTTGCTAGTCGAATCCATCTTCTGCCTTGCTGATAGTGTCGATTCGAAGGATGAAAGTCAACGATAAGGCCGATTGTTAACTTTTGACATGGCTTCCACGGACAGGGCACTGGGGAACGAAGGAAACCTGGGTGGCACTATGAATGACACTCCTTTTGTGTAGATTGCAGGATGCTTCAAACCTTATGAAGTTGATGAATCCCCCACAAACCATGTGTATTCTGCAATAGAAGGTGACCCCTATGTTTCTCTGTATTTGTTGGTGGAGTTTACATGTACTCTACATTACAATTTTGAGTGGAATTTGTTCTAGTTTTACTGTTTTTGATATAAAATCAATGGATTTTACTTGAGAAGGTTTAATCTTTGCAAGGACGAGATTGTACTTGTTTGTGATGTTGTTAATCTGTAGCACATTGCATGCTTAGTTGTTAATCAAGACTTAAAATACCCTTTACTTATCTTTTGTTTCTTTCCAATTCCATGTTTATGATGTTTTTGAGTGTATTCGTGAATTAGGTATGTCCCATTTGTTTTAATGGGATGAAAAGATTTGATGTTTGAAACGCCTGTGTTGGCTATTGTAAATTCATCATCACAAGTGTAAATCTTTTCATGGTGGCTTCTTTATTTTGTCTCCTTCTGGTTGAATATAATATTCAGTTTAATTTCTATTGTTCAGGCTAGGGGTGGGCATTTAGGACCGAAAACCCGGTCCGAACCGACAACTGGACCGATCGGATCGGTTCGGATCGATTTTAATTAATTAAAAAAAATCGGTTGTAAAAGTCCGGCCCGGCCCGAAGTTTCTGGTCCGGGCCTCGGTTTCCCTTTCTGAAACCCGTCAGATAACCGGCCCAGCCCGGGTACGAATGAAAAGTTAAAAACTAAAACCCTGCATTGCCATTTATTGTCCGCTACTTCTCCTCATTTACTGTGTGCGACTCCTCCCCTCCCTGACCTTGTGCGACTCCTTGGCTCCTTCTCTCCTCCTCGGCTTGGCTACTTCTCTCGGATCTCTCCACCTCGACTCCCTCTGCAACGTTGTATCCACTCCAGTCTTCACAAAGGTACTGTACTCTGTCTCTGTGTGTGAATCTGTTTTTGAAGTTTTTCTGTATGTGACTGTTTACGACATTAACTGGATTCACATTCAGTATAAGGCTTATAAGCATGCACATACATAAGTAATGAACTTATGATCATGTCCCTTCCATTGATAAGTATAAGTATATGTCTTTTTGTCTTCTTCATGACTCTGTAACAGAAGGGAGTTGCCATCTTACTATTTCTATCCCCTGTATCAGCTCTTTCCCATTATGTTGCCAAAAGAAGTTGGTGAATTTTCAATATTCACATACTTTGAATTTGAAATAGTTCATTCATTGAGTGTTATGCTACATTTATATATCAATCGGCATATTCTTTACTTCTCCGCATGTTCATCTTCCATTTGAATAACAGCTTGCTGCAACATGTAAAAATGGAATTCAGTTTATACTTTATATTGTAGAAAAGAAGATAAAAAATGAATACCTAAAACATGGATCATTCAGTGACTAGAACTATTGATTACCTGAATGCATGAAAGTGCATACTGAACATCACTATATCACATACTTGGTGATGGAGAACAATCCTAATGCTGTAAACAAAAATTACTTAGATCAGGCTAGAGTGGTATTAGGTTAATTTGGAAAGATGTCTGCATCAAAGGATTGCATTGTAAAAGGATACAAAGTTCCACGCGGGACAATGTTGGTGTTGAATGCATGGGCCATTCATAGGGACCCTAATGTGTGGGTGGATCACTGGATCCAAATGAGTTTTGGTGTTGAATGCATGGGCCGCCATTCATAGGGACCCTAATGTGTGGGTGGATCCAAATGAGTTCAAGCCTGAGAGGATTGTTGTTGATAAAAAAAAGAGGGACCGAGACCGGCCCAAACCCCGCCCATAAATCGGTTAACCGGGACCTCGGTTAACCGGTCAACTCGGTCCGGTTTCGGGCCTCATAAACACGGGCCCGATTTTTTCGGTCCGGTTTTCGGTTTTTTCAATTTGGGCCGGTTACCCGTACTTGCCCAGCCCTAGTTCAGACCAAGGGGAACAAACGCTACAAGTACAAAGTCTACATCCGAAGGTATATTGTTCCACTGCGACCTTATTGTAGGAAAATTTGTTGTTATTTCTGTTTTATCTCTCATTGTCAGAGTAAATGCTCACAAATCTTTAAGAAGAGGAGATTTGATCATCATCCAAGAAGAAGAAGAATGGTGAAGGATACATAGTTCTATGATTTTCTTGGAGTCGTTCCATCAGCTTCAGATGATGACATCCGTAAAGCTTACTATCTTAAGGTCTCAAATCCTAACTCATTCTTATCATTTGATTGCTTTATTTGATGAGTTTAGATTGATTAGTGTTTTTTGGCTAAACTGACAAATAATACAAATCAACTTTTTGTCTACTTGTTGAGTTCAGGATATAGTGATGATTTATTTAACTTTTTTGTGTTTATGAGATTAAACATATTGAATTTGGATTGATTCTTTGAAATTTTCATTATTTTTGTTTTATTTGAGCTAGTCAATTTCAAACTATAAAAGAAATAGAATCCAGAATCAAAATCAGTGGCTATATCTGTGTGATGATGCATCTTAGGTGTTTAATTTACGGATCAACAGGACTATAGATTAAGGATGATCTAAATTGAAGATGTTTGCTGCATTTTTTTCAGGCAAGGCAGGTGCATCCTGATAAGAATCCAGATGATCCACATGACGTTGAAAGATTTAAGGCAAGTTTACATTTCTTTTTATCAAATTTTCAGTAGTTGAGTGATGGTCTGGCAATAGGATGTTATTTGCTTCAAAATATGAGCCTTTGAAGTGCAGACTGAATGTCAAGAAATGACACACTTCTTTTTATTATTGATAATTGGATGATCAATGTCCCAAATGCTTGGTTGGAAAAAGAAATGCTAATGAATTACCCCTCATGAAGCATATATAATTTTCGTTGTCAAATTTGATTGAGAAAATTTTAACAACAATGCAAATCTTAGGAGAAGTTTATCATGTGTTGTGTGATCCAGTACAAGGAGAGGCTTATGATCTAAATGGGAATATAGTATGCATTGTTATGAGTGTCAATTTTGTTAGCGATTTATGGTATTTCTGCCTTCAAAGTTGATTGTTACCAAGAGTTTCCAAGGTAATTACCATTTGAACTGAGGAACTTGTACCTTCATGAATGAATAGTGGAGACTCTTTGTGAATTATGGATCTGATGAACTTGAATATACTAAATTGTCAGACCTGCTTCAGTATATGTCCACCTTTTATAGTGCTTGAACGCTTAGCAATATATCGTCTGATATTAGCATTAAGAAAGATATAACTAAGCATGGAAGAATAAGTTGTGTTTATCATCATGAAATATCAACTTTTGTTTCACTTTTGGACTTTCGATTACCCCTAGATAATATGTCCAACATATACACAAATCACTACATAAAACGTGATGTGGCCCTAAAAGATCATGAACATTTTGGTTCAACAATATCGTTCTTAGGTTTCATACCTTTCTATTGTGTCACATCTTGGTTGCCTCCTTTAGGAATCACTCAATTTTGTGCAATGTCCTTGCCTTTGTACAATCAAGGTAAGCCTAGCTGTTTTATATTTCTTTCATTCACATTCCATATCTTGACAATAAAAGTTTTTAGGTTCACATTCCATAAATTCATAATAGCAAATTGGTTCACAATGTTTATATCTTATTTTTCTTTTAGATTGCAGCTCTACAAGACAATAAGAAAGCTTTGGAACGTCTCAACAAGTCGAAAGAAACAGCTCTTTTTGAAGTTGAAAGGATATTGACAAGTGCTCTAGAACGTGCTTTGAGAGTAGATGAGGTTTAAAATCAGAACATGGGGTTAAAGAAATAGACTGAGCTCTGCTGGGCACTACTTTTAGGGATTCATTTTGCGTGTTTCTCATTTTTATTTGTTTGATGACACGGATTATTGCAGGAAGATAATAGACTACTTGATAAATCTAGTCGTCAAAAGGTTATTGAACTTGATAAGCTTAGCCTAACAATTCGGGAACTTGAGGAGTCTGTTCTAGCAGGTGGGGCACTTGCCAATACAGTTTGTGATTGTCAAAGTCAGATATCTGAATTAAATGTAAGGCTTTGCCCTGAACTTTGTTGGTTTTACTTTAATTGTTCATGATGTGTCTAGACCAGCTTGGAATACTTGTCTATAATAATTTGTACTCTTCCACTTTCTAGGAAGAGTTCCCCACAGTGCAAATCATCTGAATTTCTTTTTTCTGTATCTCCCCACAGTGCAAATCATCATATTAGATAGTAGTAGTGTTTGATACAAAGTGACTGGAACAACATCGAATCCATTCTGTTAGCAAAGTGACTTTGTTAACACCTTGTCATTTTGTATTATGGAAATACAAGCAACAATGTTTAATGATGCAATTGAGAAGTTTCATGACAAGGGAAGGGAACTCTCAGACTTGCCAACCAGCTGTTTAAAACTCTTCGAAATTATTATGTGATGACATTGAATGCCAACTCTAAAGTTAAAGAGGTTGAAAAAAGGGCAATTTAATACTGAAACAAAGTTCAGTAATTTTGGTATAATTTTGATAGGTTTATAATACTAGAAGTGTTGTATGGCTCTTCAATTTGATATAATTTTTGTTTTAAATTCTTAACTAACTAAAGTCATGTGAATATCATGTTTTGATGTGAACAATGCTCTCGATTTTTCTAGGAGATTTGGGAGACTCCCATGCAAATGAAGTTGAAGAGAATATCGATCGAGCTACTCAAGCTGTAGTCCTCATTTCATCATCTTCAGGTGGGTTCCGTCATTTTTGTTTCAAAGGACCATGTAGGGAAGAAATGTCTGCAAAACGTTAATTTGGTGGATTTTAGTAATATTGTGTTTGTTCCCCCCAATGCACTTGGTTAGGACCATGTAGGGAAGAAATGCATGCAAAGCATTAATTTGGTGGATTTTGGTAATATTGTGTTTATTCCCCCCAATGCACTTGGTTTACAGATTGTAGGGTGGCTGAGGTTTTGGGAACATTCAATGCAGTTGTAGTAGAGGAGGTTCACATGTTGTGCCTAAAATTCGTGCCAGAACATGTGAATCCCTAAAAGTATAGGGGGTTCAAGTGCCTAAAAGTTCGTGCCAGAACATGTGAATCCCCAAACAATGAGGTTGTATATGGTGTTTATTTGTTTCAATCTTCTATTAATCTTCTCAACAAATGTGGTCTCTCAATCAATAGTCAGATACTTACTAGGCTTCACTGGCCCTCTACCGTTTGAACTGGAAACTAGGTGAGTATTAAGTCTTGCTGAACAAACAACTTCACTGCCCTCTGCCATTCGAACTAGAAACTGGGTGAGTATTAATATCTTTTGCAGTTTACTGTTGATTGTATTTGTTTGACTGTTTACATTGGTTTTCAGCAAAATCAGTTTACTGTGATTATTAGCAAAATTAGTTTACTGTTGATTCTTCAATCTAATATAAGCTTGTTAAATGACTTATTATGTTTTTGGAAGACGTTAGCTAGTTTTTTAGGATTTTTATAAGTGTTTGCTTCAAGCTTGTAAAAATGGCTTATTCTGTTTTTGCAAGACTTTAGTTCAGATTTTCTTTCACTTTTCATGATGCTTAAATGCTTGAATTGGTTTAATTGGTCTTCCAACTTTATGTTTGGCAGGTGATGATAAGGAAGAAGAAAGTCAAGACAGGAAAAGATGATACCAATGAGATTTATTTAGTTTACCATGTATTAAACTGATGAGATTTAAAAAAGCACTTTTAAATGTTTAAATGTTTTGTAATAACTAATGAGATTTATTTAGTTTGCCATGTATTAAACTAGTATGATTTTGCAATAAATGAGGATTTTTTTTACATTGTCGAATTCTACTGTTGCACTTTCAATAGCAGGTACAACATTGCAAATGATACCAATATAGCTAAAAACAAATGGGTAAAAAAAATGTCGTACACTTTTAATAGCACTTTTAAAATGCGTGGTTACTAATTTTACAGCACTCTAAAAACGTATAAAACTATGTAACAATATTTAATAAACGATATGAAAAATGTTACAACAACACTCTCAAAACGCTATATAAAACTATGTCACAACATTTAATAAATGCTATGCAAAATGTTACAACAACGTTTAACATTAGACAACAACATGTTCTAAACGCTATTGAAAGTGTTACAACAACGTTTAAAAATGTGCTTTTAATAGCGCCCCAATAACACTATCATAGAGACCAGACTTTTAATAATGGGGGTTGTCACAACATGTCATTTAACGCTATCATATTCTGTTATAGCGTTTTTGGCATGCTATAAATGAGGATTTTTGTTGTAGTGATTTATGAAGTTTTTGCATTATTTTTAGGCTCAATAACCACTCTTACGCGTGCAGATACACACCTTGTTCACTGTCAATAAATTTAATGAGATGGAACCTGAAACTTTTTAACATAAGTGTTGAAAATGGTTTGGTGTACGTTTGTTGTGTGATGTTATGATATGAAAGTTCTTAGTAGAAAGAATGACATATTTTTACTTAAATCAATAAGTAACTTGTCTGATGGATGTGGCAGTGTCTCTGAAAATCTAAGATGACGTCAAATTGTCAATGTTACTTTAATAGATGAACAAATTTCAACATAGGAAATATAACAACTGAAAAAAAAGGAAAGAAAAAAGTTTTTTCGTACATTAAACATATAATCAACAAAAAAAAAATCTTAAACCTAAAACTTAGTCTTTAAAAGGTTGCATTTTACTGGTTTTGGTTTAATTGATTTGATGTCCGATGTCTTACCATTTAGAAAAGAACATTGCTAAAAAATAAAAATAACTATGGAAGTAAAAGATCAACAATTGAGGTAAGATTCAAAGTGTTGGAATTAGATTTATAAAGTACATAAGAGAATACTTAAATGATGGAAGTAGATGAGAGTGGTTGGTTACGAAAAAGAGATTGTCTAGCTCTCTACTTCAGAGGGGAAAGACAAAAAATATTTGAGTTAGGAGGAAGAGGGTAAACATATAAATGAGACATTTTATGCCCCAAAATATACAATTGCTAAGTTCAATTCTCTAATAAAAATATATCATTACATTTACTTTGTGTCTGTCGACTTTGGAAATCGTGAGGGTTCAAGTCTTTCTATCCCAAAAAACGATTGGGTTTAGGGATAATCAGGTTGGAATTGATGACTTCCACTGCATCAATCTACCGCTGAGTTATATCCCTTCCCCACCCCATCGAGAAATAGACCAATCGCTTATGATCTTTGGTCTCCACGTGGACCCGATGAAAAAAATTGGGCCATTTCTTATATAATTGCCCTCGTTTGAGTCCGAAGGTGAAGGTGGTCACACTACATCCGTCTATCATGGTTAACTCATCAGTAAATCATGTAGTGTATTCTCTGAGAGTCTCGTCAGGCTTATGTTTTACATAAAGTAGATAATGAGGGCCTTTTCTGATCCGATGACTGCCGATAAATCTAGTGATGAAGGTTGTGTGGCTAACGCTTGGAATGAGTCCATTGACAATGGCGAGAGGCTATTAAACCAATTTATCGTTGTGGATGTGAGGCTGGTTGAGAAATTTCTACGCATGGTAGAGTCTGAGCTCTCCTTTAGTGCCATCATATGGTGAAAATGGCACAGATGGTCCGACGGATCAGTAGAACCATAATAAGTTTTGAATTTTGGCGGGATGAACTTCTTGGGTATAAGGGTTTTCATGATCTTGTCTGAGAGGGTGCCATGGCAAGCTCGTATAATATATTCGGATCAGTGACTCTGATCCGGAATGGAATCTATAGAGGAACTCCACTAGTCTGGGACCCATCATCTTGTGGTTCATTTCTTTCAAAGTTCATCCTCCGAAGCTCTGCAGGAGCTTATTGGTCCTCTTGAAGACGACTGGCAAAATTTTGCAGAAATGGAACTCTGACGTGCTCGACAGGTGGGACACGTTCTTGTGTGAGTTGTTCGACTTCTTTAGCCATATGGGCCATTTAGGCCAAAAATTGATCACGCGAGGATCCATCATCATTCCCCTAAGAGCATAAGTCTGTTGGGGTTCCAGATGAGAGCGGTGTGGGCCACCATATCTTGTGGCGGCAATTCACTACTTTATTCAATTGGCTCTCCCACTCCTGGATTTGGGATGCGTCCACTTGGTATTTGAGTTTCACCAATGGAAGGATTGTCTTGGTTATCTCTAAGTTGAGAGTTTGCAGGAGGTTCCATCTGCATTGAATCCACGAGTCAATTTTTATCTTATCCCGTGTCATGTTATCTGTTGGGTCGAGGTTGTGTTATTTCCAAAGAAGTTGGGTCATGAAAACCCATCTGTCTATAGTTTGTTGCGTTCATCTTCCATTTTTTTGACATAGTAGACCATTTTGGTACTATAGTTGCCAAAATGGTTAGTTAGTACTAATTTTTCATTTCTATGACTATTAAGGCTCAATTCTTTATCTGTGTTTAAACTCCAAGCTAAAAAGACAATGTTACCCCTTATGATCCCTAAATAATACATGAATCTCGATTTACGAGTTATTATAGATCAATCTAAAAGTTTATCCCACATCTCTATGTACATCAATGGTGATATCATATTCTTCTCCAAACCCTTTATGTAAATTCAAGTTATGTTCTAGACTCGTAACCACACATCTTCCTTACCATCATTTTCTTAATCCCTTGTTTCACTCTGTCTTAAAATATCCATTTCACTTCTTGATTATTGCTTCCTTCTTTAGTTTTTCTTAATAATTAAATAAGTTTATGTAAATATCATCTTCAACCCCTTTTAAAATCACACAGTAAGCAAGAGCAAGATTGCTCGAGTTTCATTTTAAATTGAATTAAACAATAAAAGGCTCTACAGGTGGGAGTTTAATCAAATTTCTGAATTCATTTTGCAAATTATGTATATCAAAGGAATTAATTGATGTTTCATGAACTTGAATCTAGTTTTCAATAACCTTCGATAACAATTACAAAATTTGAATCGTTTTGGAATTTATGTTTCCAATTCATTGTTATTATCGACTTACGACGAAACTCAAATGCTACAGTCAATTGGTATTTTACAATCTTATGCTAACAACAATCCTTAACCATTCACTTAAAATAGAGAGGCTAAAGGAAGGAGAGGTGTAGTTAGTGGCGATGGGTTCCCAAATACAACAAAAAAATAAGCAGTAGATATCAAGGGGGGTAGGGGATGAAGATGACAACCCCAAGCATTGATATAATAGAGATAAATGGTAAAGTTTAGATGGGATTTGAATGGATTTTATGCCTCGAGATTTACATTCTAATTTTAGAGATTAAAATGGCTAAGATTGTCATTTTATTTTGTGAAAACCACAGTTCAAAAATTGAGCTTTATCAGTCATAGATATGGAAAACTAGCACTTATTGGCCATTTCTTAGACTATAGTACCTAAATAGTCTTCTTTGTAGAAAAGCCGACATTCAATGTCATTTTTCGATGTTTGTATGTGACCTGAGGACCTACCAAACCACAATGACAAAACTCGACAAATTGTTAGGCCTACTTACACAATATTTTTTATTTGACTTTTATAAAACAAATATATTAGTATAATTGGAGAAAGTCTGATGTGGGTCGTATTGGGCTCATCTTGATTGTCCTCGTGTTAGGACAAAACTAATCGTGTAAAACTTTAGGTTGTGTATAGTTATCGAATTATACATGTTTTTTTCCATATAGATGAGTCATCGTTTAGCACTCTTATCTGTATCAAAAATATCACATTAAAGCCATACATCTAATTAATTTAGTATAGTACACGTTTAAATAAAAAACAATTAATTCACTATAATTCTATTTTTTTTCTAGGGTGAGGCATAGATTTGTGTGGATTATAAAAACTAATTTTTAGAGATTTGATTTTTGTGAAATTTTTTATCAATTAATTATTAAACAAACTTTAAAAAAAATTCATAGTTTATTGATGATAGTTGTGATGAATATGAAATTTCACTTTAGTTACTTTTTGGCTTGATGAGGTTGTGTGGACTCCTACTTATTAATGTTTTTTCTTTAAATTTCACTTTAGTTATTTCCTTAAGTAGTTAAGTTTCCTTTTAATCATTGCAAAAATGAACAATGGATTAACATCTTTAATATAATGATATTTATTTTATTTTGTTTGGATAATATTCATGAAAATTGTTATCTAGTAATAACATATTGAAAGATTTTTTATTTCGAATTTCTTATGATGTATCGTATTATACACGAACGTATGCCAATTCGTTTATTTAATTTTTCCATATATTTGATTTAATTTTTTACTTAATCAAATTATTACAAAAACAAATTATTTCCTAATTTGACCGATTCGAACTTTTGTCCATACTTTTCAAACTAATAACGATGGATGTGAGCCTTCTTTTGATGTGGACGTATGGTGTGCAACTCAATCATTCGTGTGGCAAGATTGCTCATAAATGTTTAGCCCAACCATGTATCATAACTAATGCAATCAATTTCCGCTCCTTGCTTTGACCTAATCCCTCTGACCTACACAAGTAACGCACGTGAGCCACATGCCACCATTGTGGTGGCCGATGACACTCTGATGTTAAAGTCAAACAGAGATCTGAGGAAGGCGTAATGTTGTAAACAGGGAATTTGTAGCGTAGCTTAGCTTACCAACCTCGTGTCTTATTTATAGTGTAGGAGTCCTGGTTCTACCAGGCCATCGTAGGCGTAGTTGAGAAAGGAGATCTTAATGGAGATCATTCTCTAATTAGGAGTCGTGCTGTAGGAGGGAAGTTCCATGCTAGCCCTGTGCTCCTAGATATGCGGGAGATAGTTCCCAATCCAAAAGCAATCCATAGAAGTGAGTTTCCCTATGTCAAATTTACTCTGGTATTTGCTTCCTAGTTGGAAGTAAAAAGTTGTTGTAGTTGCCCGTTCGAAGCTGCATCGAGATACTTGCCTTAGTAGGGCTTACGAGTATTGAGGATAGATGTAATACGTGTGGGCCTAGCACGCTATAAGAGTTCGGGTTCGTCTGGTGGACTGGATCAGGCGGGCTTAGAACCGCTTGGGTCGGATCAATGTTGGGCTGATGTTGGGGCCCGTAATTCCTAGAGATCATCATGACACGTTTATGGCTCAGGGATGTGACCTTTTTATGTATCATCAGTTACTCCCCCCAAGTTAGCAGGTCGTCACATCGGTTCGCTAAGTCATCTCTTTGAAAAGATACGCCGCTTATGTTGATGATTGAGTCTGAGTCGCTGCTTGAGTCGCGCACTGCATTAATTGAACATGCGTTGGTTCAGCGGAAAAGAGGCGGGAACCTAATCCCTATTTAGGTCATCTGTAATGCAGAGTCTAACTTTTCTATTTTCCTTACTTTCGAAGCTACCACTCTGCTCATCTTCTAATTAATGAGGATTGTTCATCTTCGTCATGGCTCAACAAAATGCCCTTGACGATGCAACCTTGGCCAAGGGCCTGGAGTTCTTCGAAGACAAGTTACTTTATAAGCCTGACCTCGCTAAAATTCGTACGAAGTTTGGGGTCCCAGAGGACCTGCCATTGTATGTCCTGGAGGATGACTAGATGCCAATATCGCCACTGGTTGGGTTCATCTATTTGCATCGAGGGATGCTTCAAATCAGAGTGTGTTTTCATGTTCTAGATGTGATCTGGGAATTCTTCGATCTTTTGGGGATTTCTCCGGCTCAGTTGGGGCCTAATGGATATAGGATCATCATTCTCATTCTTATTAGGGCGAAGGAGGCTGGCGTCCGCGTGACTCCGCGAGTAATCCACTTGTTGACTTCTCCTCAACTGATGAGTAATGTTGTCTGTAAAATGACGTCGCCGACTTGTTTTGTGAATCTGCCCGATGATTTTAAGTTTTAGTAGAAGTACTGTTTTTTAGCCTCTGCAGATTCGAAGTATTTTCGGTGCAAGGGTCGTCCACTTGAACGAGAGTTCAGCCCATTTCGTAAGTTTGATTTTTTTTCTTGACTTTGATATGCCTGATTGCAAGCAAGCTAATCATCGCTTTTGTTTCTTTGCAGGAAGGTTTCTCACCACTCCCCTTACCCTAGAGGAACAAGACACTATGAAGACGTTACACGGCTTGTCGACGAATAACATGGTGGATGTCGTAAGTGTCTTCAACTTCATTCTTAGTAGGTTGTGGGACAATTAGCATGTGTCCCTCACTGTTTACCTAGGGTCGCGAGTCAAGTCGGAGGATGGGGTAAGGTCACTGGGGCCAAAGTTTTCGTTCTGTCTGACGCGAAGGAGCCGTCTGAAACACTTGCCCCTTTTGTGAGTTCAAAAAGGTCCTGTGTCTGATCTGGGTTGCCTTCAGTACAACCCTCTTTAGGGGGAATTACGCGAGTCTGATCTGCCTGTCAGAGCGGAGACTGATGTGTCCGGCTGGGAGAAGGATTACCTGCGGTTTGCAGGGGTTGAAGATAGGTCGAATCTCAGTGATGCGTAGGTCGAAGCTTTGAATGACCGTCTAGTACGGGTTGCAATGGCGGCTTTTCCGGTGTTGATTTGCGCGGGACTGTCCCAGTAGAAGGCTTCAGTGAAGGTTCGCCTAAGGTTGTAGAATCTGATCGTCCCATTGGCGTACCGTCTAAAAGTGGGCATGGTACATGCCAAGTTTTTTGTAGTTCGCACTGTTCGCCGTCTCGTTCCAGGCCACAACTAAAAGTGTTGGAGGGTCTTTTGCATAATTTTCTTCCTCCAAACCCTGTTGAGTCATCTTGCACTAAAGGGTTGGTTGTTTGTGACAAGGGAAAGGTCGCGGATGTGAGTCTGGGAACAGTGGCAACTGCGAAGGGTGCTGTCGGCGTGATTCCTGATCCGGGAAGGCTTCATCCGAATGCGTGGATAAATCTGTTTGCACCAGACTTGGTGAATATGAGTTCTCAGGTCTGGTACCAAGAAGTTGTCGTGGAGTACGCTTCGAGGAAGCATATAAGCAGGCGTCACAGCTGGCTGATGGATTGCTCTTCGAAGCCCGAGGAGGATATACTAGAAGGGTGTATGGATAAAGGTTTAAAGTACCTTATGCTGGGAATGTCTCACTTGAGCCAGGTGGTCGTTGTTGGAACGGAAGTCGAGGTGGCTCATGAGAGGGTATACACCATGAAGTGCGTCTTCTCGCACATGCAAGCGTTGTATTCTGATGCGCTCTATGAAATTGAGTTGCTGCAAAAGCAGGCTGAGGAGAAGAGGTTGGATCAGTCAACCGTGGTTGCCGAGGCCCAGAAGGCTCATCTGGAAGACCTTGAACGTGATCTATAAAAGGCGGTGTCTGAAAGAGACGAACTCAAGCAGGAGTTGAGCCGGATCCACCGAGACGTAGAGGTTGCATAGGAAACTGTGGCTAAGGCATCTTCTGAACTGCAATCTCTTGCTAATGAGAATGCTTTGAAGGAGGCTGAACGGGCTGCTCAGAAAAAAACAATTGGAATCCGAGGTGGAGTTCAATGCTCGAGAGGCAAGGAAGGCCGAGGACCAGCTCGAACTGGAGTGGCATGAGCTTAGTGCTGTGAAAAGCAGTCTGGCCACGGAGCAATCTCAGGTTGACGCGCCGACGGGCAAGTTGGAATTGTTGGAGCGTGAACTTGCTGACTCAAAGGTGTGGGAGGAAGAGCTTATGCAGGAACAAGGCAAATGCGAGTTTCGTTGGGTTGTACACGACAGGCTAGAGCTGCTGGCGCTAATAAAGGAGAAACATCCGAAGTGGGATCTTGACTGTTACAAGAAGATGTCGTATGTAGACATGTCCGTTGCTTTTGCGTCGTCGGACGAGGAGGACAGTTCGAATCCTGATGTCCAGGCCGTGGTGTGTGCTGACGCAGTTGATGCTCCTTCTTCTGTTAAGCTTAACTATTTTGTTTATGTACCTTCTCCTGATAATGAGTGAACTCTATACTTTTGTACCCAATTTGTCGACCATTAATAAAAAACAATTTTATCCGTTTTGTGTTTGTCGTCTCTATTGCATGTTTTTCGTTTCACCTTGTCGTATTTCTTTAACATAGGTTTGTTGAATCAATAGGACGCTGAATGATATGTCTGTAGTAGAGAGCTTGACCGCTCTATCTTGCAAATGACTCAGGATCATTGTTGTGTACTCATGTTCAATAGTGGGCATGTTGCGAACAATTTAGCTAGGGGTTCAAGTTGCCCAAGCTCTATTTTGTCCCCAAGGTAAGCTGCTTGAGATTTGCTTGCTTGTCTGATTGGTCGGCTGCAGCTGCTGCTATTGGCTAGTTGCGATGGTCGAGCGTATACGTCAGAGCATTTGTGCCGAGTCAAGCGTCGTAAGCCCGGGGGGGACACACTATGTAGCGTTTATTTGGGCATTGGCCGTACGATTTATGTATTGGCTCGAGTGGCCTTTGTTGGTAATAGGGTGCCAGTTTGTTTGAGCATGAAGACGCTGACTCAGCTAGATTTGTCTTGGCGACCGATGTTTTGAAAGAGAGCGGGGGTCGCGTGGTGAGCTGTGTGGGGCTCCCACGTTCTGAATCATCTATGTTCGAATGATGTGGACTATAGGTTCGGGGAGTAAGGATTTGGCGACTACGTTGAAGAGCGGTAGTCTTGTGGCAAGTTGTCGACATCAGTTGGGGACTGACTAGTCTCCCACCTTTCGAACCATCTACACCTGAGCGATGGGGCTACAAGTTCGAGTAAAAAGGGTTCGGCGACCAGCCTGAAAAGTAGCCTATGGCAAGCCGTCGAGATCAGTTTGGGAATGACTAGGCTCCCACCTTCCAAATCATCTACACTTGTGCGCATCAAGCTACAAATTTGGGAGTTTTCGGTGGCCACGCTCAAAAGCAGTGGTCCCGTGGCAAGCCTTGGAAACCAGTTCACGGCTGACTAGGCTCCCACCTTCTAGATTGTCTACACCCGCACAGGGTTTGTAATTTTGCAGCCACGCTAAAAAGCAGTGGTCCTGTGGCGAGCCATCGGAATCAGTTCGGGACTAACTAGGCTCTCATCTTCTAAACTATCTACACCAGCACAGTGGGGGCTACAAGTCCAGGTTGGTGATTCGGCCGCCACGCTGAAAAGTAGTGGTCCCATGGCGAGCCATCGAAATCAGTTCGGGACTGACTAGGCTCCCACCTTCCAAACCATCTACACCCGCGCAGTGGGGGCTACAGGTCTGGGATTTGATCAGAAGCTTTCATTGCAAGTCGTCACTAGCTAGGCTTACCTGATTTGGTTTGGCGATCATTGACCGCGAAGGGAGGCAATGATCCTTGGCAAGTCGTCGTCACCATACATGATAACGCTGATTAGACTCCCACTTCCTAGACCATTGAGATACGTGCTAAGCGGACTAGGTGTCGAGAGATACCAGAAGTCATCGTCATCAACTTAGGCTGACTCAGCTTGCCTGTTTGGAGAGGGGTTCCGCCTGTTTGAGGGCGTGGGAACCTATGTCCACTAGTGTCGCGTACTGTGTGGACAACATTACCTTAAAACAAACAACGATCCGTAGGTACGGTTTGTGCGTCAAGGCTAATTTGGATTTGCGTTCATGCTAAGCATGTAGCAAAATATTGTTTGAATGGTGGGCCAAGTGGATCGAGCCTTTGGGCCCGCAAAGGAAGAGTTAGGGTTTCCTGCACTATTGCGCTACATGTACGACATAGATCGCGTGGTGGAACGTGTACGACATAGACTGCGGGACGGTTGAGTACCGGTTACTCCCGCTGAATTGATGGGGTTGCGTGCAGCGCCATTACTGAGCGAATGTGGTCTGCGCACTTTCCTTGGGAATCGTCGTTTCTTCACTTCCCACACGGTATTCTATGTTTAGCAGTTAATGCAGGAGGCCCATTTGGTGAACCATTACGCCTATATAGTGGTGTCTTCCAATTGTTGTAGGCACTATCTTTCGCAGAGTTTATCTCCTGAATGTTGTTGTTTGAAGAAAATGTTTTGAGTTTTCCAAAGGCTAAAGGGAGACATCTAGCAATGGAGTCCTCGATCTTCTGACATTTGCACTGATCATGCATGACGATAGTTGTTGTTATGCGTGGTTACCTGTTCTGGGTGGGCACGTAGTTGATCTACTGAGGTTTCATAATTTCTCCTCATATCGCGAAGAACTAGTACGTATTTGCTACTAAGGGAGATGCCTTGGTGTTACTTCATGTCGTTTGCGTCCGTACGTGCGTGGATCACGCTGCTAACCAATGGCTGATCGAAGTGTTTGCCGATGTGTGATGCTTCCAGGTGTGGTATCTCTAAGTCACTCCTGGCGTCGTTTATGGGAAAAGTGGCTTCGCTTGGCAGCACTGTGAGACCCCGTCTGTTTCGCCGCTTGTGGCCATCCTCATCTGCCTTTTTCCATCCCCCTGTATGCCAACAACCATTTGAGGAAGTATGTAAGGGGTGTCTATTGAAAAAATCAGCAGTCCGCTCTAAGGTCTACAACGCTGCTGTACATGTCCTTTTTGGGGGTTATTCGACAGAGCCATTTGGCCGCTCAGTCCTTTCAATCCCCTCTGACACCTTGTCTTTATCTTAGGAAGGGGTCGAGCGAAGTCCGTTCGCATATCTTTGCTGTCACTTGCAAATAGCTTGCATGTCCTCCTTTAGACACCTTTACGTGGTTAGATCGTCTAAGCGGGTCTTTTACTTCATGTCGCACTATATTCAGATGCTTGTAGTATGTAGTCCTTTGTATCTGCCTCAAGGCGCTTGTTGTTACATCTCTCCAATAATCAATATAGTTTGTTTTCGTAATTCTTCATTTATTTCTTAAATGATTGCAAATCACATAAGTCTTTAAGAACTAAAACTCTACAATGACTATGGAAAGGGAAACAAATGACTGAAAGTAGACTTAACTATTGAAAGGGAGAAATTGCTCCTGGCCTTGAAGTGAATTCAGGTTGCTCTTGTGGATCATCCAGCGGACTGTCGAGGCGCTTAAGAGGTTACTGAAGAGTAAACCTTGTAGAGGGGTCAATCTCTGTACCGACAGAGCGTCGGGGGATGTATTCCCGCTTTCCCTTGCCTCTCCATTTCACTGGGCGGAGGAGCTTATTGCTCCCGTGCTGCTTAAATGTGACGTCGTTTTGCTTAACACTAGTTCAGGCTGCTCTGCAAAATGTAGTTGGATCTGGGAGCATTTTATCCGTTTCAGTAAGGCGTAATGGCAGCCTCGTTTCGTAGGTTGGTCTCCACGTATTGTCTTTTCGTAGTGGTTAGCGTTATACTTAACGCACTGGTGAAGGGTGGAGACTACAACTTCCATCTGGTGGAGCCATGGTCTTCCCAAGATAAGGTTGTAGGTTGATGGCACATCTACTACCATGAAGTCCAGAAACAAGACCTTTCTTAACTATGGCTCCCCTGCCACTATTGTTAACCTTATCTTTCCAAGGGGGAAGCATTTCTTCCCGTTGAATCCAATCAGCGGGTTATCCGAGGGTGTCAGGTTATCTTCCTTGAAGTCCATGTTGTGGTACGCGCTATAGAATAGAACGTTGAGCGAGCTTCCTATATCTACCAGAGTTCTCTTTACCTCCCACCTTGCTATGGAGACTAAGATGACTAAGGCGTTGTTGTGTGGCGTTCGGACTCCTTCGAGGTCTTTGTCCGTAAAGGTCAAGGTGGGAATGGGGCTCTGAATCCTTGAGTGGCAGATGCGTTTGTCCTCATCTGCGGGTTGTGTCTGCATCTCTAGTAAGGTTCGCTTGCGAGACCTGTACAACTGGTCTTCATTCAGTCCAACCCCATGAAGGACATAGATTATCCCTGGGGTGTCATTCTCTATCTCTTTAACTGACTCCCTCTGTCCCCGATTCATTCTGGTTGCTTTTCAGAGTTCAGGAATTCCTTCAGTTTCCCTTTGCGGATTCAATACTCAACTTCATACCTCAAACTCTTACAATTGTTGGTATCATGGCCACCCTCCTTGTGGTATGCGCAATACTTTTCGTTGTCACGCTTGGCGAGGTCTCTGCACTGCTTCGGGGGCCACTTCAGATCCTCCTAATTTTTCATGGAGTTTAGTACGTCTGACAGGCTGGTATTGAAGGGTGTCACAGTTCTGGATCCAACGTAGTTGGATGTTTTCTCTGGCTCAGACCGACTAGGGTCTGACCTGTTGTCATTGCATTTTTTCTTGTTCCATTCTTCGTCCTTGCATCTTTTTCCTTCCTTCTTGTCCTTAGGAGTGAAGGGTTTCTTCTTGCCTTCGATTTCCCTTTTCACGGTTCTCAGCTCCTCCAAGGTAATATGCTTCTAAGCACTTTTGAAGAGCTTTGTCATGTCGAGAGGGGGCTCTAAGGTGAGGTCTTCGTAGAGCTTTCCTTCCTTGAGGCCCATAATGAAGGTTGTCACGGGTCGTGTTGTCGCTGCATCCGTCGATGAGAGTCAACTCGTTGTTGAAGCGCGTGACATACTCTCTGAGAGTCTCGTGGGACCTTTGCTTTAGAGAGAGTATGTAGTGTGGGCCTTTCCGAAAATGTTGGCTCCCTGCTAAACGTGTTAGAAACTCCTTTGCCAGTGTCTTGAAGGAGTCGATCGATCTCAACGAAAATCTATGAAACCATGTCAGTGCTGACCTCTTCAGGCTAATGGGAAAGGTTATGCACATCACCGACTTTGATCCTATTTTTAGGGTCATTACGTGCTGGTAATGACGCAGGTGGTCGAATGGATTGGTGGTTCCGTCATCGAAGTCAAGCTTCGGAGGAGTGAACTTCCTCGAAAGGGCCTCATTCATGATCTGGTCCACAAATGGTAGGACAGAGAGGCGATACAGTACATCAGGGTCGTGCGCCCCTTTGCGGAGGGGGTTCTGAGGGCCGAGCCTCTATGCCCTGGCGGCGGGCTCAGCGTTAGCTGCGCAGGCTCCCCTAGTCTAATGAGAACTAGCGGGGGCTTGGCTTTCCTGTGCTTGCTCCCTGCTATCCTCCGGAGATGGAGGCCAGTGATGTTCCTGGTCTCCATTGACAGGTGGTGGATTTTGTCGCCTGAGAGCCTCCATCGCCTTGGCTATCTGATGTATTTGAGATGACAACCTATCGATTTGGGGTCCGTTGTTGCTGTCGTCGATGCAGGGGCGCGAATCTGCAGCCCTTGTATGATTGAAGCCGCTGAAAGCGGTGGTACTACACCGGCTTGAGCGTTTGGCATGTCCCCCTATTCTCTGTTGTTGTGTGACCTAGTGGTCACCATCTTTCTGGGTTTTGAAAGGAAACGACGCTAGTGAAAACTTAAGAACTCTGTCGTCCCCACGAACGGCGTCAAACTGATGCAGTTGATTTTCGCTCCCTGCTTTGACCTAATCCCGCTGACCAGCACAAGTAACGCATGTGAGCCGCGGACCACCGTTGTGATGGCAGATAGCACTCCGATGCTAAAGTCAGATAGGGATCTGAGAAAGGCGTAATGTTGTAAATAGGAAATTTGTAGCGTATTTTAACTTACCAACCTCATGTCTTATTTATAATGCAGGAGTCTTGGTTCTACCAAGCCATCGTAGACGTAGTTTAGGAAGGAGATCTTCGTGAAGATCCTTCTCTAATTAGGAATCATGCTGTAGGAGGGAAGTTTTTTGTTAGCCTTGTGCTCCTAGATACGCAGGAGATAGTTTCCAATCCAAGAGCAATCCGTAGAAAGGAGTTTCTCTGCGTGGAATGTACTCTAGTATTTGCTTCCTAGTTGGAAGCAAATAGTTGTTGTAATTGCCTGTCCGAAGCTAATCCTCGAATTACTTGCCTTAGTAGGGCTTACGGGTACTGAGGACAGCTGTGAGACATGTGGGCTTAGCATGATGTAAGAGTTCGGGTCCGTCTGGAGGACTAGATCAGGGGGCTTAGAACCGCTTGGGCCGGATCAGTGTTGGGCTGATGCTGGGGCCCGTAATTTCTCGAGACCATCATGATACGTGTATGGCTAATGGATGTGACCGTTTTTATGTATAATCAATAACTATCTAGATTAGTTCTACATCAATACATAATCATCAAATATTTGTTGCCAAAAATATGTTTAAGGGAAGACAACTTAATGATTAAGATACAGGGTCTCATGGTTGTTTGGTTTGGTAAAGGAGGATAAAAGAGGTTTGTAAAGTCTATACATTATCGTGTAATCTGAAAGCCTAAGTTGCTAAAGCAAATATATCTAGCATATATCAATTGGTTTGGATCCAAAAAGTGGGTGGTGTGGACTTCAAGCACCAAAACAATTTTTTTTTTTTTTTTGTATTGTTACTTTAAGCATTTAAAATATAAAATTTCTTAAGTTTTTATGGAGTGCAAAGAGGTTTGATCAAACCATTATTATTTGCACCCAATATGTCGTCACATGTTAAGCATGTGACAACATTAGAGTATGAGAATGCATGAGGAACGATCACGTGTGACAGTAAATGAGTATACATCTTGTAGAACTAAGTTTTGGAGGAAACCAACATCGCATGCTTGACACATTACATCTTCTTACCCAAGCAATTGAAAACTGATAGAATGACAACTAAGGAGGAATTGGTTTAACATCTCTCATGGGTGAGGTAAGCAACCACCAACAGAGAAGGAGGGCCAATGAGAGATAAGGAAAGTGGTATGCTTAGGAGAAGGGCCAACGAATCAGAGACGAACACGAAGTCATCTCCGACAAAGGGAGTTCGATCAACTATGTTGGATAGCGACTAGAAACCGCCTACATGCCCAATGGGGATTAGCCAATATGGTCGTGACACGTGGAATTAGGACAAACGGAGGGACTTAGTCGACTAGGCAAGAGAGAGACAAAGGCGGAACAACAATGTACAACTCTGTCATAGGAATGGGACTGTAGCCGAAAGTGGAGTATTTGGTAGCGGAATGAGGTAGTTTAAATAGAGTCCTGAGACCAACAAGAAAATGGTTGGATTCTAAGGGAACTCTAGAGAAACTCTCAATATCTTAAACTCACTTAGTTTTCTATTGGTGTTCTTATATGATTACTACTCAGTTGCTTTCTAACTTGAGCATCAGAGGCTCATAACACGGGGACAATCGTGCTTGTGAGTGTTTTGTAGTTGAAAAAGTCTGGAGACACAACAAATGATAAGAAATCATCATGCTAGAATGATCCCTCTTTTAGGTCAGGGTAAGGATCTCCAATTCATTAGAAGCTCGCAGGGTATAAACAAAGCGGAGCGGGGCAGATTTTGTAAAAAAAAATTGGTTAAATAGAGCGGATGCAAGGATGACTTTGTTTTGGCAGAGCGCGGATGGATTTGCCGTTGCCATCCCTACTTTAATTTTGTTAATAACTGAATAACGTTATTTTATTTATATTTCAATTACATATTTAAATAACAATTATTTGAGCCAGATTCAGGGACAAAGATTTTTTACGAAGAAAGTTATACAAGCATATTTCATCACCTAGAAATTTCAGAATACGTTGATATTAAGTTGAAAATAATAATAATATATATATTTAATAATATTATAATAATATAATTGAAACTAATATAATTATATTAAGTTGAAATTAATAATAGTATAATTAAAATTAAATTGGTATAGAAAAGTTGAAAATATATTAAAATAATAATAAAAAAATTAAAATATGAGATTTGATTGGAGCAGTGAAATAAGAGGACCTAAATTTATCTTTAGGTTAAAATGAGATGGTTTTACCATTGGAGATGCTCTCGAAGCTTCCTTGAGCATCTCTGAGGCTTGCTTAAGCCCCTAAAACCTCTCCTCTCTTCCACCACCAGCCATGGCGATCCCTCTCCGACGCCTTTTCTCTTCTTCGAGAAATCTTCTCCTCCTTCGAAACTCACTCAACCATTCTCGCCACCTCTCGTACATCTCTTCTTTGTCCAATCTCTTCAGTTCTCCATCTCAAGATCCATGCTTCAGTAACCAATTTGCTAATGTAGGGTTGAATTTTCTTAGAGAATCTCGACGAGGTTTCGCCAAAGGAAGGAAGTCAAGTATGTATTACAATACCCCATCTTTTCAACTTCGTTTCTTTTTGCTTCGTTAATTTGATGAAATGAACTTGTGTTATTGTTTGTTGCTGTATGCTTTTGTTCGCGTTAATGATTACAGACACTTCCGAGGTTATAAGCTTTGAAGGGGTTGCCATTGCCACACTTTCTGGCAATGCCCCACTGTTCCTCCAATAAGATACACTACTAGGACTTATGGTTGAGCACTTTGGTCATCTACAATTAGCGTTTATTATTCATATCATTCAGTTGCTTAATTATGTGGAAATTCACTCTTACGAGGATTCATGACCTGGTAGGATAAGTCGAGATCTTTTCTGTTAACAGTGAATAGGATCTTTTATTCTCCATTTGGATTTTTTATTTCAATCAGATGGTCATATTTGCTTCAAAAAATCTATGGGTAAAACATACGTCAACAAGAGTTGATTTCTTTGTGTGGTCTTTAGCTCATGGGAATTCTAATGATTGAATCAGAAATGATCATCAACATGAATGTCGTTTATAGGAGTTATGCTATTGAGAGTCGATGCTGTTGACTACCTGTTCTTCTCATGCCCTTTCTAGTTGGCATTTTGAGTTATCAAATGTGGGGTCCAACTTCCTTTGCGTAGTGATTTATTTGAATGAGCTGATTACTGGAGAATGTAACGTTCTCTATAAAAATTCAGTTGGATTTAAGATTCAAATCTTATTTGAATTTTATGACTCCCAATTTGAACCTTGATCCGGCGTTCCATTTTGCGCTTAAAGTTTTCAATGCTATTTGTGCTTTGAAATAATTTTCATACTATAGAGAGCTTAAAGCAAGTTCCAAACTGCCCAAGCTTAGCCCTATCCCAAATCAAGACTTCAGAAGATTCTTCTTCTTACGATGGGTATGGAAAGACCTCAGAAGATTAAGGATGAGGATAGGGATGAGATCCGTCCCGTTATAGCTTAGCCTCTCAAATCAAGACCTCAGAAGATTCTTCTTACGAGCATTTTGGTTTCTTCACCAAGCAACACCTTTCTAGAAGTTGAACTCATATGAGATGATCAAAGAAATGGACTCTACTATTAGGAACCAAATATGTGACAATCTCACTTTACAACTCAAAAAACCAAATATGCATTAACATGAATGTTATCACCAAGTGACCATAGAGATGGTGTTTTAGTGCTAATAACACTTATCTCTTATGACTCTAGAAACCAAATATGAAAACAGTGAGGCCTACCAATTCTTAGAAATGATATGGCATCGTCTAGTGTGTACTATTTTTGCAACCTCAATCAGCAAGAAACGTGCACTTCCTAGCTCCCATGTGGAGAGTATTCCCTATCGCGTGTATCCATTTGTATGCACAAGCAACCATAGCATTGTACTAAAGAAATGACTAGTGGAGCAGCGAGTGATGGTTCGGAGGGAAACTAAGGCAAGCTCCTCTCTCCTATAATGGATGGTGACTCCTTAAACCTTAAACCTCTTCTATTATCACCCATGGAGATTACTGTCAGTGCATCTTCTCTCTAGAAAGATACTTTGTATTTGAAACTCAGTTAATTAGTTCTTTCCACCTCGCATAATCTCTTGGTCCAACCCTTAGTATTAGAAGTTTTTTACTATAATCCTCAGTATACTAATATAGGGCTTCATTTCCTCAAAGAAACTTGACTAAGTTTTGATAGAATAAACTTACAAAATAAGCAGGAATTGAAAATAAAGTAGAAATTGAAATAAATTGACGATAACTGAAAGACAAATAATTAAAATAAATTCTTTGTTCAATCAACCTACTAAATGGGCAACCTATGCCTTATTTATACCTAACCTAACTTCTATGACAAGAAACAAACCCTAAACCTAATAGAAATCAATTTCCTAACTATTAATTAATTACAATAATACTATAACTTCTAATACTACTAAAATACTAATATTACTAAATAACCCAACTACATCAACCTTTATGGGTTGAAGAAGCTCGTCTTCGAGCTTGTAGCTACAGAAATCCAATAAACACAAGCAACCTGGGAGAACACAAGGTGAAGTGCATGAGCACAACTCACTTCGAACTTTTCCTTTGTAATTGCATGCATCATGAACAATAAAATAAATTCCCTTCAAAATATAATGTCTGAAATGAATCTCTGTAACAAAGGAAACCCACTTCGTGAATTGACAAGGATGCATGGATACGGACACGACACGCTTACTCGACAATTTTCCAAAAACTAGGACTTGAGGACACGTCATACTATTTTTTTTAGTAATTTATATAAACGTAAATAATAATCTAATAAAGTGTTTTCCTAGAGTGTTTTGAAGGAAAAACTCTGTTGCAAGACAAAAATAAAATAGAGAAAAAATATGGAAGAGAAGTAGAGGAGAGAAAAAGTAAATTAGAGTACCTCTATGCTTCAGTGGTTTTTTGTCGTATTTGTTTGAAATTACAATTGAATTATTCATTCACTTCAGATGGATCATCAACCATTAAATTACGTGGTTATTTGCAAACATCTAAAGTAAAAAATAAAATAAAGTTGGTTTTCTAGTCTTGATTGTCTTGACCAAGTTCCGAGTGTATCAGAAGTGTGTCCGACACGTTGAGCACATTGACCATGTGTCTTACACCTGCTGACACGTTGACCAAGTGTCCAACGCCTGTCGAAGACATGTCGGTGTCGGATACGTGTCAGACACGCATACGACAAGTTTTCGAAAATTTCGTGCTTATTTGTGAATTGGATATTATGCACAATCTTTTCCTTAAAAAATTTCATAAAATTGACCCAAATTGAATCATAAACTTTGTTCCGCGGTGTGACATGATCCATCTTGAGGTGGTGAATAACTGCATCATCAAAAACAAAAGAAGGTGAAGGCAACGGTGGTACAAGATATTGCATGTGGCTGTGAATAGGAACAAAATAAAAATTGTTTGGTGGTACTGACAGATTGGTGGGGTGTAAATAACCAGATGGGTCCAGGGATTGAAGTAAAAAAAATTGGATAAGGACTGAATCAATTGAAGCATGGACTTCGGACAAATCTTCCTTATTCTCTAATTTGACTGAAACATGGAAGAGGATGTTTGGTTGGGGGTGAAGTGTTGCGCCTGGCTGTGATGGGGGGCTGTTGGAGGAAGAGGGTGTGGGTGATGGGGTTGGGGTGCGATCGATCAGATGAGAAGTTGGTGGGTTGTCGATCGACGTGGCTGTGAGGGTGTCAATCGATGACTGCAAGTAGGTGTCAATTGATCACTTAGGCAGAGATAGGGGGTTGGGCGATCGACAGAGGCTGGGAGGTGGGTGGCAGTGGAAGGGGAAGGATGGTTGTCATTTGTTACCAGTGTTGATGGTTGATCAAGAGTGAAGAGGGGGTGTCAGTCGAAGGGGGTGGCTGAAGTAGGTGATCAAGTGGGGGGGGGGGGGGAAGGCTGGTTGGAGAGGACTGCTGGGGGTTGTTGTGTATCGAGCGATCGACCGGAGTTGGTGTGTGTCGATTGATTGGTGCTGAGGGATGGACTAAAGAGGCTCAATCGGTGTTGGGCGATTGGCTTTGTCGATCATTTGATTGGGGTTTGTAGCCGTCGATCAACTGGAATCATCGATGGATTGTGGTCGATCGGCTGGAACCTGGAAGCTTCGATGGGGGAGGATGATCAACCTGTTTGATGCAGATGGAGGCTCGATTGGGGTGATGTTAGCGATCAATCTTTGTTGGTCGATCGTCGGAGGACTTGATCATCTGTGGAGGTTGGCGACTGATTGTGAGAAGGAGGAGGTGGCAGCGGCGATGGTGCTAGTTGGGTTTGTCCAATGGCTCTGTGAAGATCCGATCCATCCTTTCTGATGCCTCTCTCTCATGTATGCCCTCAATTCTCTTAGTATCAGGTACATTTTCTCAACCACTCCTTTCCGATGCCTCTCTCTCATGTATGCCCTCAATTCTCTTAGTATCAGGTACATCTTCTCAACCACTCGTAGTCTCTCTTCTTCTAAACTTTTTTTCTTCACAAATAACTTTTCTTCAATTCTTCTTAAAAAAAATTCTTGAAAGTGAACCAACTAAACTAATTTGAACCATTTGACTTTGATACCAATTGATAGAATTAAACTTGCAAAATAAACAAGAATTAAAAATAAAGTTGAAATTGAAATAAGTTGACGATAAATAAAAAGAAGATAACTGAAAGATAATAATTGAAAGGTAAATAAACAAAATTAATTATTTATTCAATCAACCTACTAACAACGGACAACCTATGCCTTATTTATAACTAACCGAACTTGTTCACAAGAAAGAAACCTTAAATCTAATAGGAAATCGATGTTCTAACTGGTACCTAATTACAATAATATTATAACTTCTAATACTGCTAAAAAATTTAACGGAAAATGACTTTTAAGGCCTATTTTTTCACAAAATAGATTAGTTAGATACCATACCGTAGTTGATATAATGGTTAATTTGTGCCTACTTTTATACTTTCATGACAAGGACTATTTTATTAATCCAATTTAACCCATAAAGTTATAAGATATCTCTATCCATTATAAACAAATAAAAAAAACCTATTTTTTATATTATTATGACCAACAAAGACTCTTTTGTTAATTATTCTAAGTATGACCAACCAGTTGTTGATTGGATTAGGCTATATAAGTTGATGATTTCTGGCCTTTTATTTCTACAATAACTCCAAAAATATCTAATGGAGCTAGAAGTATCACATTATTCCTTTTTATTTATTTGATTATTAATTATTATTATTGTCCGCTATAGCTCATTGCAATGATCAGTCATGTATCCCCAATGACATATAGTTCAATCCCTGTGAGAAGCCAAAAACTTGAATATTATTTATGCAGATTAATTTTCTTGATTTTCTTATAGTTTAAGTTTTAGGGCTATTAACGATTTGAGTTAAAAGGTAAACACTATGATATTTTGATAGTTGAAATCATGTCAAAAAAATAATAATAAATAAAACAAGTTTGTGATATTTCTGGCTCCATTAGATGTGTTTTGAAAAGTGTAATTTGTCGTTGAATAATAAACTGATGATTTTGTATTTCGAAAAATTTGACAGTTAAGTTTTGAGACTATTAATGAGCGAGTTAAGAGGTAATGACTATTATGTACTTAGAACTAAAATCACCCCGTCCCCACACCGTACACACAATATAATAAAAATAAAAATAATAACAATATTTATTATTATAATATATAAATTAATAAATAATAAGAACAATGTGATATTTCTGGCTCCATTAGATATGTTTTGGAGAGATTGTAGAAATAAAATGTCATAAATCATCAACTTATATAGCCTAACCCAACCAGCAGTTGGTTAGTCATAAGTAGAACAATTAATAAAAAAAAAGTCATTGTTGGTCATAAAAGTATAAAATAGGTCTTCTATTTGTTTAGGAAGGGTAAAGATGTCCTATAGCTTTTTGGGTTAACCTGGGTTAGTAAAAGAGTCATTATTGGCCATGAAAGTATAAAAGTAGGCACAAATTAGTCATTACATCAACTACAATATCTAAATGGTCTGTTTTGTAAAAAAGTAGGCATTAAAAGTCATTTTCTAAAAATTTAATATTACTAAATAATCCAATCTATGCAGTTAAAAAGGATAATGGACTCATAACAGTCTAGGAGTGTTATAGGTTATAACAGAATATTTTGTTAAATATATTTTTAATACCCCCACAAAGTATTGATGTATTATAGAGACAAAAAATTAAATCATGTTCATAACATTAAATTAAAAAATATTCAAGAAGCAAAAGCTCACTTGGGTCAGCAATAAAGCTGGTGTGAGTAATCTTCATCCCAAAATCAATAAATTCGCACGTGAAAACATCAAACTAAGCACAAACAATAAACAATCACACCAACAGGTAGTTCCTAAGTGAGACAAAGGTGTCATGCAAGAAAAACACAGTTCAAAGAATTTAGTTCCCCAACGAGGCAATCATGTCATCATCCCAATTTAGTAAATATGCATTTACTTGTACTTACACTGTAGAAGTTGATTATGGCAAGTCTGACTTGCAGAAATATTAGTGGACTTGCCATCCTGCATGAAAAAGGTTAGAAACAGTATAAACGTAATTTATTAATTGAACAATGGTCTTCGTACAATATTTGATTTACTATTATTATTCATTTTTATTTGAACTTGATTCATTTTTAATGGATTGATCATTTAGACGATACCACATTCGCACCACCTCCGTGCCGAACATACTTATGCCCGTATGCCTCTCTCATATAAAGGAGGACTACTTCGTCATCCATGCCCAAGTGGAGACACATTACATACAGGCATGCATTACCGGATACAACTAAATATATGAGTAACAAAAGCCACTCTTGGGCTATCAATGCGCATAAACTCACGTCACATTTTTTACGAATAAATATCAAAGCCTATCTTAAGCATACAAATTCACCTCATTTTTACAAGACTAACCCGAAGGTTATTTTAGTTTCTCTATAAGAAATAGGCGCCCCACCTCCGCAAGACGACCCGCAGGTTATTTAGTTTCTCTAGTAAGAGAAGGGAAATAATAAACAAAAAGAGGTGTAGTAGTTCTAAGTGATACAATTCCAGGTGATTAAATTTTTTGGAGTCAAAGTTTATCAATATCATTTATTTTTGATATTTCAGTTTTTCTCTCATAATGACACTTTGTCATTTATAAATCGATTCACAACCGTATCCACTAGGGGTGGGCAAACAGGTTGAGGAACCGCGGATCCAAACCGAACCAGACCGTTTTACTCCAAACGGTTCGGTTTTTATTTTTAAAATTATGAAACGATTCGGTTTGGTTCCGAAATCGTTCTTAAATGGTTCAGTTCCGGTTCCTAAATTTTTGTTTAAAACGGTTCGGTTCCGATCCGATAATTAAACAGTTAGATAATAAATTTAAAACCAGAGCCAGTCTCATAGCAATGTTGATATGTCCGAGTGGTTAAGGAGACAAACTTAAAATTTGTTGGGCTACGCTCGCGCAGGTTCGAACCCAGTCGGACGTTTCCATTTTTTACTATTTTTTTTCTTCATTTTACAGAAGCCATGCATTTTGGTTTTTTGCATCTTCCATTGAAACTGAAATACACCCTCACAAGCAATGGATTAGCTAGGGGTGGGCAAACGGGTCGAGGATCCACGGGTTCAAATCGAACCAGACCGTTTTGCTCTAAACGGTCCGGATTTTAATTATGAGTTTTTAGATACGGTTCGGATCGGTCCGGGTCCGTTATAAAACGGTCCGGTCCAGGTTCCTATTTTTAAAAAAGAAACGGTCCGGGTTGGACCCGTTTCAAATCACATTAGTTGTAAAAACCTAAATATGGAACTAAGAGTGTAACACTCTTTACTCTTTTTTAGTCTAAGACTCTTTAGTTTTTAGAGGAGAAGAGAAGTGAGCAGTGAACATCCGCAGGCTGCCTCCCCCGCACCGCAGATTCGCCATCCTTTCCATCGTCCTCCTCAATGGCACCAGCAGCAGCAGCAAATCTGTACTTGTTTTCTCCCAAAGCTCCCAGGTGTTCCAGCAGATGGAGAGAGCTTTTGGGTCTCAAAAGGCAGCAGCAGCAGCAGCAAAATAAGCAAGATCAGCAGCAGAAGAAAAACCCTAACCCAAACTCTAGCTCTAGCTCTACTAGTAGATCTCTCAAATATTTTCTCCACAGAAACAACAATAACAACAACAAATCTGATACACTTCCACTTCTCAAAGACACCGATTCCTCTTCGGCCGCAGACTCATTATTTCTCGTTTATCTCTTTCATCTTCCTCTTCTTCTTCTTCTTCTTCATCCGGTGGTGAAGATCCCCCTAGAATTTCCCTTGATTCCGAAAACAACAACAACAAATTTTCCAATTTGAACAACAGAAACCAACACCGAAATCTACCATCAATGAAGGTCAAGCTCGATAACAAGAAATCCACAACAGCTACATCGAGATCTTCATCGACTTCTGGGAGAAGCGGTTGTCATCCAACAACAGTGCGGGTGGGGAGGACTAGTGTACGATCTGCTTCGAGCATTCCGTCCTCAAGAGGAGTGTCGGTGGATAGCCCAAGAATGAACTCTTCTGGGAAAATAGTTTTCCAGAGCTTGGAGAGGAGTTCAAGCAGCCCTAGTAGCTTTAATGGAGGACCGCCCGCCTCAAATAGACTCAAATCAAGAGGAATTGGAATGGAGAGATCCTATTCTGCCAATGTTGTAAGGGTGTCACCTGTTCTAAATGTTCCAGTTTGTTCTCTCAAGTCAGGCTCTGTCTTTGGCTTTGGTCAATTGTTTTCCAGTACAATTGTATGAACCCATCAGTGTCAAAGTTGAACCAGAAATCACCTTATTTTTAGCAATTCAACATCAAACTGTTAGAAGTGTAAATTGTTCAAGTACAATTGTATGTGGTTATTCATATTTGTAGAAGCAGAGAAGTGTAAACTGTTATCATTAAGTAATGATAAAGAAGCAGAGAAACCTGTTATTAGATTCCATTCTACCTGTGATTTGGAACCGTTTGGAACCGTAGGAACCGGACCGTTCCAAACGGTTCGAGTTAGGTTCGGTTCCAATGTTCAAAATGAGGGGATCCGGACCGGACCGGATCCGTTATTTTTAAACGGTTCGAGTTAGGTTTCTCCAAATTTGGAACCGATCCGTACCGTGCCCACCCCTAGGATTAGCCGCATGACTAAGAAGGTTACAATTATGCCTAAAGACATCCAACTTGCTCGTCGAATCAGGGGTGAACGTGCTTGATTGCTTGTAAAATGGGCTATGTATTGTTAAGATGTTATTAAGTTTGATTTCACTTTAAGAATTATATGTAACTTTGTCCTATTGAGATAGATAGATATCTATTAATGAATTGTTGTTTATCGAATTTGACATTTTCTATCATTCACATGTTGTGTGAGATGAATGAGTTGTTGTTTATCAAATTTGACACTTCACTACTTGTGCAATTGTGCTTGGGTGGCCTAATATTGAAACTTTCCACATCTAGTAAGGGAATAGAAATGGTTTTTAGTTTATCACCAACTCTTACTCATAGTGGGATGCATCTTCAAGGTTGCATAATATTATACAGGAACCGTTTGGAACCGAACCGTTATAAACGATTCAAGTTAGGTTCGGTTCCAACGTTCAAAATGGAAAAACCGATCCGAATCGGAACCGTTAAAATTTAAACGGTTCGAGCTAGGTTCCTCAAAATTTGGAACCGATCGGAACCGTGCCCACCCCTAGTATCCACCACATTTTTGGGCAACTAACATTTTCATATACACATTTTTTTTGTAATAGAGCGGGGATCAAAATCCATCCAATAAGAGGATTCAAGTTCCTACCAGTATGGTAACATCACACTTTCAATCATAGCTCATTATTGAGTCTAATTCAAGCTATGAAGTAAAACATCATTACTTAATAACATTGTTACCCAAAAACAACATGTATATATAAAAACCATACTCCAATTCTCATTACCACACATTAATGCGTATAGCAAAGGAGTTCATAAAGTTCATCACAAGAGTTGCGTGTATACCAACCCATCCTTTAAGGCAAAGTAAACAACTAAAATTCAAGATGCGTAGCAATCCAAACCGTACAACATTCACACAATTCAATTCCATTTAAAGTATTATCTAAAATCAGACGAAAATGCACTAACATTTACACAACCTCTTAATTCATCAAACAGACTACAAAGAAATGAGCATGAATTCAAAGTAAAGTTTCTCACTAACCCAATTTCCACCTCTAGCAACACACTTGTGACCAATTTATCGTACTAGAAATCAAACAAAAATGATCCTAATTAACCTAGTTCCTGACTTGAATCTTCTCATTAGGGCTAAGATTGAATAACCCCATTTCCAATCCAGTGGGTACCTTTGTGATGCCATTTACCCATAGTCCAAGGAGCTCAATCAGGACATGACCAATATATGCCAAAGAAGTCCCAATGCATGAAGAAAACATAAGATTGAGAGACACACAACAAGAAGTTACAAGAGTGCCAAAACTCTCTGAAATCTGACTAACAAAGTAGCCAACCAGCATATGAACACTGGAGCTACTATGAATCAAAACAAAGAATTTTACCTTATATCTCAAGTGAAATAACTCAAAAGAGAGACAGGGAAAAAATCAATCCAAACCAATTGGATACTAACTTCCCTTGAGTTTTATTGTATTCAACTTCAAGTAATGCCTACTGTCGGACATGCAACATAAAGCTAAGATAAGCACTAATTGCATTCCATGCAGCCTTGCATATATATATATAAGAGCAGTCATAATTAGATCTACAAGATGATGAACTTAGAAAATATTTTCTATCCACTCCATATCCCAGATTTTCCCTTAAACTTTTGAACAATGCCCCCTATATGTCTCCTTCTCCTTCACTCTCTTACTGTCAGTAACAATGGGGAATCTTCAATGGATGATGAATAGCAGCCAGTCAATGGCTTGAAGCCTTCCTTAATAAACAACTAAACACCCATCTCACATTACCATGAACATCTCCTCATGTTCCAGCAAATTAGACAGACTCGCCCACAACAAGCAATTGCCACCAAGTTTAATTACTAGCATTTATCAGACCCAACTCTACAACCATCCAACACATCTAACTCCTCATCAACCTTTTACTATTTGCTGCATCATACCATCTATTGGTGGCAGACTAGGTATTTAATAACAACACATAGTTACCGCTATTATTACTAAAATCCAATTCAAGAACATTTTTCAAGGCAATCTTGGCCGTATTCACATTTCCGTAAAGCTTAAATTTGGTTGCACTAAATAATATTCTCCAAAATACAGGATCCGGTGTTACATGTATATCTTAATGTGCCCATATGCTTTAACTAGATTTCTTGGCAGCTCAGTAGATCAACAACAGACCCATAACGCTTCATCTTTGGCTCTACAAGATGGACAATCAAACTACCAATACATTAACAATCAATGCAAACAAACCAATTCATGATGGTAATTAACAATGCCAAAATAATATTGTTATCCCCAATCAACTTCATCTACATGAAAATGCTCTACTTTGCTCTTAATACTGAACCACATTTTTTTTTTATATAGATTGGGCTATTAGAGATTTTTAAATTGATAATACAGAGTTAGAAAATGTCACAACGAAGAATATTGAAGTGAATTCAGTTCTAATAAACCTTGGATTTTCAAACTGGAAATGAAATTTCTCCATACAACTCCCTGACATGTTTTAGCTTCCAAGGTTTTTTGAATAGACTAAGTTCTTAATCAATTCAAAGACAAAACATCATTCGACAATGTTACTCCAAGATATATAAATGCATCATCTATAAGTTACTAAAACCCAACTCTATTCATTTTAAATGAAGAAATCAAATAATTTTTCAAACAAAAACATGAAATAGTATGAAGAAAACTCACTTCACCGTTAATCGTCATCGTCAACGACGGCCAAAGCCATCGCTTCCTTCCAGCCCCATAACCTTACGACGTTGCACGACCTCCTATCTTCAAGGCTCTTTTCACGCAGCCAACAACTGCTAACGAGCAGCAACAACAAAACACAGCAAAAACAGAGAGATAGGAATTCACCTTCACGAAGAGCCAACAAGAGTGAGATTAACAATCGAGCTCCTTTCTTCTTCATAAATCAACAGAAGAGTCTTCCACGAAGAGCAGCTAGCAGAGAGATTGCAGCCAACTCGGAAGAATTAAATGGGACGGGGAAAAAGGATGGAGGAAGAAAATGGAGAAAAGAGAAAGATATATGAGCGGAGTGGGCGAATCAGCTTGGATGCAAGCCGCCGTCGTCGCCGCCGAAGAGGATGAGAGGAAGAGCAAACTTTGCTCTTCTTGTTGCACAAGAGAAGAAGGAAAGGAGTTTTTTTATATAAATATTGTGGGTGGCTATTCGCCCCCACTAGAATTTTGAGGGCACCCACCATCTAAACACACTAAATAAAACCCTAAATTTTGAAATTTAAATTCAAGTAAATGTAACTATTTTATTTAATTCAAAATAAAATAAATTAGTTTTATGAAATTTAGGGGTGTTACATTATACACACGTTAAATGGAATCTTGTCCCGAGATTCGGAAGGTAAGAAAGTTAACTGAATTTCGAAAAAAAATACGACTTGTCAAACGAAAGAGGATTTTAAAATACAAATTTCAATTGAATCTTTAGGTACATTAATTTTTATTGTCATTGAAAAAGTAGGGGTGTTACAGCGAGCTTTGGTCCTTTTTCAACCGAGAATAAAATGGCTGATTTTTTTTTTTTATATATAAGAACAAAAAGTTAAAACGGCATTATTGAAAAAAACGTTATCTCAATAACGGCGATATATCGGAGCCGTGATACAAAAACGTGATAATCTCATAACGTAACGGCTCACACCCGTTAAGCGTTATATTGGAGTTATATCGGCGTTGTAACGTTGTTTTAACTGCATAGAATCCAATTACATCAGTTTCTCCATAGGAAGGAAGTGGTACTATTATTTTTTTTTTTCCAATTTTGTTTCATCTTTCTTAAGTCCAAGTCTTTTATGAATATGTCTTTCTGTTGATTGATGATTAGAGGCATTTCTATATTCTTTTGGTTATGTTTCTGGTGAATTGGTTCTTGTTTCACTCCAAAATAATGAACTTTGATGGTTTATGGTTTTGGACACTTTCTGGAAGTGCTATCTGATAGGTTTTACCCAAAAGGTTCAAAATTTTGAAGGTGGGAAGTTTTCACTTTAGGTGGTTTTGTTTTCACCTCTTTATCCAATCAGCAGTCTGACATTTGCAAAATATAGCACTTTCTCCAAGAAATTAGGCTCCAAAGATACTCCATTAGTGAATACCTAGTAACATGGGATATAAACCCCATACCACGGAAACCCCAAGCTATACTGTTTGTTAGTGGGAGCAATGTGCTTTAATGATTGATTTTTACTTGCACAACTTCAGCATTCTCGACACAAGGCTCCATTTGGTTGATTTGATAATACCCTTGACTACCTGCTTTTGCAAGTGTTTTAATGCCGACACTTTATACAACTACACCTGTAAAATATCTCACAGCACTTCATATGTTGTTTGTAGAGGACGGTGACAGTGGAAGTACAGTTGATGTTGTGCCAGATATTGGGCCTACTGTCAAGGCAAACACTCTTTCACAGATGGATGCAGCAATAGTTGCTTTATCGCGGGATCTGAGTAAATTACGGACAGGAAGGGCATCTGCAGGTATTGCGCCATTTTTTCTTCTATTAAAACACTTCTTACACATGTACTCTGATTCCTTGACATAACCACTTGTAGAATTTTGATACAGGTATGCTGGACCATATAATTGTAGAAACAAGTGGCGTGAAGATGCCCTTGAGTCGTATTGCTGTGATTTCAGTCATCGATTCGAAGACCCTCTCAGTGTCTCCATACGACCCAAATGTAATCATACATATCCCCACTGTTACTCTAGAACAACCTATTGAGTTTCATTTCTTATCCATTGATCGCTGTGAATCTAATTTTAATCTTTTAAGACTCAATCATGATTTTTTTTTTTTTTATTTCTTTTTTCAATATATTGGTCTTGTAAATATCACACTGTTTTTCCCTCTGCTAATTGAAGCGTGTGACCTTGTTTTACGTTAACTGTGTGCTCCTATTATAAAGTATTGTCTAACTGAAAATTTTAAAATTGAAGAAGAATGCTCTATGCTATAAGACCTTAAAATATTTACCTTATCTCCAAAGTAGTAGTGAATTTCATGAAGTTAATTTATTCTTTCAGGCCATAAAGGAGATAGAAAATGCCATTGTTTCATCTCCACTGGGTATAAACCCACGAGTGGACAGCCAACGACTGATTGCACCTATCCCGCCGTAAGTGTTTCCTATGTTTAAATTCCATTGTTACAGCTTATGGCTTGGCCAATATCGGCGAGCCTGTTCATGCACTTTTTGAGCAATCATTTTGAGATCATGGTTCTGAGTGAGCACTGCTTCATTGCACAAACCAAGCCTAGTATTTAAGTTTTCCAGTAGATCCATGGACCTTTTTTTTTTTTTTAATTTTGTTTTTAAATTTCCCTTCTCCTGATTCATATTTTACCCACTCCATATTTCCAGGTTGACCAAGGAAACCATTCAGGTGAGTTCATTACGGAAACTGTTCCATTCTTTAGCCTCTGTGCAGAGTAAAATTCCCAAATATGCTGTTCCAGGCTATTTGTAAGGTGGTTGCCAAATCCTGTGAGGATGTGAAACAAAGTATAAGAAGGGCACGTCAAAAGGTATGCCTGCAGAGTATTATTATCTTAGCTACCAATTATTTCTGCTATGTATACAATATACATTTTCTTTTGTTTTTCCAATCTAATTTCTAGAATGAACACTCAAAGAAAGGTATACATGTTCACAATCCAATGGACTGTGCAGTGTAAAAACACCACATATCGCTTATGAGAAATTTTCCTTGGTCTGATCAAGAAATTTTTCTTTGTGCAATTATGTCTTTCTTAGTGTAATGGCCCAAAATATCTGGCTGACCAAAATGTGAATTACATGTTGCATGATAAATAATCTTAATTAATTGTAAAGGACCCTGCACCAATTACTCACAGTTTTCGTTCTTATTTTAATAATGTTGATATGTCATCTATTATGCTTTGAAAGTGGAAACTGTGCATTGCACTAGTATATGACTTCAAAATCGTTTGTCATTCATTTACAAACTGCGTGAAACTTTAGTTGGTACAAAAACTTTTGCTACAAAGTTTTCATCTTTTAGACAATATTATTGTTAGAAACCAATTATTTCTTTGACGCAATCGCTTAATCTAGGAAAAGGTGACTAGGACTTACTTTTTTGGGCTGTTGACAATCAAGAATGTTTTGCCATTGATTAGATATGGGTTAATTAGCGATATCCCCCTATTATAAATAGGAAACTATCGATGACCTCCTACATATCATAAATTAGCGTTACCCCTAGATTCACAATTGAAGATTGTTTGGACTGCCTATACAAATACTCCTAAACTAGTAGATATAAAAAAATTATTGGAAAAGAAACACAATGTTGTATTGTAAACCAAATCCATTGATCGGGAACAATCCCATCGCATTACGCTTAACAACCTTAATGTTATGGCCTAGTTTTCTCGTTCGGTAAACAGATTGCGTTCAGATTATGCCACGATGATCATAGTTCATTTCTAGATTAAACCATACATCACATAGAATGTAAAATCTTTATTAAGTAATGCATTAAGCAAAACCAATAAAATTGATGTTAAATAATAAGTTTATTAACAAGAGCAATATGCCTGACTTCGTGAGAAATCAATTAGACTAACTCAAACACGGGATTCACATTTCTCGAGGTAAGTTATGCACCTGCATAAAATTAGTCGACCTACCTCCCTGCCAATAAGTCACAAAGAAAACATAATAATTTTATGGGTGGGTCATTTATCTTATCAAATGCATCATGCGCCTATCATATATTTTCTCACGAAAGATCGATCGTGCGATCCAAAAATCATGTGTCTTAGCGCGCGGCAGAAAACCTTCAACCCAAATACAAACACAAACATCTTCAAGGCCGAGACAGTGATGAACTACCAACAAAAGCTCATTTCTTAAATATGGATAATCAAACATTCTCAAGGCCGAGGCAGTGATCAACATCAACTACCAACGGGAGTCCTTTTCTTGGATGGGAGATAAAACTCGCTTTAGGCCGAGGCAATAATCAACTACCAGTGGGAATTCCTCTCATTCATGTTCTCAAGGCCACGTGCTACTCCCTATCAAGGTTTCATATAGTTCCTAGTGTTGAATTTGTGAACGTGAGAATAAGAGCATGCACATCCATATAGTCGGAGTTGTGGGAAAATATGATATAAAACTATGCAAGTTAACTATTTCATAAGTCTATAACTGCAATACATGCAATAATCAAACAACCTTTAAGAAGTGTCATATCATCGCAAATGCTATTGAGTCTACATCGTCCAATCATAAGTGTTGGGTTCACTAACATTATAGCAGGCACATTCATAATAACAACGTAACCATCATTTCATAGATAATCAGCTCAGGATCATCATTCCATGATATCCATAATATACATAATTAAATAACTCATTAATATGATCGCAGTCAAATGCAACACACTTGCATAAAGGGGTCCTTGAAACGGCAAGTTCATTCATTTTCTATTTAATATTATAACATGAGTTCGGAATGAACAAAATGAATTCAAGCATTCTATATATGTATTCCAATGCACTCAATACCATAGAATTGGCTATAAAAACACTTGAAAAAAATCTATAAAGAAACTCCAATTGTAATTCCACAGAAAGGTATAGAAACTAGGCTCTTATCCAAGTCTAACCGTATATGGCTCACACACTAATTATAATTTAGTACATGTCTGACCACGAATTCAGAGATTTTGCATTTATGGACATATTGATAGCATGTTAAATGAACCTAATTTTTACATGGATACTCCATTTTGAAACTGTAAAAACCATGAAAAACTTCACAGAATAAGGAATCCAACCATATATAGCATGCCTACTAAATTTCATAAAAAAGTCTAATAAAAACAACACAATCGCTTACGAAAACACGTATATCAAGGCATAGTGACTTTTAGGGGTAAAGTTGTAATTTCAACAAATCCACAAAATGATACTTTCCTTAATTAGATTTCGATGCGATGATCACATCTGCGAAAACCTCATCGAAATCAGAGCTATGGTCTATATTCTAGACTCGGTCAAAACTTAGGTCAACTCTAGTCATTAGCACCCGAGAAGTTGCAGAAAATCAGTTTGCAACTGACCAATTCGAGACAGTACAAAAACCTCATTTCACAGCCAAATTAGATAAACTATATACCGTTGGAAAACTCAAGTTGTAAGCTTTACGGTATGAGAATTAAACCTAATTACTCACCAATGTGGGAACTGTCACCACTTCTTTCTACCCTGTTCATCATCTTCTCCAAACAAACAACAAATTTACAGCAGATCAATTCGACAATCCAACTTGGAACCACGTGCGTCTAAAGTACCATTTACTAAGATCAATGTAGTTGTATGTAAACCTATAGCAATAGCATGACAAGATACCATTGGAAGGATCACAATTTTACCCAATTCCAATTGAAACCGTAAACTTCGATTTTGAACGAATCCTAAAAATTGACAATCTAACTCGCATGCAAGGGGAAAAACAACAATTAGCTCAATAGTTAGATCTACTCACTTGTTCCAAGGATGATTAACCCCCAAATTGAAGTCACGAGAAGATCTACTCGCACTCCAACTTCCTCGACGACTCCCCAGAAAACACTCTAAAACTCTTTGAAAAGCCATCAAATTCGTGGTTCTCTCGCGATCTGATATGAAGCTCTCCCAACTCTCTCTCACAATTCGGGAAATGGGAAGGGAAAGAAGAAAGAAAGGGTTTATGTTTTTTTCTCTCAATACGATGGCAATTTGCCACCACCAGAGTTCTAACACACCACAATGGATTCGATTTCTACCGAATTGCACTTACAATTGCACGACCATCAATATTAATAAGTCCCAAAGTAGTAAATATACATATCGAAGTAAGATTTGTTAATTTTTATCGGATTCATGCAAAATTAAAGTTTACGAAGAGCGAGTGTCTGTCCAACTACTCTAACCAGGAGGGGGATGATAGGTGACAGGCGTTCATTAGTACTAGACAGAGGGACAAGCCTTTTGGGGCCTTTTACTTTCGATTCATCCAATTGTGGAGAGTGAGTCTAGTCTCATACTTCCAATTCCTCTATTGTGGAAAGGAGTTGATATTTTTGCATCACTTTGAATTTCTGATTTATGTTTATACCATTAGAAGGTGACAATGTGATCTTTCCAACAATATCTTCTGTTTTTAATTTGGTTAACTATGGTTGATGTTGTCATCTTCTTAAGTTGGTTTGCCGAATTGATGTGATGTTTGTTTGGAGAAGATGATGAGTAGGGTATAAAGAAGTGGAGACACTTCCTATATTAGTGAGTAATTAGGTTTAATTCTTATACCATCTGAAAGCTTACAACTTGTGTTTTCCAACGGTATATAGTTTGTCTAATTTGGTTATGAAATGAGGTTTTTGTCTTGACTTGAAGTTAGTTAGTTGCAAACTGACTTTCTGCAACTTCCGCTCCGGTATTGGACCAGAGTTGACTCGAGTTGACCTGAGTTTTGACCGAGTCTAGAAGGTAAACCATAGTTTTCATTTCATTGAGGATTTCGCCGTTGCGATCCTCGTATCGATATCTAATTAAGGAAAATATCAATTTGTGGTTTTTATTAAAATTACGTATATGTGTGCTATATATGTGTTTTCGTAAGCAATTGTGTTGTTTTTCGTTTGACCTTTATGAAATTGGGTAGGTGTATTATATATATGGTTGGATTTCTTATTCTGTGAAGTTTCTCATGGTTTTTACGAATTTCAAATTGGAGGTTCTAAGTAAAAGTTAGGTTCATTTAAGTAACATGCTATCACTTTGTCCATAAATGCAAAACCACTGAAATCATGGTCAAATCTGTGTTTAGTCATAATTTAAGTATGAGCCATATACGGTTAGACTTGTATTAGAGTCTAGTTTCTATACCTTTTTGCGGAATTGCAATTGGAGTCTGCGCAAAGAATTATACTCTCTTTAGTGATTTATTCTCAAAAGGCTTTTGGTATTCAATTCTATTGTGTTGAGTGTACAGGAATGCATATAGAATGCTTGAATTTATTGTGTTTATTCCAAACTATTAAATAGGAATTAATGACTGAACTTACCGTCTCAAAGACTCCGTTATGCAAATAAAGTTGTATATGGTTGCAATCAGGTTGATTACTTTATTATGTTGTAAAACCAATGAAAGTTTATATGAACATGCTTATGAAATAAAATGGATTGCAAAGTGAATTCAATCCATGAATTGGTCCATGACGACATTTTTATTTACAAAATAGTGAATACAAGCTAGTTATGAAATGGTGTATATTATGAATACCATGGAATGAATATCCTGAGCTAATTATTTATGCATTACAGATGTAGTACTGTGATAATATATGTGTTTGGAGTAATGTTAGTGAGTTCAACACTTATGATTGGTCGTTGGAGACCTGATGGTAATTATAATTATGTGGCAATTATAATTATGTGGCACAGTTGGAAAGTCAATTGGACATTTCAGGTATTTTATTTATAGATTTATTTAATATTTGACTTGCATTATTTTAGACTATATTTTCTCACAACTCCGGCTATATGGATATGTATGCTTTTATTCTCATGTTCACCCGTTCAACACTAGGAACTACATGAAACCTTGATAGGGAGTAACACGTAGCATTGAGAACGTGGTTGATCTTTCATCCAAGAAAGGAATTCCCGCTCGTAGTTGATCACTGCCTCGGCCTTGAGGGTGTTTGATTTCCCATCCAAGAAAGGAACTGCCGCTGGTAGTTGATGTTGATCACTGCCTCGGCCTTAAGGATGTTTGATTCCCCACATTCAAGAAATGAACTCCCGCTGGTAGTTGATTATTGCCTCGGCCTTGGGGATGTTTGGGGTGACAAAATTGCCCCTTAAGAAACAAGGGTGTAGATTTAAAATCAAACAAAAATAATCACATCTGGATAGAGCTTTTAATGGCCAAGATAAAATCTCATAAAACATCGAGATAGTAATGCAGATCTCAAGTTAAACTAATGGTGATGAAAAAAAAGCCAACCAAAACCCATCTTCTCCTCCAATTGCCGTCGCTAGTTGCGGCGCCTCTTCCACTGACTGCTGCTGCCAACCCTTCCACGAATTTCATCTCTATCCAGCGAAATTTCTCTCTGTTATAAATAGGAGGAATGAATGAATGGTATTGGGAGGAATAAGAGAAGAGGTGAAGAATCAAGAGTGTTCTATTGAGGAGGACAAATCTGAAAAGATTAATCTCTTGTTGTTGTATTTTTATCTGTGGGTAGAAGAAGAACTGAATTGAACTGAAAGAAAATCAATAAGTTATTTACATTTAACAACAAATACCCAAGCCAATCAAATTCAATTGTGTAGGTTTTGCAGATTTGATTGTGGGACTCCACGTCACCATTAAACCACCATCATCACAGTTGAAATACCCCCAAAACCCACCCCACCAGCCCACAACAGTTGAAGAAAAAGAATCAGTGGAGAAAAGAAAACTTTTGAAATCAAGGGAAAAAATAAAGAGAAGGAAATGGGCTGTGCAAAGCACAGAGTTGATTGGTGGTCGGATTGGCTGGCAGCACGAGATGCATGGATGGTGGTGTTGGTGACTTTTTCTGAGGCGGATGTGGTCAATGGTGGTTTGAAAGGACGAACAAGAAGAGAGGGTGCGGCGATGTTAGTGGGCGACAATGAAACAGGAAAGGGGAGGCAGGAAGGAAATCATGGAAGCTCTGAAAGCATTTTCAATCTCATCAATGATCCCGACAGCAACAACATTAACTCATCAGAAGAAGAAGAAAAATAAACCCATCATCTTGTTCAACCACTCATCGTCATCTCCATCATAACAACAAAAAGTAAACCATTCACCCCTTCAAGTTTTTTTTTTTTCTTTCTTTTCCCTTTGTGTTGTCAACAAATGAGATTCAAGAAGCAACATAGGAAGGTGAGTTCAATTGGTACTCACATACCCAATAACCCTAGCCTGTCATTTAGACAAAAGGGTACACGCAAAGAAAATACTAGGTTGAACATTGTAGCGAGGAGGTTGGCGTTAGAGGGTTTGGGGTTTTGTTGAAGTGGTGTTCCAACAGATTTGGTGTTCATGGTGCTGGTGGAGATGGGGCAGTTGGAGGAGAAGATGGGTTTTGGTGGGGTTTTTTTTCCCCTTTTATTTAATCATCACCATTAGTTATACCTCGAGATGTGCCTTACAATCTCGAGGTTTTATGAGATTTTATCTTGGCCATTAGAAACTCCATCGAGATGCAATTATTTTTGTTTGATTTTAAAATCTGCACTTTTGTTTTTTTTTCAGGGGCAGTATTGTCACTGAGATATTTCAAACAGTCAACTGATCGACAGTGAGACTGGGGTAACACTAATTTATTATATGAAGGGTCATCGCTAGTTTCTTATTTATAATAGGGGGTATCGCTAATTAACCCAATTAGATATGCAGACTTGTATGAGTGCAGCATGCCAGTAGGTGGGCTGGGAAGATTAATTTTACAATTTGTATGACAAATAATTTTATCTTGAGTTATAGGCATTGGATACAATAAAGAAATCCTCATCAAGCATTCCCAAAGATGATGTGAAAAGACTGGAAAAAGAAGTAAGTGGCAAGTGATTTAATTATAGATTTAAGTCTTGTTTGTTATTGATATGATCCGATTTTGTTTCTCTATCAGGTGGATGATTTGACAAAGAAGTTCATCAAATCTGCAGAAGACATGTGCAAGGCAAAGGAGAAGGAGATCAGTTCTGGCTAAAGATTCATTTTTGGTGTACCTTTTACACAGCCAGGATAGTGTTGGTGATTTGAGCTGGTCTTGCAGCTCCAAATTTCAACTATTTAGAAATACAGGAGCTTCTTGGACAATTTTGAAAATTTTAAGGATTGTCTGAGGAATGAAAAATGGGGTTGGTTACAGTATTTATAGGGAAGTAGGTGAATTTTTTACAATCCCTTGAATTTAGTTCTGTAATCACAGTTTATATACCAACTTGATATCTCTGATTTGTACTTCATAATGCGACTTTGTGCAATCACGCTTGCAGCGGATGGCTGCAAGTGTTTCTTTGCCCTTAGTAAAAGTTTTGCTTCACATTCCGTTCACTGGATTTGTTGAAGAATATGCTTTGATGCTGATTTATTTTGACTACTCCCAATGCTTTAATTGGTTTTCTTCGTGAAAGAAAACAAAATTTTGAAACAAGAATACCTAATCATGAATTGTTTCCTTTTAGAAAATGGATATGGGCTAAAGGAATCAGGTTGGGGTTAGGATATCACCGAAGGAGCTATAACATCTCGCAGCTCATATTCACTGAAACTTCAATAAGTATGTTGGGCAAATTCTTTTGGACGGATTTGCGTGACTTTAGTAAAATGGTCACAACTTTTTCATTTCAAAACATTTTCAAGTGATTTAAATGTTTATTAGATAACTAAGAGTACTACAATTTTCATGTTTTGATGAGCTTGAGAATTAGTCTTGATAGAGCACATAAGTTGGCCGAAAGTCAGAGACACTATCTTGTTTTCATAGCGAGTCAAATTTGCGTGACTTTAGTAAAATAACTATAACTTGCTCATATAAAAACATTTTCAAGTGATTCAAATTTTAATTATTAGATAACTCATAGTACTAAAATTTTCGTGTTTTGATAAGGTTAAGAATTGGTCTCGATCGAGCATATAAGTTGGCTGAAAATCAGGGACATAATCTCGTTTTCATTATGAGACAGATTTGCGCGACTTTAGTAAAATGTAGGGGTGGGCATAAACCGATTTAATTCGAGTTAACCGACCGAACCGGTTTTTAAATACGGTTTGATAACCGAACCGAATAAGGGATGATAAGAGAATTTGTAAAACCGAATCGAAACCGGTTTCAAACGGTTCGGAATCGGTTCACCATTTTAAACCATCTGATTAAAAACCGAACCGACCGATTGATGCATATGCTGCATCCTGTCGCACTGTATCACACCCCGCCCAAAGGCAAAAACGAAAACCCAAATCTCTCTGTTTCTAACTTTCTATTTCTTCTTGCAGAAGAAATTCTAAATGGCAACGAAACCCGAACCCAAGAGTGAGGAAAGTTTCGTCACTCAAAATGTTTCTAATGGCATAAACGTAAAAGAAAACCTAAATCTAGTTCTTCCCCGACAAAAACGATTTCGCCCCATCTGCCCATAAAACCTCTCTCGCCCAAATCTGGATCGAGCTCCTCGTCTACACCTGACTCCTCGCCTCTCTTCACCTAAATCTGCTTCGAGCTCCTCTTCTCCGCCTCTCCGCCTCATCTCTCTAAATCGACTTGAAGATTTCTGAACAAAGACGAAGAAGAAGAAAGGCTGACGAGAAGAAGAGCTCTTGTCTGACCTCAAAGTTTGGAACATTTTCTCATGTTTTAACGTTATGTTCATTTTGATTGTTGGGTATCATCATTTTCGCCCAATTTATGTTGAGAATTTTGTGTTGATTGGTCGCCTTTTTTATTCAATTTCTGGTTTGGGAGATTGATTCGTGAGAACAGTCCAACACTTCTTCAGTAGGAATCAAACCTAAGCCCCCTTCTTTCCTGAAATGCAGGCTAAACTGTCCATTTGATGATTGTTTGGAGCAAGCAGCCACTGTAAACAATATACTGTTTGAAATGGATGGGTTGGGCCAAAAAATTTCATTGTCAATTTTCATTTGGGCTAAAAATGGGCCTGCCAAAATGGGCTGAAAAAGCTAAAACCGAATTTTCAGCCCAACCGAACCGGACCGAACCGAATTTCGGCCCAACCGAATTTTTGGTTTTACCATATACAAAATCGGTTTCGGTTTTGGATTTGGGCTAACCGATTGAAAATGGTTCGAAAGCGGTTTGGGCCTCAAACCGAACCGAACCGACTTTGCCCACCCCTAGTAAAATGATCATAACTTGCTCATTTCAAAACATTTTCAAGTGATTCAAGTTATGCTTATTAGATAACTCAGAGTAGGGGTGGGCACGGGACGGGATGGGACGAGATATACCTATCCCTATCCCATCCCGTTCATACGGGATCGGGATGGGACGGGATGGGAAAACCCCATCCCGACCTCGTCCCATCCCAAACGGGATCGGGACGGGATCAGCGGCATCCAAAAAATTTGAAGCAACATCCAAAAAATTTGAAGCAACATTTGCCAAAAAATTTGAAGAAAGTTCTAACATCATCCAATATCTATTTACCAAGGGCCAGTCAGCGTCCTCCTCAAACATTGTTTCTTAGAGTCTCTTTGCTCACTCATCATCTCCAAGATCTCCATGATCTGAAGAAACAAATCAGGTTAACTCATTTGAGATGGCTTTGCTTCATGGAGCATATAAGTTGGATATAAAAACATGTACCAAAGAAAGAAAAGCTAAAGCTATGATGGTAAAGTTAAGCATGCAAAGTTGTCGAGGAAGGTCATTGCCTCAACTGGGAAAGTACAGTGCCACACCTAAGAGAAACTTTACATTTCAAAGATCTAGTTTACTTGAACATTAATGGGCATATCTACATGACGGAATGAATTTGCTATGTTCAAGATGACTTCTGGACTACAGCCAGAATTTAACTATCATTTCTTAGTAATCTTTATGAACATTGTACCAAAGAAAAAGATGCTTTCAGTTATTCAATCAACTAGGAATTTATGCCATCCTTCAGTATCTGTTCAGCTACACAGCAAGCACATCAAGTTGTCAACTATTGAATGGAACCTACTAAGGGAAGCTCTCAGCCCAAAGTCTCTATCTGACTGAACAATCCTAAACCTTGACCACATTCAACTCTAGAGGAGTTTTAAAAGTTACGCTACTTAAATTACCAACGTTGTGTATAAAAATCAGTTTTAGCCATCTTTTGAGTTAGCTTAATTACTTTCCCAATTTGGACATTTATCTATATAATTTGAAACATTGCAGGGAAGTGATTGTTGGATATGGAGCCCAAAATGATTAATGGTATTCAAAACAGTCAATATCATAATGTAAAAACATATTTGTGTTAGATCATCAAGATGGCGCAAGAATGCATTTATTTGTATTCAAAACATATTTGTATGGGCATCCACAATTTTAAAATAAATAATTAAATAAAAATATTAATAATTAATATTAATAAATTAGTTCGGGACGGGACGGGATTGGCGGGATTGAAAATCTCCATCCCATCCCATCCCATTCTAGATCGGGACGGGACGGGATCGGGATGAAATTATTCAATCCCATTAAGACCCGGAAAAATCGGGACGGGACGGGATCGGGACGGGAACGGGATCGCGGGATGGGATGCCCACCCCTAACTCAGAGTACTGCAATTTTCGTATTTTGATGAGCTTGAGAATCGGTCTTGATCGAGCATATGAGTTGAATCAAAGTAAGGGATAATAACCTGTTTTCAGAGACAGAGGGTGAGAGAAATGGCGAGGTGGTGGTGGTGCGGGTGGTGGTGGTGCTTGAAGGAGAAAAGAGGGAGAAAGGTGGTGGTGGTGGTGATGATAGTAGGGTGATAGCAGTGTTTGATGGAGAAGAGAGGAAGGGAGAAGGGAAGAAAAGAAGATGAAGAGGGAGGAGGAGAGAGAATTTTAAATTGTGAGTTTTTATTGATGGTGTGAGAAATAAAGTAGTGGGTGTATGAGAGAAAAAGTTGATTTGATGATGTAGAACAATACTTTAGGTGGTGTGAAATAGTTGTTGCCAAAATAGATATGCAAGAACTTTAAATTGCAAGTAGGGTTCCATTGTTTTTTTTTCCATCACAAACTTTCTACTCGATAAGCAATTGAAAGGAGATAACACAATACGATCACCATTTGGCCACTGCAACCAGGTGAGTCTAGCAGATCTATTCATGGAAACCCTGGTAGTTTAGGGTTTATTTGCAATGAAACCTACCCCACTGAACATCGGATATAAATTGATATATGAAAGCTTGGTTGGAAAGATGACGACGTTTTAGTAACGAGCAACAATGTTTTATAGAATGAGTAATTTAGTTTTCAAAATGTTGATGCAAACTCGGGGTCAAAGAAGAACACAAAGCAATAGACATGAATATAATTGTCATCGCCGTGCTCGCTCCAGGGTAGCTATTAAGCGTGTTTGTTAGCACCCCTTCCTGTTGTGGTACAGAACCTTTCATTACCTCGGGAATTGGCAGTGAACAACAAATACAACTTGAGAGAAAAATCGGATCATTTCGAACATTATGAACTAATCTGTCATTGCATCACAACTCATGTGAATAACAGATTCGCCTGTCTTAGGCGAAGGCTCACATAGCTACTAATCCAAGAACTGAAACAGTAATGGACCTTTAGATTATAATGTCAAAACATAGTCAATTCTACACGAACTTGGATGATAAACAAAACCAACAGGTAGCAACCCATATAGTACTATCAACTTAAAGTATGATACCTAACAAAATATCTTACTCACCACTTTGAACTTTTGACTTCTTCTTCTTCTTTACTTCACTAGCAGTCTGAAGATCCTCACCATTTGCATCTCCGCTCTTCTTTTTCTTCTTGGCAGTGCCATTCTGCTCAGGCACTGGAGTCTGCTCCTGCTCCTTCCGCTTTTCCTTCTTTTTCTTCTTCTTTTCAGTTTTCGCATCCACCTCAGCGGTAGCCCCATTTGTGGCAGCAGTTGGTTCACCGTCTGTCATAGGCTCATCCTCGCCTTTCGACTTCTTTTTCTTGCTCTTCTTAATTGGAGTTTCAGCATGCCCATCATCCACATCCATCTTGGTGTTATCTTTACCTGCGAGCATAGTGGCATCAAGAATGATTAGAATCCTCTGAGCATTTGCTTGAAGACAAAGGCATTGCAGGGTGAATGGAATGATAACGTTGGGAAATATGTTCACAATCAAATTCATAAAATAAATAATGATTTCACACATGATATCTTCAGTACTTGTAAACATCAGAATCAATGATGATGAGTTACATTTATAACAACATGCAAACTTTAGTACAATGCAAACGACAGCATCACATTTTATCTATAACAAATTTTGCAAATGATACAATCAGTAGCAGAGAAAATGTTGAGATAATTTGTAACCAACCAAACAATCTCCTATATGCTTACCGTTAAGTGTACTTTCAATGGCTGCTTTCATCATGTCAACATTCTTGCGAGGTGCAACACCCTTGTCATAGAAATCTAGTCTCTCCTCCACTTGTTCACGGAGCTTGTCACCAAATATGGTGGTGTTCAACTCTGTACAAAAGATACAGTTGTCATTTAACCAAAATGGAAAGGAATACAGAAATAAAAGAATGGATGATTCTGTAAACAGTTACCGGAGAAACAATCAATTCGAGATGCAATGGAACACTTGTTTGCAAGATACCGTGCCATTCGCCCTTTGTTCTTTGTAGATGCACGGCCAATAAATGAAGAATGGAAGATAAGACCGTACTTTGGCGTATTCCCTTTAGTTTTCAATGCCCTGATCATAACAGTATTGACAAGCTAATCCATAAGTTATGGCAAATCGTATTACGATTTTCGAATTCTATTTCGGAAATTGTAAATGGCTCGAGTACGCACAATAATACGGCCTTAGAGATTATTTCACCCAAGGTCGCAATAAGTCAATAAGTAGACAAACATAGCATCTTGTTTTAACAGAAATACTTTGACATATATTGAAGCTTACCAACACCAATTACACTCTTTGTTAGTAATCCTGGACAATTTTCAAAAAGGTTTTACAACCAAATGATTGGTATGACTATTACAGTATTACATGGGTTAAGTATTTGAAACATGCTGAGAAGATCATTTCCACAGTTTTATTTTGATCTTTTATAGGGAAAAACCCCATATGACAGGAGATCATCCTGGCAACAATTCAGAGCCTGATTAAACTTCAGTATTAGCTGACCAAATTAATTGAAAATGTGTAATCAGATTCCAATTTTCGCAAAATTCAAAATCAACTGAATAGTGAAGTAGACCAAGACTTAAAATGCTACAAAGTGAACAATACCTGAAAAGTGCTTTCTCCGCCCCAAGAATTTGAAGGGTAGACGAAGGGCATTTGGCTAAATTTGTCAAACTACCAGCATGAGAAATCAAACGAGCTCCAACCATTTCACCAATCAGGGAAGCCAAATTTGGAGCAATGTCGTTCATCTTGGTGACTAGATATTCGTGGAGATTTTTCCTATACTCAGCAAGATTCATTACCCTCTCAGCAAACTGTTGTACATTAACCAAATCAAGTTCAGACAAATCCTGTCCTGCAAGATGCAAAACCAAAAAATGAATCAGAATTCAGATTTGCCCAATAGCAATAAAATAGTTTCATGATCATACCCATTGATGATTTTGCTGCTTCTAATATTTCTTTTGCTTTATCTTCATCTCCTAGTATCTCAGTTAAACCAGGGAGATTTTCTTCAGAAAGTAGTGATTTGTTCTGAATATATTTTGCAACTTTGGAATACAGATAATTGTCATTGACAATTTTCACTAGTTCAGGGAAATGCCAGGAGTACCACTCTCTGTAAAAGGGGGAAAGGATAAGAAAAAAACGATGAAGAATTTACTAGAATACTGTAAAATACAAACAACATTTCAAATGTCGACCAATTATATTGTCACAGTAAGCCAAAGTGAACCCATTTTTAGTTCTTAATCAGTTTAAACAAAGATGACATATATGTGGACCAACCATGACACAAGGTATGAAGGTAATTGCAATATTGACATTATGACAAAGGTAACTTGCATTTGTATAAACTGACAAAAAAGCATACCTGACTCTCATTGAAAATGTGTTGATATCTTTGTCAAGAGTATCAAGAAGGAAGATTGCCTGAATGACCATATTATCTACTCGGTTCACATTGAACTTAACCTTTGCTCGACTGTAACTGTGCCCCAAACCAAGCTGAGCTTTGTCTAGATCTGTAGGCTATTTAAATGGAAAAAAAAGGGGAAAATAACTCAAAGTTAGAACACAAACTACTGCAAATCCAAAAATAATTAGGCATAAAAAGGAAAATATAACCTGTATAACACACCTTAAGATCCTTGATAAACCTATCAAAATGCTGCCTCACACCACGAATAAGTTCGAGAACAAAGTCATTACTTTGGCATGGAATCTTAGTCACTTCATAAATATGTGAACCAATTTTTGGCTCAGAAACCCCTAGACTAAACTTTGGTTTCTTTCCTTCTTTAACTTTTGGGAGAGCACGCTCCAAAAAGTTCCTCAACTCATCTGTCATAAGTCCTGAAAAAAAAAACAGACTACCTATTAGCAAAAACATAATCAGTTTATTCAAAGAGTCCCAAATTTCAATTTTTGTGTGACATCCTTGTCTTGAGGCCATGCTAATCACCACATTCCCAAGATACCAAACTTAAAAACAGGAAAATAAGTATCAATCGTAATAATGAGTGCACGTTTAAATGAATTCTAGGCAAGAAACTATCCATCAGAATGCCAATACAATCAATCTCATTGATAACTTATTTGAGAAGAAGAAACATAAAATGAAACACAGGCTTAGTAGATGGTTTGTATGTAGAAGCAAATCCCGAACACCTGTGTGCAAGTGTGTGTCTTGCCCTCCCTTTACTTCACCACAAACCACTTCTTCCTCTCTTCCGTTTTCTCCAGCCTCTCTTCCTTATCCCCACTTATTGCACTGGTTCTCTCTCTCTCCTAATTAGCTGAAAAGAACTTATAGCTTTGTAATGGATGAATGTATAACAGAATACAGTAAACCCAAACGCATACGAAACAAAACACCCTAATCACAACTTACAACTACTATACATCCAAAACAGAGTAACAACAAGTCTTCAGCGAGCTATTGATGTTCGTTCACATAACAAAATGGGAACTGTGAGTGAAGCAACAACAAAGACAGAAAAATAAAAGAACCCCAAGCGTAAGTAAAAAAAGCGGAGTGGGTTTACCTTCAGAAACGGCGTTGCATTGGTTGAGAGCGTCGAGAGCAGAGGAAAAGGGCTCGAAAGTGACGAGCTTGACGACTTGTCCGAATCGATTGAGATCCATGACAGAGTTACGAACTGCTTCGGTGTTCTGACCGATTTCGTCGATTCCATGGGCGTGAAAGAGCCCGAAACCTGACGCCGACTCGAAGAGAAGGTACAAGGAAGTCATTGTTAGGTTGAAGAAGCAGACCAAAGAGAGTGAAAAGAGAGAGGTGTGTGGTTTATGTTTAGGGTTTTGGCTCTCCCCCGCCTGTTTGGAGGGGTTATGCAATTAGGGTTTTGGAGGACAGAGGAGGCGAAGAGCATTTGAAGACAGACCTAATAAGCTGCTGCTTTCTTTCTTTCTAGAACGGGGTTTGGTTTGGTTTGGTTTTGTAGTGGCCTATTTTTGTGTCAGTGTCAATTTTACTCTATTCACCCCTTTTTGTAAACTCTCTATTTCTTAACATTTATATCTAAATACCACCACGTAACCATAACACTTGTTATGAGATTAGATACTCAGTGCGCATCTCCATGCGTTATTGTGTGCGTATCTAATCTATCCAATCTAAGTCTATGCTACGCAATGCAAGTTTCCTTTATGAATCGTGAAAATTGTCTTTAATTGTCCAAAATACCCTTCCAATTTTATTATATTTACAAAAGAAAACAATAGGTAGGTGATAGTGATTAAGGGTAATTTTGTAATTTTATTTACAAATATTTCACCCATATACCATTTTACCATTTCAAATTAAAATTATTTACGATCAAAATTTGCTCCTTTAAAATATTGTTAATTATACCCAAGTTTCTAACATAATTTATTTAAAACCCTCATTTATTTATAAACTATACATAGAAAACCTCAACAATTAGAATTCTCCCATTAGCAATATACCATGTAAGAAAGCACTTCCAAATTATATGGAGGAATTGTGATTTATTTTTTGTTAGAACGGATTCAGTTGTTTCGAGTGTTGGCCTTGGAGCTTGCTTGCAGGTTTGTAATGGGCTACTGTGCAATTACATATAGCATGCAACATGACTAGTAGAGGACAAAACATGGAGGGGCTACATAGAAAGCCATCAACTAATCAAACATTATCGGATTCAGCTTTGTTTGATTGCACCTTAAAACTTAAAAGAGTATTCCCGTGCTTATAACTTTTTTTTTGGGAGGTCCTCAAGGAAAGTTTATAAGTTTTTCTTAGGTATTTGTCATTCAAATGATCCATCTTCATATATATATAAGGCAGTTCCTAAATAACACATCCACTTATATTGATGGATACCACTAACTCTCTACTTTCTAAATGATACCATTAGGGGTGGGCATCCCATCCCGCAATCTTGTTTCCGTCTCGATCTCGTCCCGTCCCGATTTTTTCGGGTCTTAATGGGATTGAATAATTTCATTCCGATCCGGTCCCGTCCCGATCTAGATGAGATGTGATGGGATGAAGATTTTCAATCCCGCCAATCCCGTCCCGTCCCGAGCTAATTTTTCAATACTTATTATTAATATTTTTATTTATTTATTTATTTTAGGATTGCAATATTAGTGTAATTAAAGAAAAATGAATTTAGTTGAAATCAGTGTAATTGATATTAGTCTATATCTGCAACTACTTGATATTGGTTTATTTCTAGAATTCTAATTGAATTATTTAATTGCAAACTCTTTAAAACTCAAAATGGGATTGCTAACTACATTGGAGAGTTTTATTTCGTGTCAAGACAATGAATTTAATGACTGTTTTTTTTTAAAGCAATAATGAAACATTCTTCTTAGCACCCCAAATCTACTCATTCTTTTGTTCACTATTCGAAACAGTAGAGCAGGTCCACCATTGTCATTATACAGTCTACCTCTTAGGCATTCAAAACTCTGCAGAAATCCTAATTATATGGTGAATTTCAACTATCATTTATGGTAGTTTATTATGATGTTGCATACTCAATCTAAGGCTATCATTTATGTGTAGCTCTACGAATTGCCTTTGCCTCTTTTCAACTAAGCAAATTGGGTATTAGGTAAGCAGTAATTTGTCAAAAAATGATAGCACGTTGATCCGGTTCCGTCCCAATCCCGTATGAACGGGATGGGACGAGATCGTCCCATCCCGTCCCCGTGCCCACCCTTAGATACCACTACTACTGAAGGACATCACCACCTAAAAAAAAAAAAAAAACTAACTCCTCATCTTTCTTCCTCTCTCCCTATTTTCTTCTCTCTCCCTCTATTCTTCATCAAAAACTGTCACCACTGCACCACCACCCCGCCACCATCAACAGCACCACCACAACACCGACCTCCTCCTCCACCTCATCATCTCTCCCTCCCTTTCCTCCTATGTGTTTTTTCTTCTTCTTCTCCTCTCTTATTTTTCTTCTTATTTTCTTTTTTTTTCACAACAAAATGTCATGAATTAACAAAAAACACAAATTCGAACTTTAGAAATACAAAAAAAATTACAATACAAAAAACAAACAAACATTAAACATTAGATGTTCCATTAATATTTGAAAAATATTACAAAACAAATAGAAAAAAAATACATCTAATTATCTTAGATACGGTCAACAAAGTCTTTGAGGGGATGACGTTCGAGACCCTCTTCGTGTGAGTTGTAGTCACCATCATCATCGTCCTCTAATGAAGACAATGATGATTCACTGGCCTCCTCCTCATTTGATTGTCCTTCTTACTCATCATCGTCCTCCTCATCATATGAAGACGATGATGAGTGGGGGTCCTCATACCAGACAGAGTCGTCTTCCGAATCACTCATTTCATCTTATTCTTCGTCTGAGTTTTCTTCTTTTAACATTGATCTTTTCTCTTCATCTTCTCTTCTTTCTCTTGAATTGATGATGAATACTAATAGACTACACATCTTTTATAATGTTCAACTTAAATGATTAATTAAATGACATTTGTCTTCCCAACCAATTCTATTTGCATTTTCAAGCAATTCTATTTGTCTTCCCAATCAATTCTATTTTATCTTCCCAAGTAATTTTATTATGATTATGCAACCATGGTAGTCAAATAATTTTATTTCTCTTGAAAAATGAAAGTAAATCCCCGAGATACTCAAACACAGCGCAAAAATCCATCCCAATAATAGAAGTCGCAGTAAATGGACGTAAATGTGATATTACAAAACGCAGAAATTCTACAATTGAAACAAGTTAGGTTTTTGAAATATATCCTCGTAGCGACTGCTGCGTTTTGGGCAAAATTTTGACTTTGTCCATTTTATTTTATTTTTGTATTTGAATTTTTTTTTCATTTTTTCAATTCCTATAGGTTTGCTACAGTATTGACATATTTGATTTATTGTTAAATCCCAATTTTGACCTTCTCAAGTTGGAGTGTTCAAATATGGATTTAGCAATAAATCAAATATATCAATACTATAACAAATCCATAGGAATTGAACAAAATGAAAAAAAAAATTTCAAATACAAAAAAAAAAAATAAAAAAAAATGGACCTAGTCTGTTTTCTATCCGAATGCAGCGCTCGCTGCGAGGATATTAATTACAATCGCAACGACTGCTGCGTTTGTCCATTTTTTGATTTTTTTTGTATTTAAATCTTATTTGAGTTTTTTTTTTCAATTCTTATGGGTTTGCTACAGTAATTACATATTTGATTTATTACTAAACTAAACTTTTAAATACCCCAACTTGAGAAAGTCAAAAGTGAGGTTTAGCAATAAATCAAATATGTAAATACTGTAATAAACCCATATGAATTGAAAAAAAAAAAACCAAAAAATGTTCAAATACAAAAAATTGAAAATTTGGACAGAGTCTGTTTTCTACCAAACGCAGCGGTCGCCATGAGGATATTAATTCTAGTCGCAGCGATCGCTGCGTTTGGACAGAAAACAGAATCTGTCCATTTTTTGTATTTGAATCTTGTTTGAGTTTTTTTTCAATTCCTATGGGTTTGCTACAATGACATATCTGATTTATTGCTAACCCCACTTTTGACATTCTCAAATTGAAGTATTCAAAATCGGGGTTTACCAATAAATCAAATATGTAATTACTGTAGCAAACCATAGGAATTGAAAAAAGATTCAAATACAAAAAAATAACAAAAATGGATAGAGTCTGTTTTTTGTCCAAACACAGTGATCGCTGCGAGGATGTGTCTTAGCCTTGCACGAGCCGCTACGTCCTAGTCTTTGTAGGCATTTTGGACAGTGTCACATGAGCCACAACGATTTGCCTTATTATGCTCGCATGAGCCACTGCGATTTTGAGTGTTATGATCGCATGAACCGCTGCATTTTGTTACAAACTCTTAAGTTTCAGGACACTTACAAGGGTTATTTTGAATCCTCCAGAGGGTCTTAGACAAGGAGACCCCCACTCCCCTATTTTATTCATTATGACAATTGAAGTTTTGAGCATGAATTAAAAGGCATAATTTTTTTTTTTTTAATTTGAAGGGAAAAAGAAAATATTTTGCGAAGCGAATCTGCAAATGAAATTATTTTTATTGTGTTTTTATATACTATGTGATACATCAAAATAGACCGATCATCACGGCCGTACGCGTGGCATAAAGTCTCATCACGAGAAAACAACGTTTTATCCATTAGGCCAGCTCATAAAGCCCAAAAGGATTGAGGCTAATTATAGAGGCCCACCACTAAGGAGGCGTAAGCAGGATCCAAATCCAGACCCAGACGAATCAAAGCCCAAATCCATGCCCAATGCACGTTCTCTCATAAAAAAGAAGAACGTTGCACCAATAAAGAGTCGTGGAGGGACCTACGCCTCCACGGACGCATCTCCATTAAGGAGGAGACTGTTACAGAAACATCTCCTTCTGTTGCATCTCACATGCTTAAGTCACGTAGAGAGTTAACTACGACAATTATAAAAGGTAAAGGGAACATTCGACAAATGTATGCAACTTTAATTGAATTTTGTCCAGATTTACTTCCTTCTTCCAAAATAGTTACTGACTTAAGCATCGAATTGCCTTCGGCCACCAAAAATGTGGTTCTTGGCACTTAAACATATTTTTTGCAGGTCAAACTCGCAGGAGGACGATTTTTGGACACATCAGTTTGGCGCTGTCCGTGGGGAATTAAGAGTTTCTTTTTTCCTAAAAATAAGATTCAGTGACAAAGCTCACACAACCTGATAGAAGATCAATGGAGTAATCAACAAATCTTCGGTTTGACGATAACAGATACGACATGTCGCCCAATACTAATCAAAAGACAACCATCGAGACAACCATACCTACCAGTAGAAAACTTCAGCAGGTAACAATTTAAACGCCTCTGACATCATGGGGAATCCCCTCGGATCCCCGAGTGGAAACGCTTGTGGCTCAGATGGATAGCGTGATCGAAATGATAGATAAAACCACCCGAAACTTACATGGCAACATCTTTCAAGAAGAAATCATCCAACTTAAGAAACATCAGGCTAACCATAGCTCAAATGCAATCAGAGAATGCCCAAAAGTCTACAATTGAAGAAGCTCAAATATGATAGGGCAATCTCGGCTTTGACAGCAAATCGAAGCGAGATTCTCGAAGCATTAGCAAGAAGAGAAGGTGTCAAATGGCCACCGAAGATGAGAGGAGATCCGGAGAAGAGGAACAAGGGAAAACATTGTCTCTTTCACAACGACTACGACAACGATACCGAATATTATCGCAGCCTAAGAGACGAAATTGAACGCCATATCAAACAAGGACGACTCAAAGAGCTTGCCAAACTCAAGGACGAAACAATCGTTTCAAATGAGCAAGTGAAGGAAACAATCTTCGTCTTGCATGGCACAGACGGAGAAAAGGAGCAATCCAATCGATCCAGAAAACACATATTCAGGGACTTACGCACAAGGATCAGATTCCAGGAACCATCCGCACAACGTGCAAAGACAATGCAAAGGACTCTAACCTTCTCAAACGAGGATGCTGATGGAGTTAATTTCCCACACAACGATGCTTTGGTGATTTTGGTCATGATAGCAAAATGGGAAATTAAAAGGGTATTGATCGACACCGGCAACTCTACAAACCTATTGCAATTTTTACTAGTTGAGCTATCTGAATAATTGTCCATGCAGTTTTTTGAATGATGCAGTTCACCACTGAGATGCTCTCACCAAGTGATCAGTCTATGGTAGGTTTCAGTGGGGAGCAATGTAACCCACTAGGAATGATGATTACCAGTCGAAGTGAAATAACCAGGGAAACAACGAGTGTTAATGACATATTTTCTCGTCGTCGACACTCCTGCTGCATACAACACGCTACTCGAGAGGCTGTGGATACACAAGATGGGTGTAGTATCCTCCACTATGCACCAATAAGTGAAGTACCACACCAACAATGGCGTTGGAAGTGATGCGTCCAAATATCGTCCTCCTGCGAGTTTGACCCGCAAAACATTTGTTAGACTGCTAAGGACTACCTTTTTGGTGGGCGAAGGCACTCTGATGCTTAAGTCAGTAACTCTGTTGGAAGAATAGTGTAAATCTAGACAAACTCAGTTAAAGTTGTATATATTTGTCGAATGTTCCATTTACCTTTTATAATAGTCGCAGTTAACTCTTTGCATGACTAAAGCATGTGAGGCGTAACAGAATGAGATGTTTCTGTAACAGTTTCTTCCTTAATGGAGATGTGTTCGTGGAGGCGTAGATCTCTCCACGGCTCTTCCTTGGTGCAACATTCATCTTCTTTATGAGAGAACGTGCATCAGGCTTTGGATTCGAGCTTTGATTCGTCTGGGCCTGGATTTGGATCCTGCTTACGCCCCTTGAGTGGTGGGCCTAGTTTGGGCCTCTATAATTGACCTCAATTCTTCTGAGCTTTATGGGCTGGCTCAATGGATCAGGCATTGTATTCTCGTAATGGGACTTTATGCCACGTGTACGGCCATGATGATCGAACTTTTTTGATATATCATTAGCTACTCCCCTCTTAATTAGTGGGTATGTTCAAGTATCCACTAACTGTGTGGCAGTTTTCCTTTTTTATTACAGCATTACGACTTGGTTAGTGCCCTTGTTATCTATCACTGTTGTTTTCTCTCCATTGTTCCATCCGCTTGTTCGTTTTGGAGCGATTTCTGGGATTTCGTGTGATTGTCACACCCTACACGTTCTCCAAGGGCGGTCCTTTCGTTTCCCGTTCCTATAAAAAGGGGAAGTTGGTGTATGCTCTTCTTCCTTCTACATCTTCTCGATTTCTGGTTGTTAACCTTTTGCTCTTTCGCCTTCGTCCCGTAGTCATGTCTAACTCTAGAGTTTTGGGTGGCGACGCTCTTGCCGTTTGTGAAGCTTTTTTCATGTCCAAGAGGGCGACACGCTTGACTCTGGATAACATCCATCACGACTAGTCGTTGCCCAATGATTTGGAGATTGTTTTCCCCGGAAATGACGATAGTCTTTGTCGTCCTCCGTCTGGATACATTACTTTGTATCCAAGTATGTTCCATTATGGTTTCAGGCTGCCGGCTCCTTCTATTGTCTGGGAGTACTTGGATTTGGTTGGAATTGTTCCGGCTCAACTTGTTCCTAACGGTGGAAGGTACTGACTTCGATCTTGGCGATGGTTGTTGTTGCTCGCATCCCTATGAATGTTAGGGTTTTGCATTCCCTGGTAGGGTTTAGTGTGGACCCTAGTTACATTTGTCGCTTGCGTTTTCCTCCCTGCTTCGAGGACTTGCGAGAGGAGTATGTGGGTTGGTCGAGCTCCTGGTTTTATGCTTCTATTTCTCCTGACCATTTTAGGTTTCGCGAGAATCACATTCTGCAATCATTTCGGGAGCCTAAGGAGGTTGAATTGTCATTGTCTTTGGAAGAGCGTGATTTTCGTCGTCGGTTTTGTGATCTTCCCCAAGTATTGGTAGAGGATTTCCTTACTTCGGATGTTGTTGTCCGAGGTGGTCTGCTTTCACCGAGTAGGGCAGACATTGCTTCTAGGGTTATTGTTGCGCGCGCCAGTGATATAGGAGTCCCTGCTTCAGCTTCTGCTTCGGCTCAAGGTCCTAGGAACACTGGTCTAATTGTTAAGAAAAGGAAAGTTCCTAGGCCTCCTAGCCCTTCCAAGATATTGGCCGTCAGTTCTGACTGTGTCTCGATGAGGAAGAAGCTTGCTTCTTCTGTCCTTGAATCTGCCAGGACCCCTTCTCATCCTGCCTTTCTTTATAAGGGGGTCGTGGTTCGGGTGATGATTCATCTGCTCATGAGGATGAAAAGGTAAACCGGGTCCTCGAGGTAAGTAAGAAACAAATTTCTCGCCCGCTGGATGATCATGAAAAAAAGCTTTGTTTCTTCTTATGGCTTGCCGGATTCTGTCGGCCTCTGAATTGATGATTCGCCCATCATCGAGAGTAAAATGTTTCAGCTGGGTGTTGGGCTGTCAAATAATCCGAAGGGTACTAAGACTTTGGATGATTTTGATTATGATCTGTCAGCAAAGGATCAAGTTGCTACTCGTTCTTGAGATCACAAGCTTATTGTTTCTTCTGTTGTGGCCGGAACTTTGGGATCTCGTGCTGCTTCTTATGCCTCTCGCCTACTCCTTCTATCCTTGGCGAGACCTTCTGGCCTTCCGAGGTCGATGTGCAGGATAGTGCACACAACCTTATTGACGGCTGTCATGGGCGATTGGTGAACAAAACTCATATGCTCGTGCATCAACCATGTCATCATATTGACGATGGCCTCCAACATCTCATGGAAGGGATGACGCATCTTACTTATGCAACTGTCATGGGTGCAGAATGTAAGGCGTCTCGTGATCAGGCTGCTAATGTTGAACGGAAGCTTTCGGGACACAATTTGGTTCTTTTCCATGTTCTTCATCGAATGGATTTGTTGAAGGCGCAGTACACGAAACATGATAGGGCTGCAGACTTTGCGTAAGAGTTACTGAGGGAACTGGAGGCTACGCGTGGCGGGTTTGCTTCCGACTTCGAGACATCCGAGGTGGAATTAGGCAGGTTGCGTTCCTGTCTGGAAGTTGCTGAGAAAGAGTTGTCTGATCGAAAGGTCGAATGTGACGAGGTTATGCACTTCGCCAACGAGTGTTTCTGGCAAGCTTAAGGATGCTACCACTCTCATCATTGAGCTGAATTCCGAGTTTGTTGATACCAAGTTGATGGTCCCTGCTAAACTTTCCAATGTCGACAAAGAGTTAGCATCTACCCAAGCCGAGTTGTCGACTGTTAAGGAGAAGTTGAAGGCAATGGAGGTCACAGATTTTAAGAGAATGGTTGAGGGTCGCCATGATTTTCTAGATTTTCTGGAAACACGAGGTTTGAACATGTCTCCCTACCGCAACCTTGCTGAGCAGGAATTCGACGATGTCGAGAAGGTTGTTCTGGATTCGATGGGTGACCCGGATGTCGAGGGGCCCGCTGACCTTACACTTTCTGAATATGCTGTTCACAATAGTGATTCCTCTTAGTTGTTTTTTTTGTAATCTTCTTTTTTAGAAGATCAATAGAAAATTTGTTATTTCACATTTTCGTGTCTCATATGTCTAGCTTGTTTAGCTTTTACCTATGACATTTCTAGGAGATTTCTGACTTCGATTGTTCGAATTTTCGTGGGTGGATTCGATACTCGACATTCTAGTCGTATGGAAGCTTTAGTTTACGTATCTTGTTTCTCATTCATATTACGATGTCGTATGTACATTCAACGTAAAAGTCTGTCTCTTATATCTCGGTACTTTATTATTTCGTGGATTAGGCCAAAAGTTTTTATGTCTGGCTCGTTCGTCCAATATATTTGTTTGCTCAACATAAAAACTGATCAGATTTGGTTGTTTCGAAATTGATAGTGAAAAACTTTATTGATAATATTTTTTCAAATGCTCTACATTCCATAGTCGAGGTATCATTTCGCCCTCTTTGTCTTCTAACCAGTATGTTCCTTGTCTGTTGATTTTTGTTATTCGATAGGGTATTTCTCAGTTTGGGTTAAGTTTGCCTGCACCGGGTTCTTTCGTGTTTAGTTGGACTTTTCGTAACACCCGATCTCCCACGTTCAAGTTTCGGATCTGTACCTTCTTGTTATAGTACCCTGCCATGCAATGTTGGTATGCAGCTGTTTTAATCGAGGATGCTTCTCATTTTTCTTCAAGGAGATCCAGCCTGACTCTTAATGCTTTGACGTTGTCCTCAGTGCGAAATTCTTCGGTTTGGAATGTTGGCATTCCGGCCTCCACGGTTATCATCGCTTTTGATCCGTAGCAAGTGCGAAAGGTGTTTCTCCTGTTGAAATTCGTTTCGTTAACCTGTATGCCTAAAGGACACCGGGTAATTCAGATGTCCATAGTCCTTTTGTTGCCTCGAGTCTTCTTTTGATTACCTCCAAAATCATTCTGTTAGTGACTTCGGCTTGCCCGTTTGCTTGCGGGTGAGTTGGTGCAGAGAAGTATTGTTAGATATTCATGCTTTTGCATAGCTCCCTGACATTTTTGCCTACAAATTGCTTTCCATTGTCCGTAACAATTACTCTTGGGATTCCGAATCTGCATATGATGTCTCTCCATAGAAATTTCTCGACTTGTACTTCCCCTATCTTTGTGAGGAACTCTACTTCTACCCATTTGGTAAAGTAATCTACTGCTATGAGAAGAAACTTCTTTTTTTCGGAGACTGGGATTGGTCCTACGATGTCTATTCCCCATTGTGCGAACGGCCAGGGGCTACTCATTGGGATCAAATTTTGTCCCGGCATGTGAGTGTATGGGGCAAATCTTTGGCATTTGTCGCATTTACGAACTAACCTCTGAGCGTCTGCCTGCATCGTTGGCTAGTAATACCCTAAAGTGAGAGCTTTATGAGCCAATGTTCTTCCCTCCGGGTGATTCCTTCATGTGTCGTGGTGTAATTCCTCTAGGACGTATTCGACATCTCCTGGTGTAAGGCATCTTAATAATGAGTTCGAGGCAGATCTCTTGTATAGTCTATCATTGACCATTGTATATCTTGCTGCCCGATTTTATAGTTTTCTGGCTTCCATCTTATCTGTTGGGAGTTCCTCATTCAAAATGTATGCCAGGATTGGAGTCATCCAATTAACACCTTGTTTTACGGCGCATGCTTCTTTTGATTGATTTTCCAATATGGAGCTACCTTGTGTCATTATGAGTGGATTGTCATTATTCTTTGTTGTTGAGGCTTCTTTAGCGAGCTCGTCTGCTCTTTTGTTTTCTGCCCGTGCACATTGTCGAATGGCATTTCAAAAGCTTTCTATGAGTTATGTGGTTCTCTAGTGGTAGGCTTTCATTCGAGCGTTTTTCACTTGGAACTTGCCGCTTAGTTGATTGACCACCAACCCCGGAATCCGTAAAGACATTAAAGTCTATTATTTTCAGGTGTTTTGCTAACTGTAATCTTGCTATCACAGCTTTGTACTCGGCTTCATTATTGGAGGCTTCAAAACTGAATTTATCGCCTTTTCCAATGCAATGCCTTCCGAGTTGTATAAGACTATTCCGGCTCCGCTTCCTGCCTCATTAGATGCCCCATCACAACGGAGGATCCATCATTCAGGGGATTGGTTCAAGCTAATCTGTTCTGCTTTCCTTATCCCCGGGTTGGTCGTTGCTTCTTGTGAACTCGGCGATGAAATCTGCTAATGTTTGAGCTTTGATAACAGTTCTAGGGGTGTAAGTAATGTCAAATTGTCCAAGTTCTATTGCCCATTTTACCATTCTTCTTGATAAGTCTGGCTTGTATAATACCGACATAAGTGGCTATTTGGTCATGAACGTGATCGGGTGTGCTTGGAAGTATGTTCGCAATTTCCTTGACGACACGATCAAAGCGAGTGCCAGTTTCTTTCGGGCCAGATAGTTGATCTCTGCATCTGCGAGTGTTTTGCTAATGTAGTACACTCGTTTTTGCACCCAATTTTCTTCTCGTATTAGTGTTGAACTCACTACGTGATTGGACACAGATAGGTACAGATACAGTGTTTCTCATGTGCTTGGTTTTATTAGCAGCTTCATACTTCCAATGTATGTCTTAAGGTTTTGAAATGTTTTTTCGCATTCTTCATTCCATTAAGGAGGAGACTGTTACAGAAACATCTCCTTCCGTTGCGCCTCACATGCTTAAGTCACACAGAAAGTTAACTACGACCATTATAAAAGGTAAAGGAAACATTCGACAAATGTATGCAACTTTAACTGAGTTTTATCCAGATTTACTTCCTTCTTCCAACAAAATTACCGACTTAAGCATCTTGGCCACAAAAAAGGTGGTCATTGACAGTCTAACAGTTGTTTTGCAAGTCAAACTCGGAAGATGACGATTTTTGGACACATTACTATGCATGAAAATATTATAAGCAATGAAACTGCAATTTCAAACACTCATAAAATTCTTAACGGCATTATATAACTAGAATCTCAAAATTTCTATATTTACAAACTAAACATATGGGCATCTCGGATCAAACCCTAGCATTTACTATTGGCTATCAACAAGATAAACATCCTATATATACAAACTCAACATATGGGCATCTTGGATCAGACACCAACATTTACAATTAGCTATCAACAAGATCAACATTTACACATTTACAATTGCAAATAGTGCTTTTCTACATTATTTTTTCAACTGAGGCGGTAACTGCGCTCTTGTTGCACCATCGATATGAGAGATCCGAGTGTACCTTGCATACTTTTTAAAACTGAGGCGATAACTGTGTTCTTCCTGCACCATCGACAATTTTTTTTTCCCTTGTGGAGATTTCGGCGAGTGTGGGTTCTCCATTCGTAGGAACCGCCGCGAGGGTGAAGGAGAAAAAATAGGGGGGAAATGAGAAAAATAATAAATAAAATAAATAAAAAGTGAAGAAGAAGAAGATGAGATGATGTGGAATGAGAGATGGTGGTGGTGAAGGGGGGGAGAGGTAGCGAGGTTGTGGTGGTGAAAGGGACGAGGAGGAGAGGTGGCGAGGTAGTGGGTGAAGGGGAGGAGGTGGTGGGGTAAAGGGGAGGAGGATGATGAGGTGGCAGTAGCGAGGTGGTGGGGTGAAGGGGAGGAGAGGAGGAGGAGGTGGCAGTTGTGGAGAAGAAATGGAGAGAGGAGAAAAAGAGGGTTATGATTTTTTGTTTATATAGCGGTGGTGTCCTTCAGTAGGTCCACAAAAAAAGATGGGTGATGATATTCATCAATATAAGTGGTAGTGTTATTTAGCAGGGACTATTTATAATGGTCATTGAAAACATATTGTAAACTTCACATGGGCTTCTAACGTACCTGAAAAAAGAAAGATATGGAGATGTGTAGTTCTCCTTTTAGGAATTTCTAGGTGTAAGATAAATAAAAAAATGTATCGTCTATATTGCTATCGTATTCCTAAAATATTAAATATTAAGCACGTTTTCTTTAATTGTGTATTTTCCAAACAACTTTCATTAGTTTTACCCAACGAATGTGATTTGCGAAATCTTGCAAAATTTCAATGAAAATTTAGTTTTTTTGAAATTACAAAAAGAAAAAGAGTGAAAAAAAGTTTAACTTTTTTTAGGGTTTTTTCGAAAATTTTCAAGATTTTTTTTCGTTAATGTTTTCCCGTAAAAATACAAAACCCAGCCAAGGATTGTGATTTCGTTTTTTGAGTTAATTTCGGACCTTTGATTTTAAGAAATATTTCGTTAAATAATTCGTTTTGTGTAGAAAAAACGTAAATATTTCGTGAAATAATTCGTTTTGTGTAAAAAAAAACGTAAAAATTTCGGTCGTGATTTCAAATTTAACAATATAAATTATGCATTTTAATCTCTTAAATACTACATAAAAAGTCTCACGTGACTCGTAGTGTCATACAAATTGAATATTACATAAGAATCAATCACATAATAAACTTTTGATACTAAAATAACATTATAACATGTTAAAATACACAGAGATTAAAATATTTATTTATTTTCTCAGAAAATTTTCGACATATTTCGAATTTCGAAAGAGATTTCGGTAACTTCAAAATAAATATTCAGTGAAATTTCGACATATTTCGAGAAATCACATTCCTTGAACCCAACTACCAAAAATTACATTTTTCGAGGGTTTTTTACGAAAAATTTCGAGGTTTTTTCGTATTATCAATTATTCTAATTATTTATTGATTTTTTAAAAAAAACCCTGATTTTCTAATTATTATTTCTTCTACTTATATATTGATTTTTGAAACCACCCCATGATTTGCTAATTATATATTAATTTCATGTTTGTTTCATTTCTTGGTATTTAGGCTTCATTTAATATGTTTAATAGATTTATTTACTTGCATATATATTTTTTTTTTCACATTTTCATATACCCTCAAAATTCATTATATATTTTTTATGTATCCTCAAAATATTTACGTTTTTTCTTTCTTTACACACCAAAATATTTCTTAAAATCAGGATGCCGAAATGAACTCGAAAAACAAAATCACAATCCTTGGTTTTACCAACCCCATTGTGATGGGATACAACCCCATTTCAAGAATTTCTATACTTAAGTTATGACCAAGCCAAGAACTTTGAACTTCATGAAGAAAAAAGGAAAAAAAAAAATTTGTTGAAAAAAATATGAAATTTTCACGCAGTTCTGTCCACGAGTGTTCTCTTCACGAGTTCTCTCTCCCACCCGACTAACTCCTCTTTCCCTCAGATTTCCTAAATAATCTTAGTCTCCCATTTCCAATCTATTTCTCAACCTAAAAATTCTACTCTAACATTAATAGAAAACCCTAAAATATGATTCAATCATAATCCAGATCAAGGATTGTGATTTCGTTTTTTGAGTTAATTTCGATTTCCTGATTTTATGAAATTTTTCGGTATGTAAAGAAAAAAGGTAAAAATTTCGAGGATACATGAAATATATAATGAATTTCGAGGGTATATTAAATATGTGAAAAAATAATATGCAAGTAAATAAATGTATTAAACACATTAAAATGAAACCAAAATACCTATAATTAGAAAATCAATGGGTAGTTTACAAAATCAATATATAAGTTGAAGAAGTGATATTTAGGAAATTATGGGGTGATTTCAGAAATCAATAATTAATTAAAATAAACGATAATTAGAAGAAAAAAACTCGAAATTTACGAAAAAATCCTCGAAATAAATTAATTTTTTCTTTCTCCATTTTTCTTTTCGTAATTTAAAAAAAACGAAAATTAATCTCGCAAAATCACAATCCTTGATCCAGATATTGGAAAAGATTGGTTAGAAAGAGAGGTTGACACCTTTGTGATAGAATCGTTTGGGAGGTTTGAGGAGACAAGAAAAAGATCATCCCTTCATCCAAATCGGCTTCAAAGAGATTGAAGTAAATGCATTTGTTTTTAATTAACATCTACGGTTTTGAATCATTGTTATTATCCCTATGGTTTCCTAATCAACCCATCCTCATCTTCCTATCAGAACAAATTCCTCTTATTTCCCTACTCTTCCAATCAAACATATTGATGCTCTACACTCGATTGATTTGGTTGTCTATATTGATTCTTCTATTGGTATTGAAATACTTTGCATTTACTACTTCTCTGAATTTTTTGTGTTACTGATATTTATTGTTCTTTTTTCATGCTGTTGTAATTTATGCTTGATCCCACAACAACAATGGATACTTATTCCAGTCTATGCTATTCTTAACGTAGTTTCATATAGATACAAATGGAAGAAATCAAGAACCATTACAAAGAAACCAGCGTAGCCTTCACAAACTAGAGCTTTCTTTGCAATGAAACAATGCAAATGTTAGCTACCAATACACTACCTCTATTTACATAATTAATTTATTCAAGCACTTGCAGACTATTTATCGGTTAAACCTGAAACTGAGTTGTTAGCTAATCTGAAAGTTGTTAAACTGAGTTGTAATTTATGTTCCTCGTCAAAGAAATGTAATGTTTGAGACCACACCTCAAGTTTGGTGCTTCGTGCAAGTAACAAGATAAACACAAATCTCCATTTAAAAATCTCTCCATACTACAAAAATTTTAAGGTAAGAGAATTGTTGAAGCAATTTGATGCTTGCGTTTGGTATTATTTACTTATTTAATCTTTTCCAAATATTTTGTCTTTCCATTTTTATTTTATTTTATACACGAGAATCCTATACCATGAGAATTCACGAGGAAATATCTATATTTTAGGTTAATTTGAGTTATCCAACAAGGAGTGTGATTCCCATGTTCATGAAATTAAGTTTCATTCCCACCATTGATCACAAAATCAAAGAGTGAATGTTGTGTGATACATCAATTTAGCCTAAAATATAAGAGTCCCCTCATGAAGAATTCTCATGACGTAGAATTCCATGCAATACCAAACTCACCCTAATATTCAACTCAACAACAAGACTATCATCTCCCTAATAAAGCTTGATGTGTCGAATAGTTCGACACATCGAGAAACAAATCAGAGTAGCAAGAGAAAATCCCAAGTGGTTAACTAACAAAATGGAGGCATTGTGGAAATGTCTTGGTGCAGTGATGTTTACAAATTTTTCTTTAAAATGTTAGCCAGTAAATGAACATATTTCTCTATTGAAGTGTACTACGAAATCTACATGTACAGCTACAGTATGTTCCATAGAGAATGAACACAATTTTCGAATAGTCACACCATAATTCAATACATTTATTTATTCCTCCTGTGTAAAGAATCGCCATGACAGAGTTGCTGTTTATTTATGAAAACTTCAAAGTAGTACACTTATTGCAAGTAAAAACTCTCGGTATATAGTCATTGTCATAGTGCTGAATTTTGTTAAAATAAGTAATAATTGAAGAAAAAAAGTACTATTACTTTTTTCTCAAATCAGTAATAAAATAAATGTTCCTAAATCTTCTATCTATGTTGAAAATCATATGATTTGAAAATACAACATTTAAAAGTGATATGCATACATTACAAAAAGAATCATGGGCTCCAGAGCTGGTATGACAAAAACATACTGCAGAGAAGCATATATATGAAGGAGATAAATAATGCAGAGTTTATTGGTAATTTGACAAGAGAATTACCTTCCAAGTGTTCAGCTGCATAAGTGGTGTTATGTTATCAGAGGCAAAAGCCTCAAAAGCAGGATTGGGATCATTGCTGCGACCCACGATTGCTCCTGGCATGTATGTAATGTTGTGCACCTGATCCACTTTTTGGTTCAGCTTAGCATCTTTTTCAATAGCATGTATGACATTTGTGCTCTTCCTCTTTGTTATAACTCGACTCTCTTCATGATGCTTACAAGATGATGACTCATTTAGCACCTTTCAGGATTTGTTACATATTATCTTGACTACCAATCTTCAGAGTCACTGCCCAATGAGAAGATATCTTATTACCAGAGTTAGATTTGAAGGAACTTCTTTTCCAGGTATTACTTGAATGGTTCTTTTTTCTTGAGGGGAACAGAAGAGTTTCACTTCTTGCCGCTTGTATGCCATGAAGAAACTACGCAGCTTGTCTCTTTTGGAGGGACGGTCAAAGAACTAAGCAAATACAAATCGGGAAGCATTTGAGGTCACTGCAGTAAACGCTCTGCGACTTGGCTATATAGTTGGCCAAAGTGCATTGTCATGAAGAGTAACCTGTTCAATGGATATCCCAGATGTGCACCCACAGACATCATGACAACCCTATCGATGTCACAAGGACGATTGATCAGCAAGTCTATCTGCTGGAGTATTTGCTTGGTTGCAGAGCTGCTGGTGAATCTGGGAAACCATATAATTGGACTGTTGAGGTGAAGCTTATCAAAAAGTTAAACTTGCATTAAAAAGAAAAACCATTCAAGTTCAAAGTACAACCCATCTCTAAAACATTATTACCACTACTACTACTGTTACTACTACTATCATAATAAACTGATGCAGCCAGTCGATGATGTGAATAGTTTTGAAACATATTCATGTTTCTTCTAATGTGAATAGTTTGTTCAGCTTTGTTGGGTTTGCACTCGTACTCTCTATATCTGTGAATAATGGCCGACTACATTACTAAATTTGGTTGCAGCATTTGAATAACATTGTGGATGAAGTGTCTAACTTACCTTTGCTTAGCATCTACACATAATATAATCAACAAATTGTCAATGAAATTTGAATTATGTTGGCTTTGGCCTCAAATAATATATTATTAATCCTTGCACATGCAAGCTATTAGAAATTACAACCCCAGAGAAAAAAAAAGGGGGAGTTTCATGAACCAAAAATTGGATGCCTAATTTAGGCATATGCTACATTTTTACTTAGAAGATCTGGAGATTGCAGATACAAGAGTTTAAAAAAACCTCTAAACTGAGAGTCCGCTTACAACGGTTTATCCAACTAAGACGTTCAGGTACAGTCTTCACTCATCCTGCATATTGTTTCTAGCGGAGTTTGATTAACCTGTAACACTAAACCATGTCACCTGCAAATGAAATATGCTTTTCCGGCAACACTTGTCAGTTTACACATAAAGGAGCCTCTGCCCTCCCAGCGACTAAATGAGAAAACAAACATGGAGGAGAATCGTCAATCATCAAAGCAAATAAACTACTAACAGAGAAGAGGCGATTCCATTTTGCAGAAGTATGCGTCCAACACCTCAGGTGCTACCTCCTGAAATTTGTTCACATATTTCATTTCAAAGCTCTGGTTAGACAAACTTAACACCTTAATTGTACCCAAGTCCTTCTCTTGCATTAGACCCTTTGATCTCAAAACTTCCACGACTGAACACCTCGGAACAATTCTCTTCTCCAAACTAATCATCAGAAGATACGGGCATTTGACAAGAGTGGAGACCTTCATCCCCAACTTATTCACAAAAAAATTCATCAACTTCTTGATTTTTTCCTCCGAAGTGTTCATGTAATGTGGTTGTGATCTGAAAGCTGAAAAAATATCTTCTTTTGACCAACCCGAATTTTTCAATACCTCCACCTTCCTCTCCCACTTCAATTCACTCAACCCCACCATTGTCTGAACAGCAACAACAAATGCTCGCTTTGTAGGATCAAAACCCATTTCCCTTAACACCTCAATCACCCGATTAAATCGATCAGTATTATGGATAAGCGTTATAGGCTTCTCTATAATCCAACTTGTGATACTCACTTCGGGCATCCCCAAACTTCGCAAAGATGCAAGCTTAGGCTCCAAAACATTCTGCAAATCACATGTAGAAATCCTACTACATTGCTTAAAAATAATAACAAGATTCTCATCCTTAAGACCGAAAGTTTTCAAGTAATCAAAATTAGGAATTATCCGGTTCGTTAAGCTCGACTTCAAAATCCCTTGATTAGATGACAGGATATTAGCAAGGTCAGGCCTTGGAATCCCCAATGACTCAAGATACTCGAACTTTGGTCCAAGAATCAATGGGTCTGCAATAAGGAACTTTGGGGACTTGCTGATTAGCTTTTTGATGTGGGTTTTAGTGAACCCATGCTTTGTCAAGAGATCCAGAACAGAGTCTGATCTCTCTGTGTCTTTGATTTGGATCTTCATCTTCTTAGAGGCCGAAATGGCGGATTCTAAAGAAAACCCACACGAATTTACGAGGTAAGACACAGTGGGGTTCGTCTGTTTTGGAGATTTGGATTGAATGAATCGGATCCAGACATGGTTGGTAAATGTAGTAGAAGCTCCGCTTCTGAATTGTGAAGAAGCAACTTGCGATAGATTTTGGTACAGAAAGCGAAACATTTAAGGAGATTGAAGAGGAAATCTTACCGAAAAATTGGAGCTTTGAATTAAATTCAAAATAAACGCAGAACAAATTCTTCCCTTGCAACGCAGGCAGATTTGTGTCTCTGAACTGGAATTGGACCGGCAGTATGAACCCTAATTGAGACAGGGTTTAAAGGGACTTGCATTTAGCGGATGGGAAAAGGACCATGGATATCCACACCCATGACAAATTATCCTCACTACCATTTCTTCTTCTTCTTCATTTTTTATAAATAAGTTCTCATCTATAATTCTCTAAGAGCATCCACAATAGGTGAAGGGACAGTTAGGGCTAATTACTAATTAAAGTTTTTTTTTTTTTTTAAATAATTTGTCATCCTATATGGCACCCCAAATAGTCTTACGCAGACCTACGTAGTCCACCCCCTCCCCACGTTCCAAATGGGTCATGTGGCCAATTTCCAACCCATTTGACTACTCAGTCTTCTTTTCCTATTTTCAACCCATTTGATTAATGTACTTCAAATTTTATAATATTTCTTATGCTTTAATTAATGTAATTTAGTCTTTTATTCAGTGTACACTTATTTTATTTTTTATGATTTATCAACTAAGTTCAAAATGAAATTGAAATTGAATATGGAAAATGGAAACAGTGAGAAATATTTTGAGATGAAAATGTGAATTATTGTGGTGAAAATGATTTTGAAAGAGTACTACATAAAGAAAAGAAAATCAGATCGTTATAAAAATATGGTTGTTGATTAAAATGATTGTTTAAAAAAAATTTCCTTATGAAAGCATTAGGTTAATCAAATTGAACAGCTGATGTGAAGCAAGGAAAATATAATCGTTGTTAATCAATGACTAGAGATTGTGTACGCAAGGCATGAATCCCACTTGTGGCCAATGAAAGTTTGTGCGGCCTATCTGATGAGTGCATAAAAAATGCACTCTAAACATCGCTTTTCTAAGTGTAATTGTTAGATTATTTGGTTAATTCAAGTAATTTTTTATAATAATTTTCTATTTAATTAAATTATGTGTATTTTGATGTTTGGCAGGTACTTTAATGGTATCCAATGAGAAAAAAGAACTAATGCCACGTGCAAGGCTGAGATGTTAAAAATGAAAACTCAATTTCGCAAAGAGTTTTAGGCCGAAACCTGTTAGGAAAGGGGGCAAAATTAAAAAGGAAATTTTTTTTAAAAAAAGAGAAGAAGGGCCTTTAATCTCTTCCTCTCCTCTTTGACATGAAATTCCCTATTTCGCTAGCTTACGTGAAATTCTCTATTGCCGTGTCGCAACTCTCTGTTGCTGTGAATTGAAGACGTGAAGAAGAAGAAGAAATATTAAAGGAAGGAAAAGCAAAAGAGTTTGAATTGTTCGCTATTTGCACCCAGCACCACTGCTCATAACACCACACCATAGTTTACTTGTTTTCTTCTAAACTCTTCTATGTTTAATTTGAATAATTGTTTTGACTGTATTATGTATAGCTCAACAGTTTTGTTAGGGATAGATTCAAACACTAGTTACGACTTTTTAAGAATTTTGACATGTCTTGCTACACTATTTTTATGATGCTCAATTGATTAATTTCTGGTTTTACTTAACCCTTCATATGAATTTTGTTAATGCTTGATCACCATATGCATGATTTTTATGAGGATTGTTACATAGGTAAATTTAGATGACCGAGTCTTGTGCCTATGCTAAGTGATAAAAAGAACCAAGTAAGATTGGTTCTTGGATTTAATTAACATATACGATCGACATAGATACTATGTTTTGGGTTTTATATTTTTGTCAATTTTCATTGATTTATGCGTTTTTAAGGTGCAACTTAGAAGATACCATGTTAAATACCTTACACCCATGCCTAATTCGTTGTTTAGGAAAATTCATAGCTTAAGGCATAGACACTCATGCCTTTAGATTGGCAAAATTTGAGCATTGAAATTTAGTTTGTATCATTGTGCATGTTGATATTCAAATGAAGATGACTAGTGGTAGATATCGAATCCCTAACTAATTTCCTCACTATTTGAACTTATTTAGTTTTTCTCATTATTTTTTCATATTCAATTAATTATTAGGTTTCACTGAAGTAATAGTATTAAGAAAGTTGTTTTAAACACAATTAATCCAATATTCGTGGGAATGATCTCGTCATTGCTATCTATACTATTTGTTTGATCTTGTGCACTTGCGAGTAAAGCGTACAATTATAAGCTTATTAATTAGGTTAATATTTGTACAACAATGTGGTAGGCTACACAAAGCCCTCACGTGGCGAGTAGGGGACTCACTAGGGAGAGAGATTGGGGGACTTTTGGGACTCGCTGTGTGTCAGTAGGGAGCCCTCTTCGGGCTCCAAAACTGCCTATTATGGATGTTCTAAATCATCTTTTCATCTCGCAAAGGGAAGGAGTTGTAATGTTCTCAAATCATCCATGAGCTGAGGAAATTAGGGAATACGGTAAATATTTGTGTGAGGTATAACCATTTTTATGTGGATATGTACAAAAAAAAAATTATCTTGATTGTAGAGGAATAAGTGAAGAAGAATAACAAGCCTCAAAATCTCGATCTCAATCTCACCCTCACCAAACCTCTCAACCTCGCAAGTGATCCATTAAAAATATAGGTTTTGTCAGGTGGAAAAACCATAATTTCTAATTTCCCTATTGTAATTGAACACCCAGTAAACAACCCCCTCGTTGGTTCTCTTATTTGATGCAACGAAGATAGTGAATCGATTCTCAAATCGGGCATATATATATAACTTGTTGTTTTCGGAGAATATCAAATTTGGGGGTTCAAAGTGAAATATCTCTCAAGGATTTAGCTTTAATCGGGAAAAAAATTGGAGGAGAAGTAGAGAAATGAAAAGTTGGAGATGGGGAGGTAATTTGTAAGGCAACGGCTATTTAACACCATAGATTCCACTACCCACACCACCAAATTTTTTTTTTTACCTGCTAACCCACACCACCTATTTAAACCATTATTTCTCTCTTCCCTCTTACCTTCTCTTCTCAAAACAATAGCAACATCATGAAGAGGGTAGCGAGGAATGGGGCGATCAATTGCGAGGGACAATGAAAGATGATCGGTGACGGCGTGAGATAAAGGAAATGGGACCACAACCACATCAACCCCTTTTCCATCATCTTCTCCTTTCCTACTTCCAATTTCCCATCATCGCATGCCCATCATCATCCCACACAGCCACAATAGTCATCGTTGCCCTTCTCCCTCTTCATATTCTTCTTCTTCTTCTTCTTCATATTTTTCCTCGCCCTCACGGCAGGCTGGCGAGGGCAACAAATTTTGACCCTCACAGCAACTTCTGCAAGTGGAAAACTTGTAGTCACGGAAAACAAAAAACAGAAAGGGAGAGGGGCGACTGGGAGGAAGAAAAAGAGACTGTGGAAGGAAGAATAGGGAGTCGAGTGTGGAGGAAAAAGGGGAGGTTGGGAGGGGAGAGGGAGTTTGTGGAGCGAATAAGAGGAAGTTGGGAGGGGAAAGGGAGTTTGAATTTGGAAGGGAAAAAAAGGGAGTTGAGGAGATAAGTGTCTGTGGAAGTAAGAAAAGGAAGTTGAGAGGTGAGAGGAAGTTTTTGCATGTTTGAATTTGGGAGGGGAGAAGATGAATTTATGGGTGGTGTGGAAGAGAAGTGGTGGTGTGGGACAAAAAAGGAGTGGTGTGAGAGAGAAAAAAATAGATTGGTGGCGTGGGACAGTGGAATCCGTAATGTTAAGTAGTCACTGCCAATTTGTAAATGTTGAACCACAATAAATTGGGAAAGGGAATGGTGGATTTAGGTTTAAGTTGGATAGAAAATATTTTTATTTCAAGATGGTGGTGTTAAACAACGAAAATAGTGGAGTTCCATAGAAGTTCTAAAACAAAGAGTAACTAAAATTATCGTTCAATAAAAATTAACGTAGGTTTTTTTTTTCTGTAATCCTTGTTTGTCATAAAACTATAAAATTAGGTTTTCTATCTGTTTAGGAGGGTAAATATGTTATATAACTTTATAGGTTAACCTAGGTTAATAAAAGAATATTTGTTAGTCATAAAAGTATAAAATTAGACACAAATTACTCATTACATCAACTATGGTATCTAAAGTGTCTATTTTATTACAAAGTAGGCCCTAAAAGTCATTTTCCCTTTATTAAAGAAGAAAATTTAGAAGCAATAGAACGTAGAAACTACAACGAGAGGAAAATGAAGAAGATGGTAGTTCTTGAACTTCCTAAAGAAAGTCAAAATTTCCCATTTTGGATGATGTGCAACCAAGAAAATCTACCATATTACTGTACCTATATTTTCTAAAATGGGAGAAAAATGTGATCTAGATATCTATAAATTTGATCCAACTTGAATCGCGACTTTAACGAAAAAAACAAAAAAATTATACCTTCTCTTTTCCACCTTCTTTCTTCTAATGAGACATGTCGTTCAATATCTAAATGCCATCAATAATAGAAATACGATCATTTATTGTCTTTCCAATTTAAAACTTAATATCATATTTGCATTCACTACAACAAAAATAACTTTTAAGGGTTAATATTCAATTCCAGATTTTAATTTATTGTGAAGGATTTTAAAATCCATTAAAATTCAGGGGTATTCAATTAAGGATATAAAATAATACATGTAAATCTAGGAGTATTCAAATACGGATTTTAAATTATTATTTTAAATTTCATCAAAATCAGGGGGTATTCAATTCATACTTTTCAAAAGTCCACCAAAATCAGAAGGTATTAAAGAAGTAGTGGATTTTAATTGATTTGTTAAAGTTGCGGATTTTGAAGGATTTGTAAGTGGAAAATATATATAACATGAGTCATTCCAAATCCAATTTTCCCCCTTCATATTTAAACGGATTTGTATTGGCCATTATTAAATAACACCACCAATTTCGCTGAAGGGCCACTACACCAAAAATACTCATCCGCAACGGTTTGGGACCATGGGGGTAAGCTATTGCCACGGCTTAGAGGCCTGGCCATTTGAGGCGTCGCCAAATCACCTTTGACGGCTATAAACCGTGGCAACACTTATTAGCAACGGTTTTATGTTCGAGGACGCTTGATGATTTTCTGCATTTAGCCACGGTTTTAAGTCATGGCAAGCATGAAGTACCACGGTTTTAAGCCGTGGCCAGTCAAAACAAAATTCAAAAAAAAAAAAATCTGGTTTGTTGCGAGGGTTTGAAACCGTTGCAAATTAATATAATCGAAAAAAAAATTTACATTTTTTTTGCTGCTGCTGCAAAATCACAGCCCCACACCTACAAAATCAGTCCTTACTAAGATGAATATTTTCTTCAAGTTATAGAGTATATCATAACAAAGCATCCATATAAAATCAAATCCTTAAAACAGTCAACTCAGACTACTAAAAGGTAGCAACCACAACAATCTTTGCAAATGAATACTTTATTCCTAGATTGTAAACATCTTAAGTCATGAACTAGTACACTCAATATTAGAACAGGAAAAAATGAGGAAATGAAGAAAATATAAGACATGGTATTGTATGAACCTGAAGAATCAAACAACAACGACAAAGTGCCTTTGCAGACTTTGTTATGTGCTCGAAGTTTTGCCTTTGCAGTGCCTTGTGCTCGAAGCTTTGCCTTTGCAGACTCTGTTGCTGCCATATAGCTTGGCAACTTTGGACTGTTATGTGACCCATTTTTCGGATATTCCTGCTTTGCTGGAAATGAAGCTCTCCTCTTGCTGGCCTTCTCATTGCTAGTTTTAACTTCCTTTGAGAACAACTCCTCATTTGTCACATGACTATTTTCTTCCTTCCCAGTGCTCTCCACAGTTGGTGAATCAACAACAGGATGAGCATCATGCAACTCATCAACTATATCATCTTCTACCAATGACTTCAGAGGACTTCCTCCATGAAGATCTTTAGACATTTGTGCATCCACTTCTTTCTTCGTCTTCTCAGAAAGCTCAACCATGCCCATATCTGGAACATGAGGCGCTGGAGAGCCTGATGCCTTGCTGGTGGTGTGTCTCGACTTCTCAACCTCAGTCCCAACCTTGCCCATATCTGGAAAACCTGATGCCTTTGTAGTAATACGTTTCAGTTTCTCATTCTGAACCTCTATCGTATCAGCAATCTCAGTTGTGGAGTTTGAGACATTTGTAGTAATAGATCCTGATCGAATATCAAAAAAGTATTAAAACATAACAAATTATTTCAGATATCAGTATTGAAAATACAAATATGTCTTCCTTTTTGTGCTTCAGTGAACAAAAGAAGTTATCATTCCCCAAACTAACTGTAAAAATCATCATTCCCCAAAATAACTGTAAAAATCATCCAATAACTTTGTGATCCGAATAAAATAAAAAATAAAACCGAACAAACAAGAAATTGCATAGCATGTAGTGAACAACAATGCATTTAAGTAGAGTGGTTAGAACCCAAGTTAAAATTCAATTCAGAATCTGAACAACAATGCATTCTAGAATCTGAACAACAATGAATTTGTTGAGTAGAGTGGTTAGAACCCAAGTTAAAATTCAATTCAGATTATAGTAAAATCAATACCTATCGCTATGTCAATGGTTTAAGTGAGTCAAGAATGTCGAAGTTTTACATGTAGATGAGCATAGAACATAATAAAGAATATATTGAGAGAGATAGAGCATGCCTTCAGAGATTTTCCAAGTCCCGCATTTTCAGGTCTGTCAAGTTCATAAACTATAGAACCATTCATGCCACCTGCAAAAAGAACAATTTAGTAGTGGACTTCAGAAGCATAAATCAACAGATGCCCCTGTTTTACTTTCACTCCACGTTGTACCTTTACCGGGTTTTTTATGCAATTTTTGGTTAAGTTAAACAAGGTGACCATGATGGAAACTTTCAATAGTCAGGGGAGATCCCCAAGAATATGATTACCGATGCTATAGATGAAACATGAGAACTTTACTCAGTGAAAACATTAAAAGAAAAAGTCAGTGCCGAATTGCTTACTTGTAAGCTTCATCGACCTTAGCCTGAGATCCATATAACTTGGGAAATTATAACCAACCAAGAAATAATCTCCCCGTCCATATCCAGAGTCTCCTTCCAATGAATCTAGGAGTGGGTTGTAGTCGTAAGTACCAAATGCACCACTTCTTATAAACTGTTTGGCCTCTTCAAATCGTGGATCTGGCTTGAACTGCAATGTCATCATCAAAGCACTCACAATAAAATTAGATTAGATCAACCAAAGAACTGTATTGTAGAGATGTACTACAATTAGATAAAGCCTTTCATGGGCTTCTGTGAATTTTGGATTTGAGATTTATAAAGAAGAAAAGAAACTTTTGGGTAACCTGTCCATTCTCTCTCTCCTTGTTCAGCCTTGGGACATGATCAGCTTCAGCACGAAAAAGGAAAAAGTTCTTCTTCCCAGTTTCCTCTCTGATATCCACATTAGCTCCATCCAGTGTCCCAATAATGAGGCAAACCATTGAGTTAGAATTTCATGTTGCTTGTGCCACTTGCCTCCATACCTGCGGTGCTGATATGCTGTGATAGCTCACTTCCTGGAATGAGCATTTCTGCCACAGATACATTGTAGTATAGGACAAATACAACCTAAAATCCGTGTAAGCAACAAACAGATCAGTTTAGTTTTATGATTTTATCTGTCACTTTGCACATAACATAGATGAGAAAGAATGGAAATGCTCATTGACAAAAAAGTTCCATAAGAAAGGGTAATTATTTGTTTAATCAGTAGTGAAGAGAAAACTATTGCTGACAACGGTTGTAAAGGTGCGATAAATTGATTAACTTCTAGAAAAAGGAGATATGATTATATGCACCTTCAAGTAGTTATTTACTTCAGGATCACTGTTGACAACAGCACCAACATCATACACCAATTTGACTAATCTTAGGGATCCCCTGTATTCCCTTCCCTTCAGTCACTGCTTACTGAGCAGATTATTGAACATAGATAGGATGCATTCCACGCCTATTGCTTCAAGCTCTGCAAACAGGTATTGAGCGTAAAGATCCCTGCATCACACAAAACCGTGGTGAAATTTTATGAAGCATATAAAACATCAAACTTTGGTGTCATTACCGTATGGTGCATCTATGTTGCACTATGACTTACATGGAGTACTGGATGGCTTCATGGAATGAGCACTAGTATGCCCTTCAGCACCCAACTTGGGTGGAACTAAAAGTCCTTCATCCTTTACCTCATGATGCCCTAGATTATTTCTTAAGGCAAATATTTAGTTGGTAAACTCTGCCACTGTAATTCCATATGGTTTCACCTTTTCAGATGCACGCTGGTAGAGCAATGCTCGTATGATAGCGTCTTAAGCTGATTAAACAACCAAAAAACCTGCAACAAGCAGGCATTGAAAACCAAATATTAAGACAATAGGCGGCTACAAGAGTCCAATTATCAAGACTATGGTATAACGATCCAGCAAAACGCTACATCAACTTCTTATAGGCAACTGTCCTACACCGGAGAAAAAATCAGGAATGCTAAAAATATTTGGATTCCACAAGTGAATTACTTGTGGATGTATAGGGGTTTTGCACAGTATATCATGGTGGAGATAATCTCGATTCGTTAAACTTGAAGTGTAAAACAGATCATAAATGAAATAATTTATAACAATGAAAGTATATATTACCTTAAATGACCCACTTCTTGGTAAGCAAAATGGGTGATAACATATGTGGTGCAGTGATCCAAATTTTCCTTTTGAGCACCAGTAGGTGGTGGTCCTCCCTTGGTCAAAGTGGGAGCCACCTTATCGAGTTCTTGACACAAAGCACCCCACAAGAAGAACTCAGCCTCCAAGTAATCCAAATTCAATGGAAACTCTAACAGATCCAAGTCTTGTTGATCAGAAACAACATGGTGAGAAGAAGAAGAGATTGGAAACAAAACTAAAACAAGGAAAATGATAATTGTTGATGAGACTTCCATGGCTCCCTTTTTTTCAATCACTCTTTGATTGTTTCTTTGCAAGTCTGTTTGGTCTATTTTTATGCATGATTTTTAAACCATGCAAAGAAGGCTTGCAGTGCTATGTGTGGGAAACAATAAAAGCAACGTTACTTCTCACTTCTCCAATACCATTTACTCTTTCCTTAAAATCACTCTCTACTCCATGGGTAACATACATAACCGAAGTTATGAGGATAAACAAGTATATCGAAAAGTATGACTATGTAGTCTGCAAACACCAAAGGGAACTATTAAGGACAATCATCATGCTTAACTACCATTAATGTAACCACACATTAAACTCTAGCAAATTCAATCTAAGACTAGCATGCAACAAAACCACTAAACAAGAAAACTAAGCAGGAAGATATAACTTCTTGAATGACACAGGTTCCATTGATTTGGCAAAAGAGAGAGAAAGTTCAGCATAAAGGTCCACCACCTTCTTCATATCATTGTCGAGTTCCTTAATAATGCCTACATTCCGAATAAGGTTGTTGGCTACCTTAGATTCTTGATTTTGATTAATTTCCTTGATGAGCACTTTGTTGTTCTCAAATATACCATCCACTCCAACAAGCTTCTTATGAACCATTTCTACAGTTTTCTTGTCTAATCGGTCACCATTAGCATCCCTTATTGAATGTGCATCTCATGTCTATGCCGAGTTGGAACTCCGATCTCAAACCACTCCTGCATCACAAATACAAAGATGAGTAACTAGTATACAATCATGAAATCCCTATTTTGCTTTCCTAGAGAGGGGGAAAAAAAAGACATAAAGACACAGTAAACTGGGCATACTAGTGCTCATACAGTCATACCGACATCTACTTCATCAGGTGAATGCATTACTTGCACGAGGATGAGAATGTTCATTGGGTCATTATCTTCACACAGTGTGCGTGGAATGAAACCATAGTCATGAGGATAAACAAGTGATGAGTACAAGACACGGTCGACCTTAATCAGGCCAGTCTTCTTGTCTAGTTCATACTTGACCTTGCTTCCCTTGGTGATCTCGACAACCTGAGGAAGAATATGGTGTAGTTTAACATACTGAATCGTTGCCAATGGCATGACAGCTCAACGGTTAGAGCTTGGCGGATGGTACCCTAGGTCATGGGTTCAAACCCAGCTTGCGGCATCTTTATGGGTTCTGGGATCCTATAAAAACCCTGCTTGCCTTCCAAAAAAAAAAACATACTGAATCGAAAGTTATAAAAGAAAATAAATAGAGATGATATGTACACAGTTGACAACTGCAAGAGCCCCAGGGCCTGCACACCAGAGTTAAATGTACGAGTTATTAATTCCCTATATTTTTCTGCATAGAATTCTAGTAACAAAACCGACTGGGTGCACAAACTTACGAATTTCAAGATCATGCAAAGGGTGTGCAGCTACAGATCTCCTAGACAAGGATGAGAGGATCCTTTCGTTGAGTTTAGGGGTTGGACATTTCTGATTCACAGCCTCAATTGCATACGTTTTTCTCTTCTAAGTCTATAGTTTGAAATACTTCAGTGAATTCACAACATATATGTCAAGTGGTTCCTCTGTGTGCTTCTCCTCCCATTCTCAATTTTGTTGATTTTTGTGTTGTGATTAGGCAACACATCAGTCCTACAACGCTAGACATACATAGTAAATTACAGGGTAGACATACATGGTAAATTACAGACAAATGGGATGGAAATGGATAAGAAGATGGTTAAATTGGATCAAAATTCAAAATTTTGACCACATAGCAATGCGAGATAAAGTTTCCATGATAAATTTAAATGTTTGCACATTCCATTGATTAAGTCTATTATTTACAAATACTTAGAAGTGCTTGAAGCAAAATAATCCAGGCTTTTGTACAATCTAGTTTACAATTGAAACATTTTATCAAACACCTAGCGCTCAAACAAAGAGATAAGTATTTTAGCAACCTACACCTGTTAAGTCTACAAGATAGAGGAAAAGATGAGAGTTAGCATCATACCTTGGAAATAGACCAAAAGTGTAGTATTTGTTTGCATTTGCAACTCTCAGCCACAAAAGAAAATAAAAATAAAAATATGTTAATTAAAATCTGTTTTTCTCAATAAACACAAAAATCATATAAGCAGTACTTACCAGGGTTTTGTATACCCTCCATGGCCGCTTTGTTACCCATCTACAAAACGAAAAGATTGAATCTTTCGATTAAACAGAGAGAAAAACGAAGTGGGGTACAAAGAGATCTGGAGAAGAAGAAGAACCTGGTAGATGTTGAGGAAGCGATAGGTTGTTCTCTGTGAAGGGAGAGTCTGAAGAAAGGTCTCGTCTTGTTCATATCTTCCTCTTCTTCTTGCACTTGTTGTATCGAGGAGATTCGTGAAAGCAAGTCCGAGGTTCTGCTGGTGAAGGGACGTCAAACGCTTCAACCTCAACATCTCTCTCTCTCTCTTTTTCTCTCTCGTCGAAGATCCCAACAGAAGCGAAAGAACACTAGTAGCTGAAAGAAAGAAAAAAATTAAATCTGAAATAGATCTGAAGAAGATGAGATCTAAAGAAGAAGAAGGATCTCACCTGGAAGGAGATCTGAACCGAATGAGGGACGGAAAGATCAGTGTGTTCTTCTTCTTCTTCTTCTTCTCACCAAACTCAGCATTGGAGGCTCCTCTCTCCTTCTTCTTCTGATTTGAGAACGACAACGAGAGCGACAACAAGTCCGCGAAACTGGAGCTCCTCCCTCCTCTGATTTGAGTTCTCCAACACTCTGATTTGAACGAAAATGGAGCTCTTTTCTCCTCTGCGCCAATTTTTTCCACTCAATACCGCGAAACTATTTTCGCAATGGCAGGATGTGAGTTTTGTTTTCCCAATGGCGGGATGTGAGTTCTATTTTCGCAAGACCTCTGATTTTAGGCTATAGCCATAGTTTTGGGTCGTGGCAAATAAACCAACGGTTTTGAGCCGTGGCCATATCCGTGTAGCTAATCTAGCCACGGTTTTATAGGCCGTGGCAAATAAAATAACGGTTTTGACCCGTGGCCATCTCCGTGTAGCTAATCAAGCCTTTTGGTATAGTGGACACCACCACCTCACTTTTTTTTAGATCTGCTGAAGGACACCACCACCTTCCCTTCTCTATTTTCTCTTCTCTCTTCACAAGAGCAGCACCACCTTGCCCTGCAACTTTTGGCCACACTACCATGCCCCACCACCCGCACTTCCTCTTCTCCTTTGTTCTTGTTCTTTTTTTGTTATTCTTCTTCTTATTGTCCTCTATTTTCTTCATCTTTGTTTTTTGTTCTTCTATTTTTTTCCTTCATATTTCTTCTTCTTTATTTTCTCTCTGTTTTTCTTCTTCTTCTTCAATTTTTTTCTCCTATCTTCTTCTTCTCCCATGTTTTTTTTTCCTCCTTCGCCCTTGCTGAGGTTCCTGCGAGTGGAGGTTCCCCACTTGTAGAACCTTAGTGAGGGCAAGAAGAAGAAGAAGAAGAGAAGAGAAAAAGAAAAAAAAACAGAGAAAAAAATGGAGGAGGAAGAGAAGAAGAAGAAGAAGAAGAAGAGGTGAGGGGGATGAGGAGGAGAATAAAAAAATGAAGATGGAGGAGGTGGGATGAGAGGTGGCGGTGGTGATTGATGGAGAAGAAGAAGAAGAAGAGGGGGAGGAGGAGGAGATGTGGCGGTAGCGTGGTGGTAGTGGTGATTGAAGAAGAAAAAAAAGAAAAGGGAGGAGGAGAGGTGGCGATGGCAAAGTGGTAGTGAAGGGAGGAGGAGGAGGAGAGGTGGCGGTGGCGGTGGTGATTGATGGAAAAGAAATTGAGAGATGAGAAGAAAAGAAAAGAAAGTTTAGGTTTTTTTGTTTATATTGATAGTATCCTTCGGCAAATGGGGGTGTCCTTCAGAAAGGGGTGATGTCCTTCCGAAAGTAAGGGGGTTGGTGGTGTCTTTCAATAGAAATGGTGGTGTTATTTAGCAACAATCATATTGGCTTCTATCTCCTTTCCCTTTTTTTTCTCTCCCATTCTTCTCTTTCTCTTCTTCTAGGGTTCTTTTCTTTCTGACGAATATCAACAAACTCCCCCCATCTCACTCTCAATTGAACTCATTTCCATATAAAACACAAGTGAAGTTAGTGCTAGCGCGTGTAGCTTTACACAACTTTATTCGTAAAGAGTGTCGTTCTAATGAATTTAAAATTGAAGAAGACGACGAACCTTCATCATTGTCAAAAAAAGAAGAAGAATTTTTTCAAACCCAAGATCAACAACGAGAGAAAGCTAATGAATGGAGAGCAACTATAGCTTCAAATATGTGGGGAGATGTTGTCAGTGTCTAGATTCAACGATAAGCAATGAAGATGGTGATTTTTTTTTTGTTTATCTATGTATTTTTATTGGAGGATTATTTGCATTGGTTTTCTTTTCAGAAAGAAAAAGGAAAATAATTATTTGTATTACTTTTGGACCATCTTCAATGTATTTGGAATTTTTTTTAATTTGAAATAAAATTCTCGTAGCATACAAACAATTGTTTAATTGATGTTTTGAGAGATGTTTTATGATTTGTGTTGGCATGGATAACAATGTATGTGATGTTCTTTCATTGCTTCCTATGACTAATAACATATTTATAAGAATCCATTGAATTTATAAGAATCCATAGAAATCCACAACAAACCTTTATAAAATCTACAAATCCAATCATTTAAAGTCCATCAAAATCCTGTGGATTTTATAATCCTTTGAAATCTTTTAAAATCCATGAGATTTAAAATCTTTCAGAGTCTATTCAAATCTAGAATTGAATACCCCCTCCTTAATTACATTTATTCAATAGCAAATTTAAGTGAATGTTGTCAAATATATTTGTTTTTATTAGTTTTACGTAACCTATGTCATTGTTTCTTCCATAAGAAAAAAATTGATAAAGGTATTATTTATAAAATAGAATTAACAAACGTTATTAAATATGAAAATCTGAATTGATGATGGCGTTAAGTTGAATTCACGTCCGCTTCTCCATTTAGGAAGTACACACATCTAGTGGTACCTTTTGGTATATGTTGTGAACCCCAATTCTCTCTAACTCCATCATTAACGTCATGGGTATCTGTTGGGGATCAACACTTCTTTCTTCTCATTTTTGTTATATTTTTTGCATGAAAGGAAGAAATAGTAAAGCCTTTTTTTTGTTTGCATAATGGGCAGAAAATGATGCAAAACCATTAATATTTAGTTTATTTTTTCTTGTTACCTAAATTAATAACTCAATGACTTAAATACCCTAAGCCTCATTTGGTTCCCTCATCAATGGGCAAGTGTAGATAAGATTTCTCTTAGGTTTATTTGGTTGGATGAAATCTCATTTCATGAGAATTCATAGGGGACCCCCACATTTAAGGTTAAATTGAGGTAACACTCATCATCCACCGTTAGATTTTGTGATCAACGACAAGAATGAAAATCTCAAACATTTGAATCACACTCTTTGATCTCCCAAAGCATGTGATTCTCATATTCATGGGACTTACATTCCACCATTGATCACAAAATCTAATGGTGAATTGGTGAGTCATCCTCAAATTAGCTTAGATGTGGATGGTCCCCTTATGAATTTTCATGGAATAAAATTTGATACAACCAAACACACCCTTATTAAATAGTAAGTTTTGATTGAGGAGAGAATAAAGGATTATATTTCCATTACTGATGAAATTTATATATTGATTGACACGTGTCATTAAAAAAAGAAATAAGGATGGAAAGAGAAGATGATTTGAGAAGGTGTTTGTTTAGCGTTAAAAAAAACCATTTTAAATAACTAACTAGAAGAACAAGAAGATTGGTGGGACACTTGGAAACTAAGGCTCCGTTTGGTACACTGTAAAATAATGTATATTGCAAATTGATCTTATATGCATTGGTATTAGAGGTGGGCACGAGACAGACCTCATCCCTATCTTATTCCATTCGTTCGGGATTGGGATCGAGATGGGACGGGATAGACTTCATCCCAATCTCGTCCCATCCCAATCGGGTTTGGGAGGGACAGGACGGGATGAATGGGTACTAAACAGTCTTCTAATGAAGAATACAAAAGAATTTCATTTCACATTGCTCACACACCAATAATGTCAAATTTATGTCCATATAACTATCATTGTAGCAATATTAAATATCATGTAAAATTTATGGTCTAATGAACATACAATTTTTTTTATGTTATGCATCCTTTGTGTGATACACTAACCAATAGTTGTACATATACTCAAATAAAACAAACCATCATTTGGCTTTAATGTCTTCAAAAATAATATCCCTATAAGGCTATAACTAATCTAAAATGTAAAAATGTAAATTTTAATGGGTTCTATTTGACTTAAATTATCCAAACTTAAGTTTTTATCTAAACAAAGAGTACCAAATCAACCAAGTTTCAAATACTAGATGTTTTGATTTAATTTAAACATATCTTAAAATTTTCGTTAGAAGAATAGTTTGATTAAAATTAATAATAATAAATATTAAATAAATAAGTTCAGGACGGGATGGGATCGAGACGGGTTCAGGATTGCGGGATGGGATACACCCTAATTAGTTTGCAATGCATTACTTTACGGGTGTTTGGCAGTAACTAAGGAAAATCGATACAAATTAGACAAGTGATTGTGGATGGTGTTGATGATGGTAGTAGTTGTAATTGTGGCATGGTTATGGTGGCGGTGATTATGGTTGTGAATGTGGGAGATGATGGTGGTGGTGGTGGTGGCAATGACAATGGTTGTTAAAATGGTGGTGGTATTGGTGGCGATCATGGTGGTGCTGGTGGTGATGGTTGCAATAGCTATAGTGGTTGCAGTGGTGGTAGTGGTTATGCTATAATAGTTGTGGCGGTAGTAGTGATGGTGGCGACAACGACGATTATGGTGGTACTAGTGAAGTTGGTGGTGGCTGTGGTGATTATGTTATGGTAGTGGTGATCATGGAGGTGGCTATGGTGGTTGTGGTAATAGCACCGATGGTGGTGATGACGATGAAGGCGGCGGTGGTAGTTGTTACGTTATAGTAGTCGTGGTGGTGGTGCACAACGACGACGATTACGGTGGTTATAGTGAGGTGGTGTTGGTTTTGGTGATTGTGTTATGATAGTAGTGGTGATAAAGGTAGCGGCCGTGCTGGTAGTAGGAATGGCGGTGGTAGTAGTGGCGTGGTGGTTGTGATGGTTTTAGTATGGTGGTCGTGGTAGTGACAGTTGGGGTGTTTATGAAGAGTTGGGAGTAAGGAATGTGATTTCTCAAAATATATCGAAATTTCATGAAATGTTTTCTATTTTGAAGTTTCCAAAATCTCTTTCGAAATCCGAAATATGTCGAAATTTTTTCGAGAAAAGAAATAAATATTTTAATCTTCAAATATTTTAACATGTTATAATGTTATTTTAGTATCAAAAGTTTGTTATGTGAATAATTATTATGTAAAATGTAGTATGTTGACACCTCGAGTCATGTGAGAATTTTTATGTAGTATTTAAGAGTTTAAAATGCATAACTTATATTGTTAAATTTTAAATTACACTCGAAAATTTTACCTTTTTTTTTATACAAAACGAAATATTTCTTAAAATTGGAGGACTGAAATCAACTCGAAAAATGAAATCACAATCCTTGGTTGGGAGTACTCGAGGAGATGATGAGAGTTTTGCAAAATAATGCGGGAGATTATGTCCCACAAAGTTTTGCAGAATTTTAAACTAGAAGATGCGAAAGTCTTGAATTCAAATTCCAATAACTAATTTCGGTAAAGTCAATCAAACACTCAAGTTTATGTAACCGCCGCAAACTTTTGCATTATGCATTCTTTACCATGTACCAAGCGGAGCCTAAATATTTGTATTATAGTGGGATTGCAATTTTGAGAAAAATAAATTGTTGTAGGATTTGAGGTTTTTTTGTGGGATTAATCAAGTAAGTTATAAAATTTAAAAATTTTAAAAAATTTTGAGAAATGGTTTTTTTTTTTTTTTTTTAAGTTAAACATGGGTTTTTTTATATATGAATTCCCTCAATTAAAATCCCTTAGTTTTGTTCAGAAAACAATTAGACATGAAATCAAGGATCAATATAATCATGTTTCCTTTGCTCACGTCAACCAATTGTAGCTCAGTTGGCCGGACATCCACTCTCTTTGTGAGAGGTCACGGGGTTCGAGATTCACCAGTTAGGATTTTGTGAGTTTTGGCCCGATTATTAGGAGCACACATTTGCTCCGCCGTTGATAAGCCTTCGAGTATTGAATGCAACTGCTTAGATGTATTAGACCGCCTTCAGGCCTGGTTTGGTTAACCCTATAGGGTCAGTCATGTAAAATTTGGGCATGGATTAATAAATAAAAAAGGTCAATGACCCAATTAAAAATTAAAAAAAAATTTAGAGAAGGATTTCTTTGAAAAGAAATATGTATCACAAACCCCTCATCAAAGTTAACCAGAGTAATATATATATATGTATGTATGTATTAAAGCAGAAAGTGAACAAATGAACACAATGAAAAATTAAAAATGACTCGTTAAGCTTTTGATATCCAAAGAGGGTAGAATATACAGATTTGTATATAATCCTACTTTAAGATTTATCACAAAACCATTAGAAGATGTGGTAACTGGGAAATCGTACCAAGTTTTTTTTTTTACTTTGTTTTTTGTTAAAAGGGAGATCGTACCATGTCACTGCTTGTTAGGGATGGCAACGGGGCGGATTTGAGCAAATCCATCCCCGATCCGTCAGAAATAACGGATCCCCCAATCCGCCCCGCCAAAATAATAACAAAGAATTACATAGAATATACTTCATTATCAGTAACACAAAATTACAAAGAATCCATACAAAAAACCATAGAAAAAATTACAAAAAAAAAAAATCGATCTCTGAAATCAAATTTTAGATCTGAGATCTGATATAACTCAAATTTTTGATTTCAGATCTGATATAACTCAGATCTTTGATTTCAGATCTGAGATTTGTATCTTGAAGCTAGGGAAGGGAGGGGAGGGGAGAGGGAGGCGGCCGACAGAGAGATGAAGAGGAGACCACGATGGAGACGACCTTCGAGTGTCAGTGAGAAGGAGACGAATGGACGACCCTTCAGCCTTCGCTGTGAGAGAGAAGGGTGGTCCGTGGTCGCCCCTCCGCCTTTGCTGAGATCAAATTTTCGTTGTCAGATCGGAGATCAATTTTTTTTTTGAAGAAGAAGAACGACGCGGCGGAGATGGAGAGAGGCATGTTGCCCGTTGGTCTTTGGCCGAGATGGAGAGGAGACCGAGGCAGTGCAGAGAAGGAGACGATGGCGGCTGAGAGAAACTTGTTGGTCTTTGGCCGAGGTGGAGAGGAGACCAAAACAGAGATGGATAGGAGACCGAGAAAGGTCTTTTTCTCTCTTCACTTCTTCATTTCATCTCTGTGAGAAAAAAAAAATGAAGAGAAGTGAGTGAGAAAGGCATATAGGGTGTTTTTTTTTTTTGCTTTTAAGTCGAGGGTAATTTTGTAATATCAATACCTAAACAGATATCCGCAGGGTGGATATGGCTAAATCTGTATCTGCCTCGATTAATAAACGGATACTGATTAAAAATCCGTATCCGCCCCAAGATTCAGGAACCCTTTACCAAATCCGCCCCAAACGAGGCGAGTGGGGTGGATATCCGTGAAAATTTGCCCCACTGCCATCCCTACTGCTTGTAATCCATTTTCTTATCTCTCAAGTAATAAAAAGATCGGTGGATGTTAACTACATATCTCAGAAAAACTTGATTGTTTTTTTGGGGTTATTTTTTAATAATTAGATACTAAGCATCGGTAGGGTCCTCAAGAAGTTAATTTGGTGGGTGCTTGAAAAGAAAAAAAAAATGTCTCAATATTATATGTTGATATCATTAAGGATATGTATGAAGGGGTTGTAACAAGTGTTCGCTCAGTAAACAGGATGTTCAGTGAATTCTCAGTGTCAGTAGGATTATATCAAGGGTCAACCTTAAGTTCATACCTCTTTGTTTTGATCATGGATGAGTTGACAAGACATCTGCAAGAAGACGTATTTGGGTGCATGTTATTTGCAGATGATATTGTCTTAATTGATGAGACTAGTAAAGGTTCAGGTCGAAAATTAGATAGGTGGTGGGAGGCTTTAGAAAGTAAGGTTTTAGAATTAGTCGTTCAAAGACAGAATATCTAGTGTGCAACTTTGGTGGTGAATCACGATGGATGAGTAATACAATTGAGATCGAAGGCATGGAGGTTCCAGAGTGTAAAGTTTTTCGATATCTAGGATCTATAATCTAAAAGATGATGCTATTGGAAAAGATGTAGACCATAGGATTAAAGTTGGTTGGACAAAATGGAGAATGACGTCAGGAATATTATGTGATAGAAAGATGCCTGCAAGGTTAAAAAGGAAAATATTATAAGATAATTGTTCGACCAGTCATGCTATTCGTTTCAGAATGTTGAGCTACTATGGGACAACATATGCATAGGATGGTGGTAGCAGAAAATTGTATGTTAAGATGGATGTGTAGTAAAACTCGTAAAAATAAAATTATGAATGACAAAATTAGGAGATACCTAGGTGTAGTGTTCATAGAGGACAAAATTAGATAAAAGCGTTTAACATGGTTTGATCATGTACGGAGGAGACCAAGCACGGCTCCAATTAGAAAATGTTTAGATTGGCAAGTTAATGGAAGGTGTAGACAGAGAGGACGACCATTGAAAACTTGGATGAAAGTGATGAAGGAAGACATCCTTGAGGTTGAATTATGCAAAAATATATAGGAAGACCGCATTGCTTAGAAAATCAAAATTCGTGCAACCAACCCGGAATGTATCGAAAATGTGCTTTGGTGATGATGATGAATTAGATACTAAGCATCACACATACACCAAGAAACAGTTCTCTTTACAAAATGAGACTGCCAGGGCTGTTTAAAGTACTTTGTTACATTTCTGCTATATTCTTGAGATTTGACAGAAAAGGAATTGCTGCATATTGGCAAAATTTGGACTCTGTGTGAGCTTTAACCATTTCCTAATTCCAACCATTTCGTAAAAGAGAGCATATATACTGAAGGAACCTTCAACAACAATAACTTTCCCTCAATACTGACATTGTTCATTGCTTATAGCCACCATTAACACCATCCGATTATCATGCTTCACCTTTGCAATATTACGTACCTCGCAACAAACATAAATATGGTATAAGCAGCAAAAGACAAGGCAAGACTGGAATGACACGGATTAAACTGTTTGCATTATTACCTCTTGCATTGGTAGCACCTAACTCAAGCTTGACCTATACTCGAAACAAGGTACTTCCTTCCATTACATTTGCAATTGTAGAATATAGTACGTGCGTGGGTGTACAACAGCTAGGCTCAGATTTCATATTTTCTGAACGAGGGATTTTTCCCGCCATGGCTGCAACAAGGGTGAGCCATGCATAAACAAGGAGAGAGCCAGAAATGGACTCACCTCTCAGTAACATAACCCACCGAAGTGGCACGCCAAGAAATGTGGTGAATGTATCCTTTTAAGTCTGACATCTGCAAATCATCATTGCCTACTGTCGCATAGAGATAGCCTATCCAATATTTAGCAAGAAATTTGCACTCATGGCTACAAGAATGGTTAAGCCCATACAAAGGGTAGAGGCCAAATTGAACCCCACAACCTCTCATAGACCACACCACTATGCCTAGCCAAAAAATTAGGCAAAAATTCACCCTCCGCCATTTTGCATCATAAGGAGGTTACCAATATGCTGTACCATGTAATGTTACAATGGGAACAATCAGAAATTATCAACTCAAATTATTTGTAGTAGACTATGAGACTTGAGAATTATTTGTACTCGAAATAAATGGACAGAGTGATAGGAGGTTAGATTAGTTGGAAATTGGGAAAGGATAGTTGAAAATATATTATAATTAATACATCAGTTTCTTTAATCTTAATTTTGGTTGGCAGCGACTATGACGTTGTTTTGTCAACATATCTTTAGGGAGGCCAATGCCGTAGCGGCTTCACTATCGGCTAGAGCACTACATGACGCAGGGACAGTTTCTTTCAGAGGGACTGAATTTCCAAGGAGAATAGCAGGATTGATTGTGCTAGATAGATCACAAATGGCGTATCTTCGCCAAGTGGAAGAGTAATTGCAGCTTTTCTTTTTATCCTTCCCTTTGCAGCGCGTAACGCTAAGGACTTGTGCTGCGGTTGAGCTAAGTGTGCGGAATACCATCGGCTGGGATGGGAAATTCGCTGTTTTTTTGGAGTGCAGGAAATTGCAATACAGGGCTGCAAAGCAGGATTGCTGCAATACAGGTTTGCAAAAAGCAGAACAGAGGATTGCTGCAAATCAGCGAGAAGCAGCAGAATGGGTGCGCATGCTTTCTGCGGCCCGTCTGCGACTGGGTGCGCTCTGCGGGACTGCTGCTGCGTGCTTTCTGCGTGCTGCTGCTGCGTGTTGTGCTGCTGCTGCTGCTGAGTGATTTGTTCTGGTGTGCTGCGGTATGTTTTGTTTGCGTGAATGCGGTTTTAGAAATCCCGCGTTTGCGTGGATGCGGTGTTGTGAGTGTATGCTGGTTGTTTCGGCAGTCTTGGGTATACTCGGGTTTTATTCTATTCCTGGCTGGTCCTTAGTTTTTGTTCTTTCTTTCCAGGATTTTTGCTTTAAATTTTGTTCTAAAATTTGATTTTTGCCTAAACACGGGTAACGTCGTCATGTACCCCCGCAACGTTTTGTAATTTTTATGGATATTTAATAAAGGTCTGGCATTCCATAGTTGCCCCTCCCCACTGGAGGTTAATTTTAAAAAAAAAAAAAAAAAAAATCTTAATTTTGGTGATGAGTTTTCTAAATCAACATTTGTTGTTGAAATTACTTGTGAAATTTTATGATATAAAAATTACACTTTTAAATTGAAGTCGTAATTATCTAAACGAATGAGAGCAGTTGGAATTGCCACAGGTGCTTGTTGTAAAAGCTTTCATAGTTGAAGAATGCATCACAAATTTGAATTAAAAAAGATGCTTATAAACAAAATATAAAAATCAAAATCTGACTTCAAAATAAGCAATGGATTACTCTACTCTTTTAGGGTTAGCAATAAATCCGTTGATTTGGATATTGCTTTTGCTAAATGGAAACCTAGATTCAAATTTTGAGCAAGAGTTTTAGTGTAGGTTTTCCATATCCACGTTTTTTCAACTTTCAAATCAACCCACCGGCACAAATCGGTCCTTGTTTGGCCTTGATAGAAAGATTCCGCCTATTTTTAACCAAGATGTGATTCATTCTATCCATTTGCAATCTAATAAAACATGGGGAATTCAAAGCACGATATCTTTTTTTTTTAAAGCATTAGGCAATTGATATTCACATAATTATTACATAATATATCCCTTAATTTATATATGTTATATTTTATAGTAATTATTTCGTTTTCATGTCTTTTTAGGAATTTGAGCGTGAACGATGAAATCGTATTAAGACGACAATTTAAGGAATGACAATTGGTCGATTCTAGCGGTGGTACAAAGTAGAAGGTCACATATCTAAACCCTTAAAACTCAAAACCAAGCCCATAACTTAATCCCATAAACCCAAACCCAATGCCAAGCCCAAGCAAACCCAAAGAATATTCTCTCAATTCTCCCTTCATTCACTCCATGAATCATCCTTTTATCTCATCTCTAGTCATTTTGATCATTCTCTATAAATACAAGAGAAAATGGTGAGAAAATGGGAGGAAGAGAAGGGAAAAGAAAAATTACATAAAATCAAAGCCTCTTTCTTACACAGTGATTCTCATCACCATCACCACCTCCACCGCCACTACCCACCACGAAACAGGGGCGTGACAACCCTGTCTCACTTCACCTCGCCACCGTCCAACAACCACAACCGCCACCATCGAGCACCACCACCATCACCTCCCTGTTCCTCGCTAGCAACCACGTTCATCACCACCTCCCTGTCCCTCTCCCTGTTCCATCCACCATCATCCACCATCTGTACTCTGCGACTGTCCCGCCATAACCACCGACCACCGCCACGAAATAGAGTTGCGATCACCGCCACTACGAAACAGAGGAAGACGAGTCAGCAACCGAGCTATCTCTCGGCCTCTCTTCGTCTCGGCCTCCTTCCTGTCTCTCTCTTTCTCACGATCACCACCACAGAACGGCGCTTCAGCAGCGCACAACCACTGCGACAGGAGCAGTATCAGGGAGTCCTCGCATCTCTGTCTCTGTTTTTTGTGTGTTTTCATTGCACCTCTCTCTCTGTTCTTCCATCCCTCTCTCTCTTTGGCAAGTTCCAGAACCGGTTGGAGGACGAAGGAGCTCGCGAGGAGCGAAAACGAGGCACCGCGAGCGGCGGTGTTCGCTGGGGACGAAGACGCGGTGAAAGCACTGTTGTTCTGGCGGGAGACTGATTCAAAAATCGGTATTGGTTATTGGCACCCCGAGTTTTCTCTGAGCAGCCACAATGCAATTTGCAGCTTTTTCTCGGGATTTGTGTTCGGACCACCTGCTGATCTGCTGAGTACCACCAGATCGAGTTTGCGACAAATCAAAGGGGTTGCATAATTCATTTTAATTTATTTTACTGACTTAAATGTTTAATTGATAAACAATTTATTTCTAAAAATTGATAAATTGCTTTCACCTTTCATGTTCGATTAAAAAATTGATATGTTTGGTAGTTAGATTAACATTTTATCAATATTCAAAGCATGTGCTAAAAAGTATTAAACTTAGACTTTTATTAAGTGTGTCTTAAAAAGACACTTAATGCTTGGTAAGAGTGTATTTGCTTGAGATAAATTGTTAATGTTTGACAGAAACCTAATATAATTGGAATTGAATTTTAATGATCACATCTTCGGTGTAAGCAAGGGATCCTCATCCCTAAAGCTTCTCGTTTATAATTTCAGTAATTTAGATTTAAATATTTTTGCTAACTCATTGGTGAGTCCAAACCCCACAAAAAACATCTTTTATTTTATTTTTCTTATTTTTAATTTATTTTTAGTTTAGTTTTAAAAATGTTGTAACCCCTTTTCCTCCAAATTAGTTTAATTAAATTATTAAATTCAATTTAATCCACCTTCCTCGTGGATCGACCCGTACTTGTCGTTGTCTACTAGTTAGGCACCGTGCACTTGCGGCTATTACAAGTGGGTCAAATTAGCCTATTTATTTAGGTCGGTTAAGCTCGCAACAAGTTTTTGGCGTCATTGCCGGGGAAGGTAGCGGTGTAGTTGAATTTAAGATTTATTTTCACTAATTTAAAAAAAATAATTCAAAATTCAAAAAAACAAACAAAAATTTTATTTTGCTAAGTTCTTTTTACACTTATTTCATTTTATTTGTTTGATTTTGCAGAATACACGCTTCTCGAGAAAATTGGACGATCTTGCAATACATCAAGCGAATTTTTAAAATTTTTATTTTTTTTATTTTGTGAGGAGAGTTTAATTTTATTTTCACCTCGTTTTACGAGTGTGTGGTGTAATAATTTTTGAGAACTCTACTGTTTTTCATTTTGTTTAATAAAAAAAAAAAACCAAATTTCTCTAAGTCAAAAGAAAATATAGGGAAACAATTTTAATTGTTAACCAATAATTTCTTATGATTTAGAAATCCGACTTCTAAGACCAAGACCAGTAAATTTATTTGCATGTGCTTGTGTGTTGAGTAAAACGGATAAAAAGAAGTCAGACATTTTTTTTATTGTGCTAACTTTTTGTGCAGAACGGAATACGCACACTGTAAGTATTTCTATCACACGCAATGTATTAGCAACCGGGTGCTTTGTGTAATTGTTTGAAATTGTGTGATTGATTGTTTAATTACTGTAATTGTGGATGCTAAACTTTAGTAATTCATAATAAGCAGACTCAGCTTCTAAATAGAAACTGGTGGGACTTGATATCCCCACCTCATCACTCCAGTTGTGTGCAACCAATAGCCAAACATAATTAAAATTAGTTAGCAAGTTAGATAGAGCCATCTTTTAGGTACGGTGTTCATAGGACAACCAAGACCAAGGTGAATCCAATAATTTTTGTGTTGACCGCTGCTAAAAGTGACGATGGGTTTAATCATTCAATGAACTCCGAGAGGCCACTGCCACAAGGGTAATTTACCCGGTACGCTGAGTCATAAGTAAGCTACGATCCACAAGAAGACTTGGTGTAACTAACAATTTTGGGTTAGGAACACAAGCCTCAAGTGTACATTTAACATCACATCGTTCTCACATCTATTGGCTTACAGAGCATTAACACAAGGAAGTACTTAGTTGGACCATTGTGACTTCCTTCTCTTGTGTGATAATCCGATTTCTTTGAAACAAAACTCTAGCCTACTGATTTTGAACTTTGCGGTGTAAAGTGTACACTCTTAGGATCATCTTGTAGCACCCATTGCTCTGTCATAAAGATTACATAAGAAATAATTGTCCCCCAAAGATAAAAAGATAATTGATCTCTAAAAAGTTGATTGCTTAGGGAGGCATGTTTCTTGTGCATTTATTGGTTGTTGATTGCGTGTGAGTCTGTGTATATTTTTAGAGTTAGTAATTATAAAATTAAAAAAAAAAAATTGAACACAAGGGATTATCCAACCTATTTTTCCGAGCAAGTCAATTCATTTTATGACATGCAACGACCTAATTATGATCCATACTTAGATTATTACAACCCAGGTTTAGCCTATCATCCTAACTTCTCATGGGCTCATGGTCAATACCATGAAGGCCCTCTAGACACTCCTCAGACTCCTCAAGCTTTCATTCCTGATAATGAGTCTCAATTTTATCAATTTGTTCCTCCATCCAACACATCAAGGTTAGATGATATTTTGAACCTTTTTATAGAGCGAACAGGAGAAATTCTTGAGCAAAATTTTCAGGATATCACAGAATTGACAGTTATTTATCAACAAAATTCCCAAGCTATCCGGAAACTTGAGATGACTGTGAGTCAGATAGCTGAGTCACTTCCTGAGATAGAGTCAGAAAAATTCCCTAATCAACCTATTTTTAATCAAAAGGGTCAATTCGAAATTAGTGGCACATCTGAGCCAGATGATGAAGATGTCCAATGCATTACTACCCTTAAAAATGAAAAACTGGTTGAAAATCAGGTAGAAATGCCTGATATGGGTGTCATTGAGTTGTCTAGACCAATATCTCTATGTGATTCATGTGATGAGTCTGTACCACCTGATATATCCATCGTCTCATCTAATTGCATCACATTCCCATTTACTGAGGCTACTTTCACCGATCCCTTGTTCTGTAGTGAGGATTTCAGTTTTCACCATCCTGTTGTAAAACTTATTCAATCTTCTGATTTGGAACCAGACCTAGGATGTTCCCTTTTTAGAGCACGCAAGAATCCTCTATTGTGTATGACTACTGGTCACTTTTGGGATGTCCTAGTGTATTTGGTGCCCCATGTGATTGCTACATTTGGGTGGACTGATCCTCAACTGTTCAGGTTGTTGATATACAACCATGGACTAAGTGTTTGTCATGTTCTTCCTATCCACTTTTCGATACACCATTTTTTAGGAAGAATATTTGTCGAGCTGATGACGGTAAACCAAGCGCTCCTAGGAGGCAGCCTAGCTTTAGTTGCGTGTCTTTGCAGTTAGTCTGGATTGATTTTCGAGTACCCTATTTAGTTGTGTTTCACTCATACTCGTTAGCTCTATAATAGTTTTGACTTACAACTTGCCTTTTTTTAGTTTTCTTTGTTAGTGTCGAATCTGCATTTTAGCGATTTCTAATGAAAACTCCATGATTCTTATGTTTGTGAGCTTCATTGATGGATGACTTCTTGGAAATTGGTAAAATCTTCACCGCGGTAATACTGTTCTAACCTTCTCTCATGTACTTATTTCATTCATTTGTCAAAATTATTTTGTTAAACATTAAGGACAATGTTTGGATTAGGTTTGGGGGTAGGGTTCATGAGTCGGTGAATTTTTCGTAGAATTTTCTTTTCTTATGCTTTTAAAAAAATGCTTTTCTGTCAAGAAAACTTGGTCTTTTGTGATTATGAAAATGGATTTTAAATGTTTTATGCTCAAGAAAATGCAATCCAACTTGACATATTGGTATGTTGATAAAGACTAAAAGTTTAGTATGATCCTTAAGTTAGATCTAGTTCATAAGATTTTTCAACTCAATTATCTTTGCACCATGAGCCATGTTAGCATAACTTGAAGTTGATGAGTGAAATATGCACTAGAAAATCTTAGAATAATAGTGGAGACTTAACCCTGAAAGTTTTGAACCTTTCTATTTTTCCGAGGGTTATACATAAACTCTGATTTTTCTTGAGTCCGTATTATCTCGTTGATGATCTCATTTTTCTGATCAATTGCTTTGGGAATGACATCAAAATTGAATTATTACACTAGAACTTCTTGGCTTATTCAATTGAGATGTCATAATACTGACCCGAACTTAGGAAATGATCTAGGCATTTTTTTTTCTTTAGACCATTAACTAGCCTTTTAACTTACCCATAACATTAACCTTTTTGTAGCCTTTTAAGCTTTAAAATAACTTTTATTTGTTAACCCATTAACCTCTACCCAACTTTTCTGGGAATGTGTATGGATGAATATACTTGGTGTAAAAAGGGCATTAAAGAACAAAATATGAGATATTTCATAAATCCTCTATGTGAAAAAAAAAAAAAAAAAAAGATTCTTCAGTGAGGATAAAGATGTGAGAATGAAGAAAAAATTGATGGTGCGCAACATTGGTTTATTCTTAACAGCCCTAATTATTCGTTGAATGGGTGTATACATTCCTATAAACTTTTCTTAGAATCCTTTGACATTCTTTATTAACCATTACCCAAGCCTTGTTACAACCCAACAAAGTCCTAGTTGATCTTAGGTAAAGGTTGGTTCCGTAGATGTGGAGATTTAATAACCAAGACCTATGGTGTTTGATTCAACATTCCCAAAAGTAATTGATATTCCTGCCCATGAGATCATGTTCATTCCATTCTTGAAAAGTCCGTTCTTCATATTACTATATGTGAGATGATTGTTTTTCATTATTTACTCTTTTCCTCACATATAAACTTAGTGAAATACCAAATCTCTGAGTGCTTTATTGTGAGTGACATGAGAGGTTTGAAGTCAAAACAAACTTTCTACAGGAGATTTAGTCATTATTTTGCTCTGATATGAAAAGTTATGTTGATAGTGCTATCCACATACACACATTGAGTTGATGACGATTGTGAATTTTTTCTAACCTTTGGAGAATATTAAATTATTTGGAGATTTGTTGATACACTAAAATGACACTGTTGGTTTCTTGCATATCTTGAAGTTTTAAAATAAACACTGTTTGACCAAGTTTTGTTGAGTCGGTAATGTTTGTGGGTAACATTTTCTAGAAACCCTCACGAGACTATAACTCGTCCCCTAGAAGTAATCTAGGGGTTCAAAGCCTTGTTGCACGTTTAAGATAAGTGCAACCGATGATTCCTGCGAAAGTGAGTTATAATTTTATTTTTATTGTTTTGCTCGAGGACTAGCAAAATATAGGTTTGGGGTATTTGATATTCACATAATTATTACATAATATATCCCTTAATTTATATATGTTAGTGTTTCGATTGTTATATTTTATAGTAATTATTTCGTTTTCATGTCTTTGTAGGAATTTGAGCGTGAACGATGAAATCGTATTAAGGCGACAATTTAAGGAATGACAATTGGTCGATTCTAGCGGTGGTACAAAGTAGAAGGTCACATATCTAAATCCTTAAAACCCAAAACCAAGCCCATAACTTAATCCCATAAACCCAAACCCAATGCCAAGCCCAAGCAAACCCAAAGAATATTCTCCCAATTATCCCTTGATTTTACCTTGATTCACTCCATGAATCATCCATTTATCTCATCTCTATTCATTTTGATCATTCTCTATAAATACAAGAGAAAATGGTGAGAAAATGGGAGGAAGAGAAGGGAAAAGAAAATCAAAGCCTCTTTCTCACACAGTGATTCTCATCACCATCACCACTACCCATTACGAAACAGGGGCGTGACAACCCTGTCTCACTTCACCTCGCCACCGTCCAACAACCACAGCCGCCACCACCGAGCACCACCACCATCACCTCCATGTTCCTAGCTAGCAACCACGTTCATCGCTAGCAACCACGTTCATCACCACCTCCCTGTCCCTCTCCCTGTTCCATCCACCATCATCCACCATCTGTACTCCGCCACTGTCCCACCATAACCACCGACCACCGCCATGAAACAGAGTCGCGATCACTGCCACTACGAAACAAAGGAAGACGAGTCAGCGACCGAGCTATCTCTCGGCCTCTCTTCGTCTCGACCTCCTTCCTTTCTCTCTCTCTCACGATCACCACCACAGAGCGGCGCTTCAGCGGCGCACAACCACAGCGACAGGAGCAGTATCAGGGAGTCCTCGCATCTCTGTCTCTGTTTTTTTTTGTGTTTTAATTGCACCTCTCTCTCTGTTTTTCCATCCCTCTCTCTCTTTTGCAGGTTCCAGAACCGGTTGGAGAACGAAGGAGCGGAAACGAGGCACCGCGAGCGGCGGTGCTCGCTGGGGACGAAGACGCGGTGAAAGAAGTGTTGTTCTGGCGGGAGACTGATTCAAAAATCGTTTTGGTTATTGGCACCCCCCCCCCCCCGAGTTTTCTCTGAGCAGTCACAGTGCAATTTGCAGCTTTTTCTCGAGATTTGTGTTCGGACCACCTGCTGATCTGCTGAGTACCACCACATCGAGTTTGCTACAAACCAAAGGGGTTGCATAATTCATTTTAATTTATTTTACTGACTTAAATGCTTAATTGATATGTTTGGTAGTTAGATTAACATTTTATCAATATTCAAAGCATGTGCTAAAAAGTATTAAGCTTAGACTTTGATTAAGTGTGCCTTAAAAAGACACTTAATGCTTGATAAGAGTGTATTTGCTTGAGATAAATTGTTAATGATTGATAGAAACCTAATATAATTGGAATTGGATTTTAATGATCACATCTTTGGTGTAAGCAATGGATCCTCATCCCTAAAGCTTCTCATTTATAATTTCAGTAATTTAGATTTAAATATTTTTGTTAACTCATTGGTGAGTCCAAACCCCAGAAAATCCATCTTTTCTTTTATTTTATTTTTCTTATTTTTAGTTTAGTTTTAAAAATGTTGTAACCATTTTCCTCCAAATTAGTTTAATTAAATTATTAAATTCAATTTAATCCACCTTCCTCGTGGGATCGACCCGTACTTGTCGTTGTCTACTAGTTAGGCACCGTGCACTTGCGATTATTACAAGTGGGTCAAATTAGCCTATTTATTTAGGTCGGTTAAGCTCGCAACAACAATATATTAAAAACTTAAGAGCTATTACAACCAAATCTATTGGCTATCGATGCCAATTGGTAAGCCATACTATTAGGGTTTCTAGATATATATTTACATTGTCAGAAAGTACGCATTAAAAGTAGTCGTCTAATATTACATATAAGATGGCGCCAGACCCAGTGCATAGGAGAGAGTTGTTGTGGTTTGTCATTCTGGATGAGGTCCATAAGGGTTGCAGAATCGCTCAAAAGAAGTCTGGTCCTCCATTCTCGAGCCTGAATGAGTAGCAAGGCCGCTTTAGTCGCATATCCTTCTGCCATCATATTGTCTGAAACTTTGTCGCCCATCTGACAGGCAATAGAAGTCAAGACATTCCCAGTCAAGTCGATCGTTGAAACTCCCATGTCTCCCCGCTTAGTAGACTCAAAGAAGCAAACATCAAAAGTGACAATAAATGTATCTCTATCAAGGTAAAGAGAGATAGGATGAACGCGGTTTGCTTTGAGATTAAGCCTGTGGGTGCGAGCAAAGTGAATCTGATTCTGGATAAGATGTGATTGTGAAGACCCAACACCAGGAAAAGGGATATCAGAGGCTAGGTTCAGTGATGAGGAGGAGTGAGAAGCAAGTTGTCTGTCTGTGACATGTGTGTATAGAATGTGGAGGATCGATGGGAAATGGGGTGTATTCGATTCTGATTTGGTAAGTAACCATTGCTTGGACCAAAACTCCCAAAGATTATTGCAATGAGATATAAATGTCATTAGGGAGACCTTGGTATTGTTGAAAATAACTTGGTTACGCAAATACCAGATAGTTACAAGGTAGTAAAATGGGACAACATCTTATCAGATTTCATGAATTCAAAAACTTTCAAAACAGAGTGAAAGTTGATATTTGGGTCAGCCCAATCAATAGGAAGATGTGAAAGAAGCCAGAATCGAGAAATAACATGGTAGAGGAAGAACAGATGGAGCACATCTTCCTTCTGGGTATGACAAAAAGCGCATCTATCCTCAATAGGGATATGGATCCTCACCAGGTTGGCTCTCGTGGGCAGCATATTCTGGCTAATCTTCCAAAGAAGAAACAACCCATTGAGAGGGGCCTTGATTCTCTAGATGGATCTCAAAAGTTTAGGGCCAAGGGTGGGAAGGGGGAGAATGGAAGTGGAGCTTTCCAACTGACCCATGGTGAAAGCTCGAATTGCACTTTTGACCGAAAAGAGTCCTCTTTTGTCAAAAGTCCAAAGAAGTTTGTTCGAAATGTTAGTGGTCCGGACAAGGATTTGTTTAATATCCCTAGCCACCGAACTCGAGAAAAGAGAGTGTAAAAGTTCTTAATTCCATTGTGGAGAACCTCCTGGAGAAGAGGTCCAAAGGTCCAGAATAGAATGGGGAAGATTAGGGTCGGTAGAATCAGGGACACAATTTGCAAGAACAATATCTGGTTTGAACCCAACAATCCAACCAGAGATTGATTTGATTTCCAGACATGATTTGCCACAAGATAAAGCGTTTCATTTTTAGTACCATTATAGGTGAGGAGATTTTCCTAACTGGAAAATACTCTTCGCGGAAATAAAAAGACTTGAATTGGCTGGTGCGATGAAAGGAGAGAGCATTTCAAATGTTATTAGCCAATAAGGCAAAATTTATGTTCCTATAAGAAGAAATATTGAGGAAACCCGAGAATTCGGGGCAGACAAACTCGACCCCAAGTACAAAGGTGTTTGACTTTACTATCGGTTGCCTCATTCCACCAGGATCCCTAGCCAAATGGTCCAATTTTGTTGAGACGGTGCAAGGCAAAAGAAAATTTTGCATAGTGTAAATGGATATTGAGTTGAGAACCAATTTAATCATCACAGCCCGACAAAGCACGATATGCTAAACTTGTGATTTAAATGCCTTTCGTTAGTTGAACTTGAACATACACACCGAATATTTACCTTGTAGATGCAGATACACAATAAATTGGGAGTGGTTGAACCTGTGACCTCATGAATGCAACAAAAAATAGAAAGGAAGACTCCATTGGAAAGGAGCAATTCTATCTCCCTAAATAAATTTTGTGACAAATGATAATAGCGTATGGACACTTATACACACGAGAACAAGCTATATAAACAAAAAATGTAAGCTACGATTTGCTGACAGATCCTATTACATATGCCAGCAATGCATGAGAATAACTTCGATGAGGAAAAAGTAACCTTCAAAGTTTGCCACTCGTAATGAATGCCTAGTTGGCCCCACTTATAACTTCCCTTATCTTCCAGAATTATTTTCCTCTCAAAGTTCATTCAAGCAATGCGCTTGCAATCTGATTTCTCTCGCGGTTAGCTTTCTTACTTTTGTCATCCATTTCAGTATTAAACACTGCATTGTCCATACACTAATGAGCCACAACAATATGGTAAGCTTTGGGAGTTGCAATATTTTCTAAAGCAAAAGAAGTAGGCAATAACAAGGTTTAATCTTTAAATAATGACTTAAATTCTTTACTGAAACACAACAAACACCACTCTTCATATAGGAAATGTATAATACTAAAAGCATTGTAGAGGAACCAAGAGCTTTCTAACCTAAGCTCACTTTAATTGCTGTCCTCTGCTTTTCAAGCTCTGGCCGGAAATACAGCTCAATACAGTATCACAACTTCACAATACAAAATATGGTGAAGCACAAAAAGATGAAAACGACAAAATCTTCGGACTCCGCTGAGAAGAATTAGCTGACAGCCACCCCAGCGTGTTTATATATGTACTAAAATGACAAAATCATGCCGAAAGTATATTTGGAAGGACTGCAAACCCCAGATCATGCTGTTAATTTTGGAGAGGAATGGATGGCATTTACATACTGGAGATGCAGTGCATTCAAAAGTCCTTGCCAGGTTTCTCCAGGTCCACCGGCCACTTGAAAGTCAATGAGCTTGTTCCGCTTTCTGTAGTAATCTTCCAATGGCATATTCTGCATAAGGGCTCAAGTTAACTACATCTTCCATCTCATATTCTGAGTTCATATAATATAAATCTAAAACGTTGGATTTTCAAATCCAATTATAGCGATAAATATTTTTTTTCAAAAGTTATGTGTCAGTAACCAAAATAAATGAAAAGAACAAGAGAAAAATAAGGCTGGAAATGAACATGACTGCAGTTGAAAATTGTGCAGTCGAATGCAAGCGTCTGGACAAGCCAAGTAACTCAAGGGGCAGGTGCACATGGCCGAAGGCATCAGCTAGCTCTTAAAGTATAATTGCCCACACAAGCACCGAGGCATGCTCTTGGTTCACCTAGCTAGGTGCCTAGGTGTGCCTAACCCTGCATTCTCAATGCCTTAATGCCAAAGTGCAATACTTATTCCCTTACCAGGAATTTGCCCTTTGACTATAACACTAAATTAATCTCCATTTTGGCAAAAAAATTGTAGTATATTTTAGTGGGCTCTCAGCGCATGTGAGTTTCAGATTGCGTCTCATTCTATATATCTTATGTTTGAGTGATGCTAGGCGGCGAGGAAACGGGCGAGGGAGGGGGGTTTGACCCCCATCCCCCTCGAGTTCACATGGGTGCGCATCTCGAGGGGGGATGGAGGGTCACACCCCCCTCCCTCGCCCGTTTCCTCACTCATTTCCTCGCCATTTAGAATCACCGCTTATGTTTATTAAGATATTGTTTTTTCAGTACTCTAATATGCACCATATTTTACCTAAAATATCTTTCATCAAGAAGGCACTAAAAAAAAAAAATTAGATACTTCAACACTTGTGTTGCAAAGTCGGAATACACTATTTGAGTAGGAACACATGCAATAAGGTATAATGCCTTTGCCGCAATAAAAATGATAAGTGAAGATAAGGTTCTCCTTTTCCACTAGGGGCTTTATGCCTTAAGTCGTTTACGTATTTAACAAAAGTACTGACTTTGAAAAAAACTGAAGTGTTATATGAGCTAACGAACATTAAAGCTCATGTAAGTGTTATATGACTCGAAAACACAAGGTAGCAAGAAGGCGTACGATCAATGACACAAAAAACAGTAGTGTGGCATAATCAATCACATTAAGGTGTGATTGATGAAGAAGCTTTTATGGTTGAGAGTTGGAGCCGTCCTGGTGTGTTAAGAGTCTCAATTCACATTGTGATCAATCCTAACCTCTTAGGATTGATCCTGGTGGGTTTTCAGTCTCATTCAAATGATGGATTACTAGCTTTCTGTTTTGGTGATTTTCTCACAGGTGCTTTCCTCGCAACCTTGAAATTCGAAAGAAGTTTTTGTCTTCGTGATTACATGATTGTTTTAGTTTGTTAAATTGCAAAATTTCTTTAATTTATTTATCTTTGTATTATATTGGCCTAAACAATCTCCCAAGGTAACAGGCAAAAATTAGGTACTGATAATTAAAAAAATATCTGACAAAGGCTATCCCACATGATATACAAACAAGGTGGAAAAGGTTCATGATTTGAATTGAAACTAAAATGTTTTCACGGCTTCAAGCATTAGAGGGTAATGAAAGTAGTCAGGTACTTCATATGAAAGAGCATGTTATATTTGTCTTTCAGAACTCCTCTACCAAGAAGGATTATAAAAGTTTTTTTTCATAAGCATATATAGTCATCACCAAGGAATGTGTTTTCGCGAAATTTCGCGAATTTGTGGTTACGAAATTATACGGGCCAAAATGAAATTTATATTATTTCAAGCAGTTATTTCCGTAATTTCGTCATTTTTCGTAAATTTCGACCAAATAAAGAAGAACAAAAAACACAGTTTTTTGCCTGAAAATTTTGCAAAGGATGAAACCTAGCGCAGAGAACTTCAAGCTCATATGCACATGACGAGCAAGAACAAATCATCCGACAAACAACACTGGATATTCAACCTCAGACACTCTTCTTCAACCTGATTACTTTTTGTTGGCTTGTACCATTCAGTTCGAAATTCACTTCACCAGATAAAATTTCTACTTCAGCAAATCTTCAACCTCATGAAATTCACATCTATCTCTCGTAAGAACAACAACGACGATACTTAGATCAACTTGTGTATGAAGCATTTGTGAGAGTTTATGTAATGGGGTTGTTCCAAACTCTTGCTCAACTAAACGCATGCCCTCAATTCACCCTTTCACTCAACTGTTAAGAGCAATGGCAAGACTAAACACTAACCCAATGTTGTATCTTTGTTCAAATTGATGGATTCTTCAATTTGTAAAATTACAAATTTACTTGCTAGAAATACATTGAAAATAAGTCATTCAATTAGGTTTTTGTTCTCTTGATCTCGTTATTGAATTTATAACTTAGATTTCCAATAAACTTGTATCAAAATATTGAAATATTGAAATTACTTCGAAAACCGAAATCACAATCCTTGGTCATCTCACACACATAAATAAAGAATGGAGTTTACCTGTTCTGCATAGACACGAAGTTTTTCTGCTGGAGCATCGTTTCCATTAGAGGATTTGAATCGAGTTTGTTGAAATTGCCAATTGGAACCAGTAGATCCTGATTTCCCCACAAGAAATTCTTGACAAACTGAACAGTTATTGTTGCCCATATGATTCTTCAACAAGCACTCTTGTGTGCATTTGAAATTTACAACTAAATCAATATCAGCAATTTGGTCAAGGATCTCCTGCAACAAATTTAACAAATAAATACAGAATGAGGAGGGAGGTTGTAACAACTAATTTGATCAAAGACATGAAGTCTTTAACACAGATATTTCTTATGGTTTAAAGCCAAAACTAAGAAGACATGTTTCAAAGTAATGAACCACACTGAATCAGACTGCAGATAGCAGTATTCACAATTTAAACAATTAAAAACAAGTCTGCAACTGGCATCCTTTTCAATCACACAAAAGCCAACCCCTAAACTATATAAAATTAGCACCAACTCACAGCTTGAATTTGATTTCGAGGGATTCCATCTAAAATGAAGCCAGTTTCGCCTCGGTAATAGCCTTCTTCTAGCCTCTTTGACAAAAGTCCAAAAATGATACCCTCTGGAACAAGCTTCCCTTCATTAATTGCATTTGCAATCTACAATTACAATAACAGGGGAAAAATCAACCTTCGTCAACTGAAGTAACAAATAAAAGAATGGACACAAAGCAAAAGCTTGCAATTTCACCCAAATTAATCAAATTTTCAAAAAAAAAATTCATGTTTTCTCAAATAGTGTTGGACTATAAAAAAAAAAAAAAAAGCTAATATCAGCAAATGGGACAATTAGAATACACAAAGTTGCTTTTCTAAGGAGACAGAAGCTGCTAACAAAATCCTCGGGGCCCCAACAAGTCAGCAATCTCAGACTCATAATCATCAACACACATCCTCAAAAGAAAAACATGCATCAAGTAGCAATCTGGAAACATTATCAAGAACCTCCATATTGGTTTAAAAGTAGGTTTCCAGTTTACGAGAGTCTAACTCAGAGTGGAAGTTTACAAACTTATAAGAATGTTTGCTTTCAAAATTAATTACTTTTCAGATGGAAGTTGTACAAATCCATGAAAAATTTTCAGTATAATCAAATATGGGAGAATCGAAATAAGGAAAAACTGTGACAGAAGCTTACAATGCATACCAAAAAAAAAGACAAATAAAATACTAGAATCCAGATGCTTAGGTCGCTAAGATCTGTGTATAAGTCATCAATGATTCCTCTATGCAAAACCAAATCCACAACCTCTTTGAACACCATGATAAATCACTATTTACCCTGAAAGCTTCACTCATTAGAAAAACGATGGATCTAGTATATAGCAAACGGTCGACAAGCAAGGGGGTGGACTTTAGCCTACAAAAATATCACTCAAATGACTCAATGCAAGTTCTGAAAAATAGAAAATGCCCCAGGTATTGAGTTGAGCAAATACTGAACCTGTGACTTAAATTACATTATCTCTAAAGTGTTAATCAATTAGAAAAGGTACATCTATCAACTTAGAGACATTTATCTGTATTTAAGGCATCTTTGTCGGCGTTCCAATGTCCCCCTGTGTGATATACGTACAAGGAACAACAAGACAGCGAGGAGTCTTCGTAATGGGGAAGAGCCATGCATTAATTTGTAATATTTAAGGGCTTCTACCAGGCATCCACCCCAAGAAGTACCATCAACCCCCAAAGGGTTACCATAACTGCCACTCTGCTTGCTGATTGATTGCAGGGAGCACAGGAGCTAAGGCTCCACATTTGGTTCACTAGAATAAAAAAGTGTTCATGGCATGGGCGAAATTTTCCATTCACGGTGGACAGTGACATGATTGTCATCTTAAATTAGCTTCCAATCTGTTCATAGGGTAAATAGCCAAAAAGCTACGACACCACTAAAAATAAAAGTGTGAAGTAGGTGGCAGATGATAATTAATAATTATAAATAAATCCAAAGAAAAGCAATCAATAATCTTGATCATTAGGTTTCTCTCGATAGTGTGAAATAATGTTTTCAGAAAAGGAGCGAGAAAAACATTATAAAAATAGATATCATCTTCAACCGAAAGTGCTTTCCATTTTTCTCTACTCTCCACTTGTTTTTCAAGATTTTTCTTTTCTTTTCTGACAAGAATTCGTTTTCTGTAAACCAAACAAACCTTATGAAAGAGAAGTTTATAATATTACAGGTAGATTGTCAAACCTTCAAAGGTCACTTAAATACTTATACTTTGCTTTAGAGCATCGAGCAGTACAATTTTTTTCTATCCAAACCGGCCATTTCTAAGATAGGTGAACAACACCCACATGTCCACTACTATGGGTTGAAAAGATGGATGATTTCTGATAGTGAAGGATATCATTGCATTATTTATTTCACTTTTGAGCAGGAAAATATCCATCCATGCATACATATATAGAGAGAGAGGGAGAGGTGGCACTCAACTTCGTGGTTCGTCAAGTTAATCCTTGTCAAATCAGACATAGATATACCATTACAAAGTGGAATCATTGCTTCAAAATTTTTGATGACAAACCATATTCAGATATTAAAGTAACATTAATCTCTACTATCTGAAGTTCTGAACAATAATTATGGAAATGTGACCAAAAACCAAAAAATTAAATTTAAAAAAAAAAAAAAAAAGTAAGACCTGTTTGTAGAGAGAAGAACGAGGGTTGAGTTCCTGGCGAACGAGAGTGCCCATAGAAATATGCGGAACTCTTAGAATCTTGGAAAGCTTCTCTGCATACAAGTGTTTCCTGACGCCAGGGTTTCCAATGAACACCCACTGCACGCCTCTCTCTGAGATCGACCGATCTGACTCAGCCATTGTTCCACGACACATCTCGTACTCGTACTCGTCCTCTTCCGTGTCATATTCAACAGCGGCGGCTGCTGCTCCGAACAATCGCCTCTGGCCCAGACCGAGCAGAGCCAGCAGCGGTGACGCCGCCGTTCTATTGCGGCAGATTCCGGCCATCTTTGTGGAGGTTGTGATTTCCAACAAGAGAGAGAATAGGATCTCCAATTCTCAAACTCTGCTGCTGCTCGAAAAAGCAGAGGGAGCGAAAGAGGGTTTTTGGTTGGAGAGGAAACGAGGTTTAAGAAAGGGGAAGGGGTTGGAAGTCACCTTGGTTTTTCCGGAGAATTACGTATTTTGCCACTATCTTTGTTCTTTTCAACCAATAATGACCTTCCTATTTGCGAGGAGTTGACGCGTCATCTCCACGAGCCACAAAAGTAGTGATGGTTTTGGGCCTGGCAGGCTAACAAGTGGAAAGAATTCCAAACTGTGACTGAAGAAGAAGGTTAATAAACTGTGATGATAATTATGACTCTAAATTTGGTCATTCATTTCCAAGTGACATCCTATTAAGTTGCCATGGTTTTAATATATACATATATTGTTTAGAGGGTGAGCATAAAGTAATAGAACGAAATTAATAAGAACCTAAATTAGTGAGAAATCCACATAAAGAATAAAAATTTAATCCAGAGTTACCAAATATATATATAATGTGAAATGTGAGTTGCTCACAAGTCACGGCCATCATTATGAATTTCAAAGCCACCCACCATAACAATTGCAATTATGATATATTCATAGGCAAGGATTGTGATTTCGTTTTTCAAGTTCATTTTGGTATCCTGATTTTAAGAAATATTTCGGTGTGTAAAAAAAAAACGTTAAAATTTTTAAGGATATATAAAATATATAATGAATTTTGAGAATATATGAAAATGTGAAAAAAAAATAGATGAAAATAAATAAATAAATTTATTAAACATATTAAATGAAGTCTAAATACCAATAAATGAAACAAACATGAAATCAATATATAATTAGAAAATCAGGGAGTGGTTTTGAAAAACAATATTTATAATTGGAAATCAATAAATAACTAGAAAATCAGGTGGGTGATTTTAAAAATCAAATAATAATTAGAAGAATTGATAATACGAAAAAAAAAAAATAAACCCCAAAATTTACAAAAAAAATCTGAAATTTTTTGAAAAACGAAAAAATGTAATTTTTGGTAGCCGGGTTTTGTATTTTTACGAAAATAACGAAAAAATCTCGAAATTTTTCAAAAAAAAAAAATGTAACTTTTAATTTCGCCCTTTTTCATTTTGTAATTTAAAAAAAAATTAAATTTTCGTTAAAATTTCACGAGATTTCGCAAAATCACATTCCTTGGTCATACGTTGTGTATTTTGGGCTCAAGACACATTAGTTTTGCAAAAAGCAATACATAAATTGTACTTTCATCTAATCATAACAATGTTGCGCAATACTTTTTAGAAATATTAAAGCTACACTTTTTTGGCTTTGAAATTTCGGAAAATGACTTTTAAGACCTACATTTTCACAAAAATAGACAATTTCGATATGGTAGTTGACGTAATAGCTAATTTGTGTCTATTTTTGTACTTTTATTTACCATTCTTAAACAAATAGAAAACTCAATTTTATACTTTTGTGACCAACAATGTCTCTTTTATTAATTATTTCTAATTTTTAGTTTTTTGAACCCTTAACCCCTCCCATTTGAACCCTTAACCCCTCCCACCCCATTAATCATTATTATTATTTTGTTAAGTTTTTTTTTTTTTTTTTTTATGTTGTCTTGTTTTTTAATTGCAGTTTGAGCAATTATTTTATAACATTTGTTAGCGACAAATGGATACATTAATATTTTTATGTTAACATTTTTATTATTCTTGAATGTTTTGTTACTTTGAATGTGTTTGGTATATCTGAGTTTGATAGCAAATTATTATTTTTTTTGTTTTAATTAATGGTTGCTTCATTTCTCTGTCATTATTTATTTTACCTGAAATTATCTTATTAAATATTGGTTCCCATTTTACCTCTAAGGCTATGATCATGCTCTGTGATAGATAGTTTGTGACTAACTAGCGATGGAGAATAAAATATATTACTTTACAGGTACCCATGCATTGAAGAATAGGAAATCAAATTTCGATAGTGGAAAAATTAATTTTATTAACTACCTTATGGAATAAAAAACAATAATAATTAAAACTAAATTTAAGAAAGGTAATGCACGAGTATGTGTAAACTTTTCTAATCAAATTTATGACAAGTTAAAATTGATTTTATTAAATAATTAAAACCAAATTTATAATTATCATTAACTACATTATGAAAAGTTTATCAAACATTAGCATAATAATTTGATTAAACTTGTCAATGAAAAGTTATAAAAATTATAATTGGTTGTTCATAATTAGAATCATTAATATCAATACCTACCAGGATGAGAGGGGTTAAGGGTAAATTTAAAAAAAAATAGAATTATTAATAAAAGTCATTGTTTGTAATAAAAGTATAAAATTAGGTATTCTATTTGTTTAGGAAGGGTAAAGATGTCTTATAATTTTATGAGTTAACCTAAGATTTAATAAAAGAGTCTTTGTTGGTCATAAAAATATAAAAGTAAACACAAATTAACCATTACATAAACTACAATATCTAGATAGTCTATTTTTTGAAGAAATAAGCCTTAAAAGTCGTTTTTCATTGAAATTTTATATGAAGTGCATGCTACTAAAAAATAATTGATTGAATATTTGGCCTTGAGAGGAATTTAATACAAGCATGGATGGAGGCATATTGATGCAATTAAGATAGTAGTATTTTTTTTTGGCATATTAAGAATTCTAGTATTATTTGAATATTGTTTTCTATTAGGTTTTGTTTTAGAAGTTAAGTTAATTATAAACAAGGATTGTGATTTCGTATTTCGAGGTAATTTCGATAAGTTGATTTTAAGAAATATTTCATTGTGTGTAGAAAAAACGTAAAAATTTCGATTATAATTTTAAAGTTATCAATATAAGTTAAACATTTTAAAGTCTATAAGAATCACTTATATAACCAAATTTTAATTGATGCAATTAAGATAGTAGTATACCTAGCAATAGTAGTATTTTTTTTTGGCATATTAAGAATTCTAGTATTATTTGAATATTGTTTCCTATTAGGTTTGTTTTAGAAGTTAAGTTAGTTATAAACAAGGATTGTGATTTCGTTTTTCGAGATAATTTCCGTAAATTGATTTTAAGAAATATTTCGATGTGTATAGAAAAAATGTAAAATTTTCGATTATAATTTTGAAGTTATCAATATAAGTTAAACATTTTAAACTCTTACAAATTACATAAAGAGTACCACGGGACTCGTAATGTAATAAAACTACATATTGTATAAGAATCACTTATATAACCAAATTTTAACATTAAACTAAAATTATAACGAATTAAAATGTACCGAAATTGAGATTGACTTAATGAAATAAAATAAAATTTTCAATTTCAAAAGAAATTTCGATAACTAAAAATAGATAAATATTCGGTGAAATTTTGACATTTTTTTGAAAAATCACATTCCTTTATTATAATAAATACAAGCTTAGGTTGATTATTGTAATTTGGTTTTTAGTGCAATAAAAACATTTTGTTTATCAGTTATTTTTATTTATTTTATCGTTATTATTTTAATTATTCCGTTATTTCAATTCCATATATATTATTTTTATTATCCTTCTTTTAAATTCATTCATATACCAATTCTATCACATACCAAGACAAAGTAATATAAAACAAAACCCAGATCCATACCAGTTATAATCATAGAATAATAGCAATTCAACATTCAAACTCAAAACTCTTGAATCTGGAGGAGCCAATACACGATCCTAAAGATGATTACATATCCTAAAAAAGTTTGAATTTCCCTCACATATCCTTCTCAAGCATGGCCCTAACCCTCATAGGGAGGCCATAGAGCCGTATGAACCCAGCAGCATCAGCCTGATTATAGATTTCCCCATTTTCAAATGAAGATATATCTTCTCTGTACAAGCTATATGGGCTTGTCCGGCCTGTTGGAATAACGGATCCTTTATACAGTTTAAGAGTCACTGTTCCAGTTGTGGTCTTAGTAATATGGTCCATGAATTTGTCAATAGACTCTCGGAGTGGGTGAAACCACTTCCCTGCATATACCAACTCAGCATATTGAATGGCAAGTGAGTCCTTCAACTGCATGGACTCGCGATCAATTGTCAGAGACTCAAGCTCTTGAACAGCTGCGAACAAGATTGTACCACCTGGGGTTTCATACACTCCACGGCTTTTCATTCCAACAAGTCTGTTTTCAACCATGTCAATACGGCCTATGCCATGTCTTCCACCAACTTCATTAAGAACCGAGAGGAGTGCAGCTGGAGAGAGCTTTTTCTCACTTATCGAAACAGGGACACCAGACTCTATTCCAATGGTTAAGTATCTGCTTGAGTCAACATTGATATTGAATTAGATCTGTGCTAAAGGAACGAGTGAATACATTAGTTTAAAAAGAAATAGCTTACTCAGGTTCATTAGGTGCATCTTGTGGGTCAAGAGACATCATGTACATGTCTTTTTTTGGCTCATTAGCAGGGTCTTCCAAAATGTCTCCCTGCACATCGTGAACACAAATCCATTCACTTCACGAGAAAGCTCTCAAAATAACCAGTTTTAAACAAAATGTTCAACTCAAATTTCATTTCAAGTTTTTTTTTTTTTTTTGGATCAATCAAACACAGAAATATATTACACATGAAGGAAATTCCAAATTGAACTGCTATCTGAATAAAAAATACAGACATGAAATTCTGTAGCAGTTATTATTCCCCAAGTACAACTCCAGTACCAGACGAGCTTTGATGGATGTCATTACATATGAGGGCAACATCCCCAAGTATTAATGATTACTACCCCAAGTATAAATTACGATGGTCCTAACATGTGAAGCTCAATCACATCTTTGATGGATTCAGGTAAAGATAAAGAAACCTATATGAAGCTAGATACACTTCAAACCTATGTACACAAGGAGTTTGAAACGACCACAAATACAGGAACACTCGTGTACATTACTATATATGCAGAACTACCTCATGTCTATATACATATGGAACTCATGTTGTCAAGTAAATCAACATTTTTATACATGTGCTACTAACTTTTAACATTTATAAAAAGGAACCTCTATTCGACATGAAAAATTGATTGATCTAGGCAACATGGAGTGTCCAAGAATGATAACTAAGTGTCCCTGTTTTACAGCTTCACACCACAACATTATCAGATTGAAAAATTCTAGATGTCGAGGAAATGAGCGAGGAAACCAGCGAGGGAAATGAGGTGGAGGGGGTGGAAACCGTTCACCCCCTCGGGATGCGTGCATTGACTTTTCGCGCGCGCATCCCGAAGGGGGTGAACGGTTTCCACCCCCTCCACCTCATTTCCCTCGCTGGTTTCCTCGACAGCTAGCAAAGCTCTATCAGATTATATTTTGTCTTTGACAAGTACCTGTCAAGATTGATTCACTGGATCTAGGTATATTTAGGGCTGGACCAAGCATCCATGGGGTCGCGAAGACTAAAAGGTCTTGAGATTTTTTATGTTGAAACCAATAACTCGGGTTCTTGAAAATATATTTGGCTCTGTAAGGATACTTGAGCATCTCGAAAGTGTCTTAATTGAATAGAAATGAAAAAGAAGAACTACCTCATGGCTAAGATGCCATAAATTCCGATCTCTGCTGTAGATAGATTTCTTTGTCACTGGGACAAGCACATTATGTTTCTTTGCATACTCAATAGCATCTTCTCGGCCTGTGATATCCCATTCCCTCCATGGTGCCACAACTTTGAGGTCAGGATTTAAAGCATAGAAAGCAAGCTCAAAGCGAACCTGCAACAAAATATCATGATTCATGAGTAACAATTTTGCTTAAACAAATAAGAGGCTGCAAACAACTCCGCCTGTGGCAACAGCCGAGTTCCAAACCCGGATAAAGGAGGAGGGTTGGTGTTAGGCTTGTGACAGCCAACTGTAAAAAAAACCCGTCACATCCCTTTTCATGAAATTTGATTAAAAAAATTAATGCGGAAAGATAGGGCGTCTCCCGCTATAAGCGACGCGCCACACCTACGCTCGGGTGTAGTGACAAATGAGCAAGGCATGCTGCAGCGGCGCCTGGCTGTAGTGTTAAATAGGCAAGGGTTCTCGCACCATTCTGGACGGAGGCGGGTAAAGAAACTAATCCAGGTTAGATGTAGAGATATAGTGATTAGGTTAACCTCTTGGAACATACGAACCTTGACGGGTAAGTCAATAGAATTAATGAATGCCCTGCGTAGGAGGAAGGTAAACATAGTTTGTCTCCAAGAGACAAAGTGGAAGGGGAACAAGGCTAAAAATTTAGGAAAGTTCAAACTCTTCTATTCTGGTAAAGATGAAATTAGGAACGGGTGAGAATAATGGTAGATAAAGTTTTTAAGGATGCAGTAGTCGATGTTAGGAGGTATGGGGATAGAATCATAAGTATTAAATTAGCTTTAGACCTGGAGATAGTGCATGTTATTAGTGCGTATGCACCCCAAGTGGGTTTAAACGAGGAGACTAAGAAGGGTTTTTGGGATTCTTTCAAGGAGTTAGTTATTGGGATTCCCTCTTCCGATAGGGTTTTCCTAAGCGGGGATTTGAATGGCCATGTCGGTAAGGATAGAGTTAGGTATGAGAGGGTACATGGAGGTCAAGGCTTTGGGGATCGAAACACTATGGGAATTTCTATTTTAGATTTTGTTTATGCTAAGGATTTTGGGATCGTGAATACTTTTTATAAGAGGGAAGATCATTTGGTGACCTTTGCGAATGGGCGCAATAGAAGTCAAATTGATTATTTTTTTGTTAGGAGACACGATTTAGGTAGGTGTAAAAATTATAAGGTTATACCAGGAGAGTGTCTGACAAACCAACATATGCTGTTAGTCCTCGATTTTTGTCTTAAGAGTAGGGGTCGTATTGCTAAACAGCGTGTTAGACCGAGAATTAAGAAGTGAACCTTACAGAGAGATATGTGCCAAAAATTTAGAAAAAAGATTTTTGGTGGCCAGTCAATTTCATGGGGTTGGGAGAATCTAGAACCAAAGGATAGGACTAGTAGCGCGAATCTTTTTTAATATTTGGCAAATTGAATAAGAAGATGTGCGAAGGAAGAGTTAGGAGAGACCAAAAGAGAAGGCGTATATGATAAGGAGACATGGTGGTGGAACGCTGATGTGCAACAAACCATTGCGGAAAAGAAAAGATGCTTTAAGGAGTGGTAAAAAGATAGATGCCTAGAGTCTTATAAGTTTTATAAGCAAGCTAAAAGATTGAATAGTAAAACAGTAGGGGAAGCTAAGAAGTGAGTATATGATGATCTGTATAATAGGCTAGGTACAAAGGAATGAGAAAAAAATATTTTCAAGATAGCTAAAGCTAGAAAACGAAAAACTAGGGACTTGAGTCATGTTAAGTGTATTAAGCATGAGTATGGAAGAGTTTTAATGCAAGATAAAGCTATTTTAGATAGATGAAAAAATTACTTTTAGAATCTACTCAATGGAACACATGTAGGGGAGTTAAACTTGGAGGGGTATGCTTTATAGGAAGGGAGACATCGCGTGTTCCATCGCAAAGTTAGTGCCACAGAAGTCAGAAAAGCTTTAAAAAGAATGAAGACATGGAAGGCAGTTGGACAGGATGATATACCAATTGAAGCTTGGAAATCTCTTGGAGAAGTTGGGATTCAATGACCAACTAAGCTCTTTAATAGGATTTTGGAAACTAGAAAAATGTCAGATTCGTGGAGACACAACATTGTGGTACCAATTTATAAGAACTAAGGGGATATTTAGAATTGCTCGAACTATAGAAGGATAAAGCTTATGAGTCATACGATGAAATTTTGGGAGAGAGTTATAAAACGAAGAATTAGGAGTTTAACCATGGTTTCGGAGAATCAATTTGGATTTATGCCGGGTAAGTCTACTACGGAGGCCATCTTTCTGCTTAGGCAAATTATAGAAAAATATCGAAAGGAACATAAGAGTTTGCATATGATTTTTATTGATCTGGAGAAAGCTTACGATAGGGTTATCAGGGAGTTAATTTGGTGGGTACTTGAAAGGAAGAAAATGTCTCCATGTTATGTCGATATCATTAAGGATATGTATGAAGGGGTTGTAACAAGTATTCGCTCAGTGGATTGAATGTCCAGTGTCAGTAGGACTACATCAAGGGTCAGCCTTTAGTCCATATCTCTTTGCTTTGGTCATGGATGAGTTGACGAGACATCTGCAAGAAGATGTACCTTGGTGCATGTTATTTACAGATGATATTGTCTTAATTAATGAGACTAGTGAAGGTTTAGGTCAGAAATTAGATAGGTGGCTGGAAGCTTCAGAAAGTAAGGATTTTAGAATTAGTCGTTCGAAGACGGTGTATCTAGTGTGCAACTTTGGTTGTGAATCACGAGGAGTAATGCAAAATGTTGGGTTACTACGGGACAACATACGCATAGGATGACAGTAGCAGAAATGCGTATGTTAAGGTGGGTGTGTGGTAAAACCCATAAGAATAAAATTATGAATGAAAGAATTATGAGACACTTAGGTGTAGCGCCCATAGAGGACAAAATTATAGAAAGGCATTTAACTTAGTTTGGTCACGTGTGGAGGAGACCAAGCACGACGCCAATTAGAAAATGTTTAAATTGGCAAGTTAATGGAGGGTGTAAACGGATGAGACGACCATTGAAAACTTGGATGAAGGCGATGAATGAAGACATCATTGAGCTTGGATTAGGCGAGGATATGTGGGAAGACCACATTGCTTGAAAAACCAAAATTCATGTAGCCGACCCTAAAAATATCGAAAATGGGGTTTGATGATGATGATGATGATAAAAGAAGAAGCTGCAAACAAATTCATCACAGCAAATCATACGACACATACTTGATCATTTCCCTTCCCTGTACACCCATGTGATACAGCATCCGCTCCAACTTCTTTGGCAACATCAACCATAGCCTGTTGTCAGAAAAAGAACGTGATTAAACCATTGTTTATACTTTCTGATCAGATTGTTATAGGCTAATGAGGAGCATTTGTATAAGAAGGGGTCAAAGTAGCATTTCTTTACATGATTAAGTTTTGATGATAATAAGGATAATAAAGTAAGCTGGAGGCATAAGAAGTGCAAGATGGTTGCATTTAGCAAAACAAGCATGCATGTCGTCAATTTGAAGGCAGAATAACCAGTAACCTGTAGCTCATATTATCAGCATTTTGCATTGACCTATTGGCAGGGGCGGACCCAGAATTTTAGTCGAGGGGGGGCGAAATTAAAAATACTTATTAGCTGATAATAGTAGTTATCAATGGTAAAGCCAATTTTTTTTTTTTACCTAAGCTAGTAACTAATAAAAAAAAAATAACTATAAAAAATACAATTTTAAGCCAAAATAAGGTCACTATTGATAACCTTAGCAAAGAGCAAACAAGCATAATAACTAGAATATATAACTAATATCACAAAAAAGTTTGTCTAGGCAGCCAGACTTTAAAGCCATTTTTTGGCCAGGCTAGAACATTTTTACACCTTTACCCATTCTCTTTAAAATACAATCACAAACATTATCTATACAAGGGATAGAAATGTAAAAAACTTAAAACCTGACCAAAAAGTGGCAAAGCCAAAATAGTTTATATGAGGCTCAAATTTTATACGAGTTGGCTAATGGTATATATTTTCATTGAATTCTATCGTTATTATTTTAGATATTAATTTTAAATATTTTTTTGTTAGGGGTTTAATATTACTTGTGAAAAACAATTCATTTATTTAATATTAATAAATTTTTATTAAACTAAACATTTTTTAATGTTTGCAATTACTAATAAAATTGCTAGGGGTGGGCAATGTCGGTTCGGTTCGGTTTTGAGCCCCAAACCGATTTCATTTGGTTTGCCCAAAACCGAAACCGAAACCGAATTTTGTATTTGTAAATCGATGAATTCGGTTGAACCGAATTTCGGACCGGTTCGGTTTGGTTAAGCCAAAATTTCGGGCTCAAGCACTTGAAAGACTTTCATTAAAACATGCCCAATTTTTTTACAGGCCTAATTTTTTACAGACCCAATTTTTAGCCCAAATTGAAAACTTTGATAAAAGGGGGGCGATTCAGTGCAACAAGGTGTATTGCAGTGCATTTGTTGCACTAATCAGGTATTGACACACACCTGTTAATTAGTTATTTATATATATATCTAATTAATCGGTCGGTTCGATTATAAATCGGTTGGTTCAAAATCGTAAACCGATTTCGAATCGTTTATAATCAGTTCGGTCGGTTAACTAAATTTAAATTGGTTTTTGCCCACCCCTAAAAATTGTATTGAAAATAAAATAAAAAACGCACTCGAAGAGTATCGAACTCAGGTCTTTTACTAAAAATGATAAACCTCCAACCACTACACCAACAAAGACATGTTTAAATATTTTCATAAACAATTAACATATTGTATTCTACATTATATAATCGATTTTTTATGACTAAAATATATATACTAAAAATATTTAAAAAATTGAGGGGGGGCAGCTGCCCCCCCTCGCCCCTTAGTAGGTCCGCCCATGCCTATTGGGTATAATTCAAGCTTGCTTGTATCAAGAGAAAGAGAGAGAGAGTACAACAATGTCAGCTAATTGGCACTTGTAACCATGATAGGATTGAAGTTTTGATAAAAAAAAAATTAAAAAGGAGAGAACACCCCCTGCAAGGCATACATAGTCAATCATGCTTCTTTCAAGACAAGTTTCCATACACATTCAAAAACAAAACAAGCAATATAACGGAAAAATAGCTAAATAAACCAATCAATAGAGATGATAAAAGTGCACGTCACAAAAGAAGTGGACATTTCAGAATCCTACTTAGAAGCTTCCCGCAGTTCCTAATGCTTAGTGTCAATTGTTTCATCTACCCTTGATGAGAATGCAAGTGTAACTCGGATGAAGCAATTCTTGTCAAGCAGTAAAGGCAGGGGTACTTGTGGTAGATTCGGAGGTTTCAAGTAATGGAGGCCAGAGTAGTTCACATGATGAATATGAACACTGTAGATGTACCAGTCATATCATTGGTGTTCTGCATGTCAAGGTGGTTATGGTGACAATCATGGTTTTTATTAAATGCAACATTGTGATCCGACTAGACAGAATTAAGCGACCTGTTAGTCATTACCCAGTTTGGGAATACCAATGAAAAGAGACCTAAAAGTCATATGACAGTTACCATTCAGGCATTAAACTACTAACAAGCATAGGATGCAATTTCAGATTTTAGTGTAAGAATCGGAAACCAGGTATTGGAGGAGCTTTGATGAATTATTTGTCGTTCCTGTACATGAATCAAGGAATCGAGATCATCTACTCCCGGGTGTAAAGTTTTCAACATTTACACCATAAAGGAATTAAACCCAGACCCGTCCATGTATTATATAGAATATCAAATTAGTCCCTAAAAAGTGGTTATAACATGTTTTTTTTTCTTAGGGTGTAGAGTTCAAATCTCTACACCCGGGTGTAGACGATCTGAGTTCGTATCTGAAAATGTCTTCTAGACATTAATATAGCAAACAATATGGCAACAGAAGAAAATTTTCTATTGATTTTATTTTTTTAAAGTTTGGCAACATATTCAACATACTTGTTTTACTTTGAAGGACATGCAAGAACGTAACCCTGTCATATGTTCCATACATCAAAATAAATAGATATTACCTAAACAATACATATCTTTTGTGAAGGTATAAAAAATACAAAAAAAAAAACACCTTATTAACAACATTCCACGTGAGGGCTTCTTGGGCAAAAGTAGCTTACAGTGTCAGTAACTATCAGTACAGGCCATTATCAATTAAAGAACATAATCATTTTTATCGCCATATTCTCTATAGAATTTTGAACTACTATTGAAATGGGTCTTTATTAGACACAATAAGTAGAATTATTTTGAGAGTTTGAGCATAAATGATGATTGCTTCCTTGGAAGGAAGAATTGCACAAGGAAACTCTCACTTCTAAAGAAATATCACTAAAGAAGGTTACGAAAAAACACCTTAGCAATAACAGGGCGTGCCATTGAAGTTCCCAGTAAGTACTTCCTCTCATAAATAGCACCAGCTCGTACACAGGGAAATACATAATCTTTGACAAATTCCTCCTTCAAATCTTTAACAACTAACTGGCTAGCCCCACTAGCCTTTGCCTTTGCTTCCAGACCTTCCAATTCTTGTATCCCCTACAAAAATTGAGATTTTGTAGCAACTCTTTACACTACTACAAATATTAGCTTAGGTAATGCCACTTAGATAGCGCTTTTTTAAAGAGCTATCCAAGTGGGCACTAGGATAGCGCTTATTTGTCTTTAAAAAAAAAATTTTAAAAAAAAAACACTACAATAGCGCTTTTAATTTTTTTTTTTCAGTTAAGCGCTATCTTAGTTATGTCTTAGATAGCGCTTTAAAAAACGCTATGAGAAAAAACGTTACCAAAGCTACCATAGCGCTTTTAAAGTGCTTGCATAGCGCTTCCGAAGCGCTATGCTATTTACATTTAAGATAGCGCTTCGATTTTAATCAAATATCAAATTAAATCTCTTTTTTGCAGATCTTGATACGATCGGACGGTTAAGATCACAAACCCTCATTTTTCATTTTTTCAGATTTTGGTTTACTCGACATTTAGAATTCCCCTTCTCAAACACACAGAGAGGCGATGAGGCGAGGAGGCAAGGAACCGAGGCGACGAACCAGAGGAGGCGAGGAGGCGAGGAACCGAGGAAGGAGGCGACTCAGGTCCAAGTAAGACTGATCGATTTTTTTCTTTTTTCAGATCCAAGTAAGAAAGCCAGAAGAGAGAAGAAGAAGAAATCGAAGGGAAGAAGACTGAAAGACTTGGAAGAAATCGAAGGAAGAAGAAGAAGAAATCGAAGAAGAAGGAAGACGAAGAGAGAGAAGAACAAATCGAAGGAAGACGAACTCAGAAGTAGAAGAAACTCAGACTCAGAGATCAGATCTGGACCTTTGGTAAGTGGTAACCTGCTTCTTTGGTGGCTTTTTCGTTCTGTTCTTCTTCAAACCTGCGAATCTGCGATGGTTTATGGTTTTGTTCTTCTTCAAACCTGCGATGGTTTAGATCTGTTCTTCTTCGTTTTGTTCTGTAATTCTGTTTTTCTTTGGTTTATTGTTTTGCAAGAACAACACAAGTGGCAGAATAGGCCCTGAGTTGTGATTACTTTGAGGATAAAATATCAGGCTACATTAAGGACATCAAGCCCACAAATAAGAAAATGCAAAAAGAGAAAGAAAGAAACACATTTTTCATAATTAACAAAGTAGCTTGTCGTTGTTTCAGAGTTGGAGTTGCTCATCATTTGTAGTATGCACCAACTTTATGTCTCAGAAGTTTGGGATGATAGGGATACATATTTACCCCTAATCGATATAGGTATGTGCCATTGACCAAGCATTTTATGAAGTTGTTTTATACTTTTTCCAACTAGATTCCATTCATCTCTTGCATATAGCTGTTTTTAAGCTTGATTTATTATGTTGGTCTTGTGTGTTTCTTTGATCCTTCTCCAGTAAAATATTGAGCAAGGCCTCTGATAATTATATGCACCAAGTCAGAAGAGTCATCTCTCGTTGCTTCTCAGGAAAGTGCTTTGCAACTTGGAGCTTGGTTTGTTTGTAGAGGTTTTCGTATTTTGGTTGATCTTATATATTCCCTTTCCTATTTTGAACATGTTTAGTTATTTTCTTAACTTTCAGCTTAATTCTGTGGTATATTGGAAGTGATGTCCAAGTTCGATCAAGTGGGATCTTCTTGTTATACGAGAGAATGAGAGGTTTGTTATACCCTTGAGCAGATATTAGGTGGGAATGTCAATTACTATCGACTGTGTTAACAGAAATCTCATTGTATGTGCCTTAATTTCTTGTAGTGTTCCTACTCTTGCTAAACATTGACCATTTAAGTTGCACTGAAAAGTATGACCTTCTATCCAAAACAGGGACAATTTTTCTCAAGCTGGATGCCACGGCTAATGAGTCATTGCAGATTTTCCAAATAGACGAGCCTTCAAGTTATATGGTATTGAGAAAGCAAAAGAAGGTACACTGAAACTGCAAATACATTTTGAGGTTTCTGTGTTTTTTAATTGATCCAAGAGTGTAGAGTAAATTGCAGATGTTAGGCGTATAAGAGAACTTCATCATTTTAAGTAAAGTGGTGCATAAATAATATTCGCTTATACCGCTTTCTCGCCTTTCCTGCTCAGTGTGTCACACCACTTGGTAGGCATCTTTCTTTCTTTTCTGCTTCTTTAAATAATTGAAATCTTTCTTTTTAACTTCAGTAATTACATCAACTAATGATTTTCTTGCTTAGCATTACTTTCTGTTCATAGGGAACATGTAAAACTTGGAAGTGGAACGACATGCAGCTCAGAAGACCTCAGAAGCACTGGACAGGTCATTGAAGTGGTGATAATCATCACAGAGTTGCCAGAGCCAGCAAGTCCTTCCTGCATGAAGGCATGTGGTACAACAACAGAGGTTAGTTCCATGCTATTTATACGTTATGAGATCTAGATTGTTCATTTATATGTTCTTTCCTTTTTCAATATGTTGTTGAAAGTAGCAATGTTAAATTTTCTGATATAATGCTTGTGTTAATTCTATGGGTTCCACTTGTTGTAATAAGTTGTGGGTATTCAATGAATGATACCTGATCTCGAGGACTACTACAATTCTTACATTTTTTACATTCTAAGATGTGAAGACTTATGTGGATACCTTGAGAGAATGCTTCATTTATATTGTTCTTGTCAAACCTTAACTATTTTTATTTTTGCTAGCTATATGAAGGAAAAATTAATGTGAATAGTCCCAGTTAGAAAATACAAACATTGTCTGCTTGTATAATGTATTAACTGATTTGGCCTTGGACACAAATTTAGTTACCTAGGTTTATGGACATTAATCCTTAAATATTTTGGAATATGGTGCTATTTGCTCTGCTTGTTGTGAAAACTTATTCTTGTGCATGTAAACGCATACAACAGAGTAATTAAGAAAAGCCTCCAAAATCATATGAAATCTACAAGCAACGAGGATCAAAATTGCCTTTACTTCATTATTATGCTGCCTTCAGCTTTACGCATGTGTTTTGCTTCATGACTTGAGGTTGAAAAATGGTGGTTAGAAGTCTCTATCATTTCATATGTACATCTAACATAATTTATTTCTTGATTAGGATTATCTTTCTAGTTTTTGGCTATCTGACAAGGAGTCATTTCGCAGGTCTTGTTTTTCCAGGAATTCTTGCCATGCACAATCCCTGAGGAAGTGTTGCTTACTTAATTAATGGTTAATTGACTTACTGAAGCAGGTTGCACCACTGTCTCACTTAGATCTTATTGTTGTGCATTTCTTTTTATTCAGGTTGTGATATTTCGCGATGGAACATATTTGACACTAAAAGAAGTTTTCGAGAGTCTTGATTTGACTGGGTAAAATGCAATCTAGTTTAATTTTCTTTTTCTAGTTCTTAGTTATTTTGGGATTTGATATATGTTTCTCTGTCTTAATGTGGAAACAGGTATGACCTTAATGTAGATCTGCTAGATGTTCATGCTGACAAGAGCACATTTCATCGTTTTGATAAGTTCAATCTCAAGTATAACCCTTGCGGTCAAAGTAGGCTCAGGGAGATTTTCCTTGAGCAAGATAATCTTATCCAAGGTAAATCATATCCATTAAGTTGGTCTTCTTACCTTAATAAGTGACCTGTCATCTTGCACTGGTTTTGTTTGTATATGAAAACTTGTTTGGGTTGATTTATCCAAACTTATATGATAATATATCATGAAAAAATAAAGAAATAATTTTTATGAGTAATGCGATGTTGAAAAACGTAGAAGATCCTGATGAGCTCCACATCCTAAATGCTTTGTTATATTTATGATCTTATGTTTATTAATGCAAGCTACTTGGCACATATCTTGCTATCATGACTGTGATTTTCTTTTGGGCTTCCTGTGAGACAGATTTCTTCTCAGTAAGTAGTCTCCTGTCCAAAGAACACGTGCAACATCTTATATATCAATTAGTATATATTAATCATACTGATCCTACTCATTGTCTACCAAATGATATAATGTGCAGAAAACATTTGGCGTGAGATCAATCAGGCACAACAACGAAGAACTCACTGCAGCTCTCTATCTCCAAGTGAGCATAGTGAGCCAGGCTCTCATCTTTGTGACCCGATCTCAGAGTTGGTCCTTTGTTGAACGACCAGGCGTGTTGCTTGTTAGTGCCTTCCTTGCCGCTCAATTGGTGAGTATAAATGATGTTTCATGCCATTGAATATATCTGTATTCTCCATTAAAACTGACAATTTATCCATCCATTGTGTTAAGGTGGCTACATTGATAGCTGTTTATGCAAACTGAGACTTTGCAAGGATCCAAGGCATAGTGTGGGGATGGGCAGGAGTGATTTGGTTATACAACATCATCTTCTACTTCCCTCTTGATGTCCTCAAGTTCTTGATCCGTTACAGTTTGAGTGGCAAAGCTTGGGATACCGTGATTGAGAACAATTTTGTATCTTTATTGAATTTTGTATGAATGCTTAAATTATATTTTGAATGAATGAGAAACAGTTAGTTATCATATTGTGTCTTTATTGATTGATTGAACGTTGTCATTATTATATTAAATATTATATTTAGCCCAGAAAATCGGTATCGGAAAAATAGAAAAAACAAATCAAATAACTTAGATAGTGCTCAAATAAGCGCTATCTAAGTTTAACATATATACTACAATAGCGCTTCTTTTAGCGCTATCTAAGAACAATCTAATTACTTTCATAGCGCTTATTTACGCGCTATCTTAGCAGATAAACAAATCTAATTTAAAAAATTCATTTAAATTAAATAGCGCTTTTTTAAGCGCTATCCAAGCTAATTAAAAAAAAAATTAGCGCTTACATAGCGCTTTAGAAGGCGCTATTGAAGTTAATTAAAAAAAAAAATAAACGCTTAGATAGCGCTTTTTAAAGCGCTATCTAAGCGAAGTGCTATTCAAGTACGCGCCTTGCATAGCGCTTTTTTGAGCGCTATCTAAGCTACCATAGCGGTAGCTTAGATAGCGCTAAAAAGCGCTATCTAAGCCTATTTTTAAGCGCTATGCAAGCCTATATCTGTAGTAGTGTTAGTACAACGGCTAAACATTACCATATAGTTTTTTTTCAGATATAAAATAAGCTCGAAGAATAGTATCAATATTCACCACATACTTGACCAACATCTGCGGTGAAGCACACAACTTCACAATCATAGTTCTCCCTACAATAAGCAAAAGATGGAATAATGTGAGAACATGAAAATAACCACACACACACACACAAAAATGAAGTGATGTATGTAGTATGGCGATTTTCATTTATGTGTGGGTGTGTGCATGTATGTCACAGAGAAAGAACTTTTTGGCTATGGACAGAGAGCTCGCTCATGTTCTCAATCCACCATGAACCTATGAAGAAAACACATAACCAACAATAAAACATAAATGAAAGAAGAGATGTACCTCAGCCATGGCACGATAACAGATGTATCCAAGCCACCACTATATGCTAAAACAACTTTATTCAATTTTCCACGCAGTCCTCCACTCTTTGGAGACTTAGAAATTTCAGTTTCATTTTCACTTCCCAATATTGCTTGAATGGCTGTACATACAAGTTAATATTATTGCAATATCACAAATTATAATTAATGCACATGGTCTCTTTAGATTGTTCTGCCAAAAATGGATCCATCTAACTAGTTAAGAACATGACTATTTTTCCATTCTTTAAGTAAACTAACTGGATGGAAAAGTGATAATTCGAAAAAGTAGGTGAGGGGTGTCCTTCATCTTTACTACTAAAACCATAAGTAAGTACCCCCTTAAAGTATTAATGTATTATAGAGTCAAAAAGGTAAATTATGTTCACAACATTTAATTCAAAAAAAAAAAAAAACATTAATAAAAAAACATCTTCCCTTCGTATGAGAGTGAGATCGCAATAGAGAGTGTGATCGACTCTTTGTCTTCTTCCCTTCTTCTCTCGTTCACTGTCAAACGGCGAGGTCTGGTCCTCTGTCGATTGACAATGACGAGCTCTTGTCCTTCTTTCCAATGAGTCTAGGGTTCTGGTATAATCGAGAATTAAATGAGTGATTTTTTTATGTATTAGAACAAAACATTAAAACGGTATTATTGAAAAAAAAATGTTATCTCAATAACGGCCATATAACGTCGTTATATCAAAGCTGTGATACTATAACGTGGTAATGACATAACGTAACGGCTCACCCCCGTTGAGCGTTATATCGGCGTTATAACATTGTTTTAACTGCACAACATTTAGCTGTCACTCAGTCCCATTTAGTAGATACCAATGGTGGAGATTAAAACATCTCAAACCAAACAGATTAGATTAAAACATCTACATGACAAAAAATCCAACATTGCAAATTAAATATGGTTTGAAATCAAAACCAACATTATTAAACCATCTTCGTGTCTCTCTAACACCCACCCAAATGACGCCTCTCTCGCCAAATGGCACGCATGACCTGAAAGTTAAAAGCCTGATTTGGTTATTTATAACACTAATCAGCAGATTTGGTTTTCAAAAACACGAAGTTCGCTATAATCGAAACACATCAACAATTTTGATAAGAGGTTTTGGATTTCCCAATTGTTCTCTTAAAGGTTTTTCTCGTATTTTATCTTCAAGTTTTTTTTTTTTTTTTTTTTTTTATCGAGGGGCTACCTTTATGGAATGAATCTTCTTCAGGTTTCGACTAGCTTTGAGAAAATCTTTTCATTCTCTTCGGCCTTTGAAGCTTTTCTTCAAGGGTTTTGATCGGTCTCTATTAGTTGTTTCAATAAAAAGGGTTCTATTCAGGCTTCTTCAACAGTAATCAACGGGTTTCTTGGTTACGTTCTTATAGTCTTTCAATTTGGGAATCACTTAACTCCACTCCAGTCAAACTAGAGGAAACACTTAACTTTGAGTCCTCTCAAACCCAAGGAAATATTGTCCTCCTTCAAGATTCAGAGAACACTCTTTATCGCCATCCTCCTCCTTGCAGGGATGTCAACCAACGAAAAATGAATAGTCGCACTGCCTCCCTGGATCACATCACATCGTAGGTGGGGCAACACCAAAACATTCAGGATGAGACCTTATGCTTTTCTTTCTAATCTTCACAACATGCCAACTAGTGTGTCTGCTTCTCTAAGAGAAACCACTAGGTTTTCTCAACTAATAAACCAATCAAAATATAATCAACAGAAGAATGTGGTACTCATTGAAACACGTCTCTCATTTCATCTAAAGTAGCCCCTTCCACACAGTTCATAATTCCGTAGATTGGATTAAAGCACACACCATTGCCTCATTATTGTGGAACAAAAGGAAGAGAAAAGTAAAGAAAAGTGGCGGATTTTTATAGATGAAGAATGATTCAGTCAAGACTTACGTTAGTAAGGTAATTAGGATTTGTATCGGTCAATAACAACCTCTTAACATCATCTTAGAAAATGAGAATGTCAAGTATTTGAAAAATTACAAGTTTTTATCCTTTTGGATTGCATGTGGTTTAGGTCTTTGATCCAATCACACTCTTTGTTTACACACAATACCAAACCATTGTCTTGAATGTTGAAAGAGTAACTGCCTGTATAATTATGCTTTCAAATATTTAATTGTTGTTTTGCCTCATGACTTGCGGAGTATATTCATACATATTTACAGTGAGCGATGTTTTAAAAAGCCAATTCATGTGTATGCATCAATGCGCACATTGATGCGAAGCAACTAAAAATCGCTTCAGTGCATATGAGTTGAATGTTGGCTATAATGCGCACGATGATTGTTCTTATTTTTTAACACTTCAACTAATATTATGATTGGTTCATATTATCTTTTCATTGATGATTGGCTCATGTTATCTTTTCATTGTTTCATATTTTTTCAATCTGATTATGTTTTTTTTTCATCATTTTTCTTTTTTCTAAAATGTCGAGGCGTACACCTTGTTACGCATCAATGCATTTACTTCAATGCTGGAAAACTCTTTTTAAAACATTGACAGTGGGTATCCATAATTAATATTATTTTAGGCTTATGTTGGAATTTTAGTACAAGGTAAGATTTGGTTTGTATTTCATTTATTCACCACAAAAAAAAAAAATTATGCATCTTAAAAGGAAAACATTTTTTATACTTTATTCAATTTGCCTAGTTGGCAAGATTATGTTTTTGAGGTTTTGCAAATATGCAACTATTCCAATGTCAAAAGGGAAGAGGCAAAGAACTATCTCTAGGAAGGCCTGCCATTTAAGGTTTTTTTTTTGGTGCGTTCATTTAATCAGACTGCTTCAGCAAATTTTTGCCATGAACGGCAAAACTATGTTGTCAGTCACAAACTAAGGATGTCTAACTTACAAATCAACTGCCTAATTATTTATGAGTATAGAAAGTGAATGTACAACCCTATATATCGTTTTGGATGGTATTTTTATGGGTTTCGTTTTCAGTTAATGGGAGTCTCTCCCACTAACATCCATATCGAAGTTGGAGGTTCGATGAAAGTGTTGAAGATAAAGAATTTCATAAGCTTGTGTACAACTGATATTTTAACATCATATGATTAGCTAGCGCATTTGGAATAATTCTACCCAATGTTTTGTTTTCATTTACAAATAAGCAATTAAAGCGGACTAGGGAGTGCATCACCGTGCTTGAAAGCTAGTTACAATAAATCGTAAGTTAGTACTTCAGACAAAGCCAAAGATCGTGTACTTATCTTTTCCAGTGGATTTTCAATACAATTAAAAGGTGTTGAGTTTGGTTTGTATGCAAGGAGGTAGAAATTTCCCTTATTCGGTGCTATTTTCCACCCTCCTTCAAGTAATTAACTTTGGTTTATGCTGCATTTCCGTTTGCTAATTGGTGGCTGTTGCTTAGAGCTGAACAAATTCGTATTTGAGAAGATTGCATATGGGCACAAAGAACACTGATGGTTTTATGCTTCTTCTTTTTTTTTCTTTTTTTTTCACTAGATGGACTCCTACCCATCGTGTAAACAATTACCAATGATTGTAAATCTTCGATGACAAGTACAACAACTAGCAAGTAACGGATTTTAACTACAACCCAACAATCTAAAAACAAGAAGAATCAACCCGCAGCCTACCTCGGTCAGGAGAAGCTCGAACAATCCCTGTATTGTGATGAATCCTTGCTCCCAGCTAATATGTTAATCGCATAATCAGCTTATCGGAAAGATAAAACATACTTTTTTGAGATGAACAATATAAACTGACCTTCATGGACAAATGGATATTTTTGCCATACAAACGTGTTGATGCTGCAATTGAACACAAAAACAACCATTTACATGAGAAATAAAACAATGGGTTTCTAATATTTTGGCGTAAATTCGATGCGAAGAAGCTTACAGGTATTGTAGATCGGATTGGCGGAACAGCAAGAGGAAATGGCTTGTAAATTAACCATGTCGAGCTATCAATGTGGACAGAAAGATTATAAGAGTGGGTTCTCTCTGCTCTATATCTCTCTGGATCGCAACAAATTCCCAAATTTTAGAGACGAGAACGCAGACCAAAGAGTGAAGTGTTGTTGCAGAAGAGAAGAGAAGGGCATAACCTAGTTAGGGTTGTTGTTGCAGAAGAGAAGAGAAGGGCATAACCTAGTTAGGGTTTTAACCAATGACGGTGATTTTGTTTTGAGCAATTCTAGATGTCGAGGAAATGGGCGAGGAAATGGGCGAGGGAGGGTGGATCGCACGCGCAGAGCTGACGTGGTAAAAAAAAAATAAAAAAATTTGGGGGGAAATCGAAAATTTTTGGGAGAAGAAGGAGGGAGAAATGACTGTGAGTCGATATGAAGAGCTTGAAGCACGTACTGCACAGGCATACAAGAGTGTTGCACAACCACTCCATCAACCCGCTGCATGACAGAAAGATCAAAGACTGGATGAGGAGATGCGTCGAGGAGGAGATCGAGCATAGAGATCGATATCCCTTCCCATATTTCAAGGTTAGATCAAAATTTACAAGAATAAGCAGCGAGCAAGCTACTGGAAGAAGATTGAGATCGATGGAAGAGGAAAAAGGCTTGATTTCGTGAATTTATCGTGATCAAGGAATGTGATTTCTCAAAATATGTTGAAATTTCACGAAATATTTCCTATTTTGAAGTTACCGAAATCTCATTCGAAATCCGAAATATGTCAAATTTTCTTAAGAAAATAAATATTTAATTTCTCATTTTCCGTGTATTTTTAACATGCACGGAAATATTTCCGTGTATTTAATTTCTTAAGAAATATGTTATTTTAGTATCAAAAGTTTATTATGTGAGTGATTCTTATGTAATATGTAGTATGTATGATACTATGAGTTCGTGTGAGAGTTTTATGTAGTATTTAATAGCATAAAATGCATAACTTATATTGTTAAATTCGAAATGACAACCAAAATTTTTACATTTTTTCTACACAAAACGAAATATTTCTTAAAATCGAGGGATCGAAATTAACTTGAAAAACAAAATCACAATCCTTTATCGTGATTGTTGGCGTAAAAAATTGCATGTCATCAATTTCGTGTTTTTTCTTTGTGAAAATTTCGTGATCCTTGGTTTTAACCATTCAGAGCATCCACAAAGGGTTGGGCAGACAATTCCCCCCCCCCCCCCCCCTCCCCCCCGCAAAAAAAAAGGATTATGGTAGACCCGTAACATGTGCTTTTTAAAATAATAGTCATTTTGAGAAGGCTGCAACTTATTAACACCACTACCCTTTTTTGGGATGTATTGAAGGACACCACCAATATAAACGCTCTCTCACCCCACTATTCATCTTCTTCCCCAATATAAAACTGATTTTTTCATTTAATTCAACATATACTTGCTTGACTACTCACGAGATTGGAAACACAATTCTAGGGATTGTACACCAAGACCAAATTCAAAGCCCAAAATAAACTTAAAAGAATGATTCATTGTCGTCAAATTCTAGTTAAAGTAAAAGCCTCGACATGCATTTATGAACTCATCGAAGATGTCAAATTTGGTGATAAGTTAAAGCGTGTTAGCTTTATTGTCTATTTCAATGCAACGGAGTGTGATGTTGTGTGCGTCATTTATTTAAGTTCAAGGGTATTGATGCAGTCGTTTTCCGCTCATTGCTTTGACCTAGTCCTGCTGACCTGCACAAGTAACGTCGTGAGCCATATACCACCATTGTGGTAGTCGATGGCACTCCAATGCTAAAGTTAGATAGGGATCTGAGGAAGGTGTAATGTTGTAAACAAGGAATTTGTAGTGTACCTTAGCTTACCAACCTCATGTCTTATTTATAGTGTAGGAGTCTTGGTTCTACTAGGCCATCGAAGACGTAGTTTAGGAAGGAGATCTTCGTGAAAATCCTTCTCTTATTAGGAGTCGTGTTGTAAGAGGGAACTTCAATTTTAGCCCTATGCTCCTAAATACGCGGGAGATAATTCCCTATCTGAGGGCAATCCACAAGATAATGTTTTCCTGTGTGATATGTACTCTAGTATTTGCTTTCTAGTCGAAAGTGGAGGACTGTTGTAATTACCTGTCCAAAGCCGATCCTCGAGCTATTTATCTTAATAGGGCTTACGAGTTTTGAGGATAACTGTGAGACGTGTGGGCTTAGCAAGTTGTAAAAGTTCGGGTTCGTTTGGCAAACTGCATTAGGTGAGTTTAGAACCGCTTGGGGCAGATCAGTGTTGGGCCGACGCTGGGACCTGTAATTCCTCGAGATCATCATGACACGTGTATGGCTCTGGGATGTGACCGTTGTGGTATATCATCAGCTACTCCCCCCGAGTTCGTGGTTCATCACATCGATTCGCTAAGTCATTTCTTGAAAAGATACGCCACTCATGATGATTGAGTCTGAATCATTGCTCGAGCCACGCGCTGCATTTATTGAATGTGTTTCGGTTCAATGGAAAAGAGGCGGGAACCTAATCCCTAGTTAGGTCATCCGCTGTGCGGAATCTGACCCTTTTATTTTATTTACTTTTGAAGATATTGTTTTGTTCATCTTCTGAATAAAAAAGATTGTTCGCCTTCTTCATGGCTCAATAAAACTTTATTGATGGCGCAACTTTGGCCCCCTGCCTTGAGTTTTTAGAAGACACGTTGCTTTATGAACCCGACCTTGCTGAGATCCGTGCGAAGTTTGGGGTCCATGAGGACCTACCATTGTCTGTTCTGAGGGGCGACCAGACGCCAATGTCGCCACCGGCAGGGTTCATCTACTTGCATTGGGGGATGCTTCAAATCAAAGTACGCTTTCCCGTTCTGGATGTGATTTGGGAATTCTTGAACTTCCTTAGGATTCCTTCGGCCCAGTTGGGGCCTAATGGATACATGATCATTATTCTCATTCTAATTAGGACGAATGAAGCTGGTGTCCGCGTGACTCCACGAGTGATTCAGTTGCTGACTTCTCCTCGATTGAAGAGTAACGTCGTTTGTAAGATGACGTCGCCGGCTTGCTTCACGAATCTGCCAGATGACTTCAAGTTTTGGCAAAAGTATTGCTTCTTAGCCCCCGTGATTCAAAGTACTTTCAGTTCAAGGGTCATCCGCTCGAACGGGAGTTCTGACCACTTCGTAAGTACAACTTTTTATTATGGTTTTGTTGCGCTTGATTGCATGCGAATAGTTGTTCGCATTTCTTCGCATGATGGTTTCCTACCATTCCTCTTACCCTAGAGGAGCAAAACACTATGGAGATGTTTTGTGGCTTGTCAATGAGGAACGTGGTGGATGCTATATGTGTTCCCAACTTCATTCGCAGTGGGCTGTGGGACAACTGGCACGTAGCCCCCACTCTTTTTACCGAACATCGCGAGTTCAACTTGAAAATGAAGCCCCTTCTAGGAAGAGGAAGGCCGCTGGGGTCAAAACTCTTTTTTTGTTCGACGCAGAGGAATCGTTTGAGACGTTTGCCTCCTTCGTGAATTTAAGAGATCTCGCATCAGAACTGGGTTGTCTTCAACACTACCCGCTCCAATGAGTGAAGAGTGAGTCTGATCGACCCGTTAGGGCGGATGCCGATGTATCTGGCTGGGAGAAAGACTACCTGCGATTTGCAAGGGTCGACGACATGTCGAATCTCAGTGCTACATAGGAGGAAGCTTTGAGTGAGCGGTTGATGAGGGTTGCAATGACGGCCTGTGCCGGTGCCAATTCGTGTGGGACTGTTCCGATAGAAAGTTCCCGTGAAGATTCGCCTGAGGTTCTGGAGCCTGATCGTTCCGTTGGTGTGCTGTCTGATAGTGTCGTGGTGGCACATGCCAAGTTTTTTGTGGTCCGCATTGTTCACCGTCTTGTTCCAGGCCACAACTCTAGGTGTTTAAGGGTCCTTTGGATAATTCGCTTCCTCCCCGTCCTTCGGAGCCTGTTAAGTCGTCTCGCACTAAAGGGTCGGTTGTTCATGACAAGATAAAAGTTGAGGAGGAGAGCCTGGGAATAGTGGCGACTGCGAAGGGCAGTGCCGGTGTAATTCCTGATCCAGGGGAGCTTCATCCCAATGCGCGGATAAACTTGTTTACACCAGACTTAATAAAGATGAGCACCCAAGTCTAGCATCAGGAGGTTGACGTGGAGTATGTTTCGAGGAAACATATAACTAGGCGTCATAGTTGGTTGATGGATTACGTTCCAAAACCCGAGGATGATACGCTAGAAGGGCGTATGGATAAGGTTTCAAAGTACCTTATGTTGGGTATGTCTTACTTGAGTCAGGCGGCCGTTGCTGGAACGAAAGTCGAAGCGGCTTGTGAGAGGGTGTACACCATGGAACGTGTCTTCTCGCACATGCAAGCATTGTATTCTGATGTGCTTTATGAAATTGAGCGGTTGAGGAAGCAGGATGAAGATAAGAGGTCAGAGCAATCAACCGTGGTTGCTGAGACTCAGAGGGTTCGTCTAAAAGCCCTTGAGGATGATCTAGTGGTGGCAGTGTCTGCGATGAATAAATTCAAGCAGGAATTGGATCGGACCTGCCGAAACATGAAGGTCACGCAGGAAGTAGCGACTGAGGCGCGTTCTGTACTGAGCTCTCTCACTGAAGAGAATGCCCTTAAGGAAGCTGACTGGGTCGCTCAAAAGCAACGATTAGAGTCCGATGTGGAGTTCATTGCTCTGGAGGCAAGGATGGCCGAGGACCGGCTCGAATTATAGAAGCGCGAGCTTAGTGCTGTGAAGAGCAATTTGGCCACAAAGCAGTCTCGGGTTGATGCGTTGACTGAAAAGTTTGAGTTGTTGGACGTGAACTTGCTGACGCGAAGGCGCAAGAGGAAGAACTTCTGTAGGAACAAGGCAAGTGCAAGTTCCACTGGGTCGTACACGACAGGTTGGAGCTGCTAGCGCTGATTAAGGAAGAACGTCCGGAATGGGATCATGGTCGATATAAGATGTCGTATGTAGACTTGTTTGTTACCTTTGCGTCATCGGACGAAAAGGGCGGTTCAGACCCTTATGCTCAGGCCGTGGCGAGTATGGACGCGACCCCTGCTCATTCCTCCGTTAAGCTTAACTTTTCTGTTTTTGTACCTTCTCCTGCTAAGGAGTAAACTTTATATACTTGTACCCATTTTGCTTCATTTGTTAATTAAAATAGTTTTATCTTGACTGCTTTCTGTACTTGTTTTGTATTCGTTGCCCCTATTGTGCATTTTCTGTTTTGCCTTGTCGTCTTACTTTGGCATAGGCTGGTTGGATTAATAGGAAGTCGAGTGGCCTGTCTGCAGTCAAGAGCTTGACCTTTTGCGTGGCAAATGACTCGGAGCCATTGTTGCATAGTCATGTCTGATAGTGGGCATGTTGCAGACAGTTTAGTCGAGGGTTGCGTTACTCGAGCTGTGTCTTGTCCTTAAGGTAAGTTGCTGGAGGCTTATCTCGCTTGTCTGACTTGTCAGTTGTGGCTGTTGTCATAGGCGCGTTGCGATAGCCGAGCGAACGCGTTGGAGCATTTGTACCGAGTCGAGCGTCGTAAGCTCGGGTCGACATTCTATGTAGCATCTATCTGGGCACTGGCTGGATGATCTATGTGTCGAAGTGAGTGGCCTTTGCTGATAATAGAATGTCAGTCCGTTTGAGCGTGAAGACACTGACTGAGCTGAGATTTATCTTTGCGGCCGTTGTTTTGAAAGAAAGCGGTGGTCACATGGTGAGCTGCTTGGGGCTCTCACCTTCTGAACAATCTATGTATGAAGAACAGTGGTCATGTGGTTAGCCGTTAACATCAGTCAAGGACTGACTAGTCTCCCACCTTTCGAACCATCTATACCCGCGCAATGGTAGCTACAAGTTTGAGACGAAGGGGTTCGAAAACCAGGCTAAAAAACAGTGGCCCCAAGGCAAGCCGTCAGAATCAGCTCGAAACTGACTAGGCTCCCACCTTCCAAATCATCTACACTTGTGTGCTTGAGCTACAAATTTGAGGGTTTTCGACGGCCACACTGTAAAGCAGTGGTCCCGTTGCAAGCCGTCGAAATCAGTTCGAGACTGACTAGGCTCCCACATTCTAAACTATCTACACCCACGCAGTGGGGGCTACAAGTCCAGGGTTGGTAATTCGGCGGCCATGCTCAAAAGTAATGGTCCCGCGGTGAGCCGTCGAAATTAGTTTGGGACTTACTAGGCTCGCCTTCCAAAGCATCTACGATCGCACAGTGGGGGTACATGTATGAGCTTTGATCAGAAGCTTTGGTTGTCAATCGTTACAAGCTAGGCTTACCTAATCGTGTTTGGCAATCATTGACCGCGAAGGGGGCAATAATCCCTGGCGACCCGTCGTCACCAGGCGTGATAGCGCTGATTGGATTCCCACTTCCTAAACCAACGGGATTTGCGCTAGACGGACTAGGTGTCAGGATGAACCAGAAGCCATCGTCATCAGCCTCGACTCACAAGCTTACTTGGTTGGAGAAAGGTTTCGCCTGCTATAGGGCGTGCGAACCTACGTCCACCAGCATAGTGTGGACAAAATTACCTTAAATCAACTAGTGATCTGTAGGTAAGATTCGTGTGTCAGAGCTGACCAGGATTTCTAGTGCTCATGCTAGGCATGTGGTAAAATATTGTTTGAATAGTAGGCCGAGCCCATGGGCCCGCATAAGAAGAGCTAGGTTTTCTTGCACGATTGCGTTACGTGTTCGGCGTAGGTCGCAAGTGTACGACGTAGGCTACGAGGTGGTTGAGTATCAGTTACTCCCCCTCAATTGATGGGGTTGCGTGCAACACCATTAATTGGATGAACGCGGTCTGCGCAATTTCCTTGGGAACCGTTGTCTTATCTTTTCTTATACGGTATTCAATGCTGATAGTTAATAATGAAACGCCCGTTTGGTGAACCATCATGTTTATATAATGGTGTTCATCAATCTTTGTAAGCATTATCTTCTGCAGAGTGTATTTCCTGTAATGTTCTTACTTGAAGAAAATATTTTGGGTTTTCCAAAGGCTAACGAAGTTCTCCGTTATTGGAGTTTTTGAATATTCTGACATTTGCCCGATGAGGCAAGATGATAACTGTCGTTATAAGTGGTCACATGTTCTGGGTGGGCACGTAGTTGATCTGCTGAGATCTCGTAATTTCTTGTCATATTGCGGAAAAGATGAGCCTTGGTGTTACCTTGTGTCGCTATGCTCGCATGTACGCGGTTCCCGCTGTTAACTTATGGCTGATTGAAGTGTTAGCGGATGCGCAATGCTTCCGGGGGAGGTATCTCTCAGTCACCTCGGGTACCGTGCATGTGAAAAGTGTCATCGCTTTACAACATTATGAGACCTTGACTGCTTCGTCGCTTGCGGCCATCCTCATCTGCCTTCTTCTATCTTCTTCAGGGGGCCGAAAGTCGTTCGAGGAAGTCATCGAAGAGGTATGATGCCTTTTGAGGAAGTCATCCCTCCCGTTGTAAGGTCTGTATCGTTGTTGGCGGGTTACTTTTCTGGGGTGATTTGACGTAGCAATCGACCGTTTTGTGCTTTCAGCCTCCTTTGCCCTTGATTTTGGGAAGGGGTCGAGCGAAGTTCGTTTGGATATCTTTGTTGTTGCTTGTAGATAGCTTGCATCGGAAAGTTCGCATGGCCTACTTCGAATACCTTTTTTTTTTTTTTTTTTTTTTTTTTTTTTTTTTTTTTTTTTTTTTCTGATATCCTCACGTAGTTGGATTGTCTAAGCGAGTCTTTACACCATGTCGTACTAGATTCAAATGCTTGTAGTATGTAGTCTTTGTATCCGCCTCTGGGTGCCCGTTGTTACATCTTTCCTGTAATCAATTGAGATTGTCTTCGTAATTATTTCTTTATTTCTTAAATGATTGCAAATCACATAAGTCTTTAAGAACTAAAACTCTACATTGACTATGGAAAGGGAAATAAACAACTGACATAAACTAACTGTTGATGAAGAGAAATTTATTCTGGCATTGAAGTGAATTCAGACGACTCTTGTGGATCATTGGTATTCTTAGCGGACTGTTGAGCTTCGCTGATGTCACAGAGGCTACTAAGGAGTAAACCTTGTGGGGAGTTAATCTCTGCGCCGACGGAATGTCGGGGGGTTGTATTCCCGCTTGCCTTAGTCTTTCCGTTCTGCCGAGCTAAAGAGTGGATTGCTCATGTATCACTTGACTTTCCCATTTCGCCGTAGCAAGTCACTGCTGCTAAGGTTCGTGTGAGTGGAGTGATGCGTCTACAGTTACTAGGTCTGGCTCTGATTCAAATTGCTCTGTGTGATCCGGTTGGACCTGAGAACATTCTATTTGTTTCAGTGCAGCGTAATGGCAGCCTCGTGTCGGAGGTTGGTCTTCATGTATCATTCATTCGAAGTAGTTAGCGGTGTACGTAACGCATTGGTGAAGGGTGGAGACTACTTGATGGAGATTTTATTAACCTAAATTAATAAGCTAATAAACCATACTTGTAATACCGCAAGTGCACGATTGTCTAACTAGTAGACAATAGCAAATACGGGTCGATCCCACGAGGATTGACGAGACAATCAAATTCTAAGATTTATTTAAACTAATTTAGAGTTGGGGGTTACAGCAAATGTAAATTACTAAATTAATAGAATGAAATTAAACACTTAAAGATTAAACTGATAAGATGATGAGAAAATGGACCGAGACATCGAATCTACCACAGGTTCTTCGAGATTTGTGTAATCCAAATTATTGTTTTCAAGAATCAACACGATTAACCTAATGATTAATCTAAGTTTGCAATTGACTTCAACAAATGCATAAACCCCTAACATTGCATGTATTTCTACGGCACACACAATCACAAATTTATTTTAGCTAATTCTAAACCCTCAGCATTACATATTTTCTTACGGCACACACAATCACAATTTCAAATTAATTGATTAAAGCAGGCTTCGAATATCAACAAAGGGAACTTCTAACTACCGATTAGTCTAGATAATTATTCCAGATATAATCGGTGAAAACAAATTATTGAAATTCAAAAATCAACTATGTTTAACATTCAAGCATATAGAAAATAATAATTTTAGATACGACAAACTCTAGGAAACCATGTGGTTTCATCTTCGCCCCGGTGCGGGGCCCAGAAGATCATGGTGGTGGTGACGTCACAACACTGGTATAGGTGGAATCCATCAGTTCCCGCTCGATCACGCGACGCGAAGGGCTGCTAGGAAACTGTGGTGGTATAGAGCAAAGTCTGGGGCTGCGAAAAAATCAATTGGTTCCCTCGTTTTCTTCCTGCGCCTTCGTCTCCAGCGAGCCGTGTCACTCTGTTGCTTCCTCTTCGCTCCTCGCGAGCTTTTTCTTCCTCTGACCGGCTCTGGTACCTGCAAGAGACAGCGAGATGGTGAGGGAGACACGAGAGAGAGAAGAAAGGATGAATGGGAGAGGCGCAGAGGTTGCTCTGCTGTGTGTTGACAATCCCTGCGTGATGCCTCTTGTGACGATGGCCGAGAAATAAGGAAACAGGGAGAGATGATGCTCGTGAGGGAGAGGAAGTGATGGCTCAGCGGTGGCTGGATGGTATCGTGCGAGGTGTTGGCTGCGGACTCTGTTTGTGTTGCTGTTGCGTTCCTCTTCGTGAGTTTCCTGCTTCCTCCCTATTTCTTGTTGACGAGAGAGAGACAACAAGAGGGGAAAGCTGAGGATGTGTAAGAAGAAAACAGGGAAACAAGGAAGGTGCAGGGGTTGCTCTTGGTGGTTCGTTGTGTGACAGGGATGGCGAGAGAAAGAAAGGAGATCCAGTGGTTGGCTCTGTTGTAGTGTCAGGGAAGGAGAGTGAGGTATGTGGTTGATAAGAGGAGAGGGATTAGGGAGAGATGGAGGAGGAACGTGAGAGAGGGAGTTATGGTGATGATGGTGTGTGTGTGGGTTGTTAGTCGCCCGCGAGAGAAGAAAATAGGGATGTGCTCCCTATTGCGTCCTCTGTTTTGTGTATGAGGATGGTGACAGTGGAAGTTCTTATGGTAGTGATGAGGAGTAGGTACTGATGGCAGGATGATTGCGTTGCCGGTCCTCCTATCGAGCGAGGATCGCCGGCAGGGTGGATGTGGTGTGGTGGCTGAATAAGAGAGAAATAACAAAAAAACGTAGGGAAAGAGATTTTTGAAGAGAAGGGAGAGATGAAACCTAAATAGGGTTCTCCTTTTTCCTTGTTAGGTTGGGTTTAAATTTTTAGGTCAACTTTTGGGTTTGGGCTTAGGTTAAATTATGTGGGCCTAGGTTTGTTTGGATTAGGTTTAGAAATGTGACCTGCTACTTTGTATCACCACTAGAATCAACCAATTGATCATTCCTCAAATTGTCGCCTTAATGCGATTTCATCGTTCACGTTCAAATTCCTACAAATACATGAAAACGAAATAATTGGAATAAAATATAATAATCGAAACACTAACATATATAAATTAAGGGATATATTATATATTAATTATGTGAATATCAAATACCCCCAAACCTATATTTTGCTAGTCCTCGAGCAAAACAATAAAAATAAAATTCTAACTCACTTTCGCAGGAATCATCGGTTGCACTTACCTTAAACGTGCAACAAAGCTTTAAACCCCTAGATTACCTCTAGTGGATGAGTTATAGTCTCGTGAGGGTTTCCATAAATGTTACCCACAAATATTATGACTCGATAAATTTAAAAAAAAAAAAAAAACATGGTAACTTGATCACTCTATCTATTATCCTCAGAATAATAATTTAATTGCCAAAAATTTCAGAAAACAACTAACAGTGTCACAATAATATATTAAAGAGTCTAACAACGATTTAATAATACCCGAAGGTTAAATAAATTTCATCGATTATTCCCAACTCGAAGTGTGTGTGTGTGTGTGTGTGTGTGTGCATGGCCTTATCAACATAACTTTCTTTTTCTCAGTAAAAACACTACTAGATAACCTTTGGATAGTACGCTTCGACTACAAATTGTTTTTGTCACTCAGAGATTGGTTAGTTATTACTCAGTTTATATGTGAGAATGATAATAAATTATGGAAACACAAACATCTCACATATAATAATCATGAAAAACGGACTTTTAAAATAATTAAATGAATATGATCTCATGGACAAGAATATCAATTACTTTGAGAATGTTAAATCAAACTCCATAGGTCTATTTAATCTCCACGTCTATAAACCAAATCTTTACTTAAGATCAATTAGGTCTTTATTAGGTTGAAATGAGGGTAAGATTTTGGCTAACAAGAATGAAAAAAGATATGCAAAAATTATCTGAGACTGGATACACCCTTTAATAAACACGTGGGAGCTCTGAAGAGTAAACCAATGTTGTACACCATTAATATTTCTTCCTTCAAAATTCTTCTTCATATTTTTTTTTGAACCATCAATTTTTTTTTCTTTTATAAAATCAACGACATACTTTCCCCTTCTGCACAATAAAACATTTCAGTCCCGATGATTGATGGAATATTTAGTTTCAACTATTTTTATTTGCCTATTCTAAAAATATATCAACCATACACATTCTCATATACATTGGGTAAGGATAAAAATAGTATGGGATATTACTCCCTAACTGGAGTATGTAATGGAGATGGGGTTAGCAAAGAAAAAATTTATTCAAAGGCTCAAATGGCTGCAAACAGATATTCATTATTAGGTAGGCTAAAAAGGCTAAAGAATGGTTAAAAAAATGTCTATATCACTTCCTAAGATTTAGTCGGTATTATGACATTTCAACTAAATAAACCAAGAAGTTCTAGTGTAATAATTCAATTTTAACATTATTCTCAAAGCAATTAATAAAATAAATAAGAATAATGAGATCATTAACGAAATAATGCGGACTCAAGAAAAATCAGAGTTTATTTAATAACTCTCAAGAAAAATAGAATGTCTCGAAACTCACAAGGGTTAAGTCTCCACTATTATTCTAAGATTTTCTAGTTAATATTTTACTGATTAACTTCAAATTATGCTAACTTGGCTTATAGTGCAAGAGTGGTCGAGTCGAAAAACATCATGAAATATATTTAACTTAAAGATAATATCAAACCATATGTTTTCCTATTGATATATAAAAGTGATAAATGAAAACATGCATTCCTCAAATTTAAATGCATACTTGAAAACACATCCTCTTCATTGGAAATGAACTTAGATTTCGAATGCATTTTCAAATCGAAAAATTTTCACACAATCATAATTAATTATGTATTCAATGGAGATTGAGTAGAATATAATAGTCAATTGTGAAATAAATTTAAGTTTAAAATTTCTCGAAGAATGCAGAAAAACTCATAAATCTCACTGATTACGCCCAAACAGTACACGCGGTCAATTGCAGTAAAGAATGAGGTGTCGATCCTACAAGGAAAAACGATCTACAAAACAAGGTTAAGGAAGACAAACTATGTAAAACTAAAGTTAAGAAATTCTAACAAATTTAAAATATGAAATTTAATTTAATTTAATGAAAATTAAGTTTGGAAAAATCACAAGGTTCCAAGAATCCCTCCTAGACTTCACGCGCCAACTAGTATTGATTCGCTATGATGACTCAACTACGTGTTTCACATCCCAAACGACGTAATCGAAAAAATAATTTTTTATGCATTAATATACCCTAATGTAAATGAATTTTAGATTTCACTTTTTCTGAAAAAAAAAACACAAAGGTCGGTCATATGTGATATCCTAAACTTACGATATATCCGGAGACAATATCGTAATAAATGACGATCACATATAACTAACCTACCGAAATCAATTAATTCTTAAACATCCCACACATAAGAAAAACGTGACTAAGCTTATATGGAGAAGAAAATATAATCACCGGAATAAAAATTATCTACAAAGAAATCTATGAAATCCTTGTCACTAAAACAACATAAATTTCTATATTAAATAAAAGTGAGAATTATTAAACATCATTATTCATCGTGAAAACTTAAAGCGAATCAAATGCTAATTTAGTGCGTTACATCTAGGAGTTCACCTCTTCACCTTGCGTGGGGTTTAGTGACTCATGGTGGTGGTGGTCACAACATCAGTGGAGGAGGAATCCATCACTTCCTGTATGTGCACAAATCTCAAGAAATTCACAAATCTCGAGAAATCTCAGCAGCTGCACTGTGGTGGTATTCAGCAATGGGCTGAGGTGCAAATAGTGAATTGATTCAAAAATCAGTTTTTTCCCGCCTCACAGTCGCGCGGTTCAGCCTTCGTCTCCAGCGCACCGCCCCCTGCTCCGCCGCTTCTGCTTCGCTCCTCACGAGTGTCCTCTCCTCTCGACCGGCTCCAGTGCCTGCAAGAACAAAGAAAAAGTGAAGGAAGAACGAGAATGGGAGAAGTGATGGCTGTGAAACAGGGAGGCGCTCTGTCGCGAGCTCTGTTTCACAGCGGTGATGGCGGTGGTTGCGTGGTCTGATTGTGACAGTGGTCGACAGAGAGAGAGGGAGGGAGATGGTGGTGGTGGTTATGTTATGGACAGAGAGGATGGTGGTCTGTTTCGGTGGCGAAGTGAGGTTTGTAGCATGAAACAGGGTTGCCACGCCCCTATTTCACGATGGTTAGTGACGGTGGCGAGGACGGTGGTTGGTTAGTGGCGAGAGACATGACTCTCTGTCTTTGCCCTGGTGGAGGTGGTGATGGCGGCTGGAAAAGATAGGAGGAGCAGAAAACGTGGAAGAGCTTCCCCAAAGAGAAGGGAAGAAAGAAACCTAAATAGGGTTCCCCTATTTCCTTGTTAGGCCGAGCTTAGGTTTCTAGCTTTCTGGGCTTGGGCTTGATTAAAGTAAGTGGACCTAGGCTTATTTGGGTTAGGTTTAGATATGTAAACCGTTATTTTACACCACCACTAGAATCAACAAATTAATCATTTCCTCAAATTGTCGTCTTAATGCGATTTTATCGTTCACGCGCAGATTCCTACAAAAATATAAAAATGAAATAATTAGAATAAAATATATTAATTGAAGCACTAACATTTATAAATTAAGGGATAAATTTTGTAATAATTACGTGTATATCACTCACCCCGAAACCTAAACCAAACATTGTCCTCAATGTATAAAATGATGATCATGACAAATGCAGGAAAAATAAAAGATGAGAGTTAGAGTGATACTACCATGGGAAAGTTTTTACCAATTTCGACGAAATCGTCCACCAATGAACGCTAAAAAAATAAGAACAGTGGACTCATCATGATAAATTGATAAAAAAAAATACAGGACAAAAAAAATATACAAATGAAAAAAGTTACATGCATCAGTTGTAAGTCAAAATTGTTATGGAGCTAATGAGTATGAGTGAAATGCAATTAGAAAGAACTTGAAAATCAAGACTGACCATAATGACCCAACTGAAGTTAGGTTGCCTCCTAGGAGTGTTTAGTTTAACGTCGTCAACCCGACATATATTCTTCCTCATAAATGATGTACCATGAAATGACGAGGAAGAACATAGCGAACACTCTCCCAAACCTAAACACTTAATCCAAGATGTTGACTAAATCATATAGCAACAATCGAAAAAGTTGAGGATCCGTCCAACATATAGTAGCAACCACATGCAGCACAACAAAAACTAACACATCCCTAAAACGACGAAGACGTCATGCAAAATCATAGAGAAAATGCAAACAAACCCACGGTCGTAAAGAAGTCATAGGGATTTGGAGCAGAAAGTTGTCACCAACATGGATATCCAGCAAATGACTCTTTCCTACTCCTAAAATGGTACATTCTATATCTGATGTCAAATCAGAAAATTGAATGTGTTGCACAATAAGATGGTCAAAACTAAAATCATCCCTAAAAAACAAGGGATCCACATAGGTAGCGCCAGTCACTATTAAAGGGATGGAAAAATGTATGTTTATAGATATATCAAGTGGTACAGACTCATCATAACAAAATGAATTGCACAAAGATGATGAGCTAGACAACTCAACAACACCCCCAAACCTTGAATCAACACTATCTATGGGATGTATTATCTCCAAAGAAAATTGAGAATCAAACTTCATGTTGGAGTCACTAGGAGGACATGTGTCAAATGGGTCATTGTGAAAAGGCAAGAAAGGGGTGGGTTAGAAAGCCCAATAGTATAGCAAAAGGGTTTAGTTTTGACTCACTAAGCGGAAGGAGTTCCACTTTAGGCTTCCATGTGTAACCCGGATCCATAATAGGGGCTGAATCAAGCAAAGCATTCACTTCCCTAATGGAATCATCAATATCGAAGTCTAAACCAAAGTTAGTCAAACATGTTACTAAGAGATCATCTGATGCAGACTGCAATAAGGAATTCTCCACCGAACTCTCAATTATGTTAACTTCACAAACATCCTCGAGCTCAGAAGGTTGTTGGCATATATTAAAAACATTGAGTTCGACGGTCATGTTGCCAAATGATAGTTTCATGATTTCATTTATACAGTTAATAATAGCATTAGATGTGGCAAAAAATGGACGACCCAAAATAACTGGAGTGTGATTGGAGGGGTTGTGTATCAAGAACTATGAAGTCCACTGGAAAATAGAAATTTTCAACCTTAATGATCACATCCTCTATAACACCGCGGGGAATTCTGATTGACCTATCTGCCAGTTGCAGTGTTACTTTAGTCGGTTTTAGTCCGCCGAGACCTAATTGATCATAAACAGAGTGTGGCAACAAATTAACACTCGCCCCCAAATCCAACAATGTCTTATCAATCATATGATCACCGATAACACAAGAAGTAGTCGGGCACCCAAGATCTCTATACTTAGGCGGAGTTCTGTGTTGAATAATTGAGCTTACTTGCGCAGCGATGAAGGCTCTCTTTTGCACATGTAGATTTCGCTTTTGTGTGCAAAGATCCTTCAGAAATTTGGCATAGATAGAAACTTGCTTAATAGCATCGAACAATGGAATATTAATGTGAACTTGTTTAAAATTTTCCATTACATCGTTAGCGTTTGTTCCTTTCTTTGCTGGAGTTAACCGTAATGGAAACGGTGCCCTAGGCAAATAAGATGCCTGAGTGGGGTCAGAGTCAAGAGGCACATTTTTAGAAGGTGAGGTTTTATCAACCTCATTGTCAGATGGAGATGCAACCCACTTTGACTTAGACGGAGATGCAACGACACTCGAATCGGGCACTTGTACCCGATTGTCAACCTGTTTTGCACTCCTAAGGGTAGTAATAGATTGGACATCTTCATGGTGTGACTCAGATGTACTACCAACTGCGAATTGACCATTCGGGTTTGGAACAGATTGACTAGGAAATCTCTCTAGCTCTTTCTCAGAAGAAGACTGAGTAATCTTACTCACAACTATCTCAAGTCTATTGAGGGCTTGAGATTGGTGTTGAGTCGTGGCTTTCAACTCAGATATGTCCTTATAATTCTGTTCAATTATACTTTCTGAACGCTGCAAAAACCGATTAATCATTTCCTCTAAACTTGATGTGTTGGATGGAGTAACTTGGTTAAGGTGGGGCCTAACAGGGCTAGAGGCTTGAGGAGCCTAGGAGACAACAACAGGTCCCTCTTGGTGTGGGCCATGGGCCTAGGGAAGATTTGGATGTTTGGCGAACCCTGAATTGTAATAGTTAGGTTGCGGATTATTGCCAGGTCGTCGCATCGCATTAAAAGAGTTGACTTGCTCAACATAGTATGCAGGATAATCATTTTGCAAGTCACAATTAGCTATTGAATGACCAAGACTCGAACATGCAGCACAGACTTCAGATGAAGCATTTGCGGGAAGTGCAGGTTGAGTCAAATTCAAAAGTGCATTTATCTTTTAAGCCATGTTCATAACAATTGTCTCTAACTTCGAGGCACAAGGGGGTGAAAAGATGTATCTCTAACTTCATATATACCGCCCTTATGCCTATCAGACTCCTTTATCGAATAATCCCATTGCTGAGAATTTTCGGAAAGCGTTTCAAAGAATTTCCATATGTCATTGACACTCATTTTCATTAATGACCCACCACTAGTGGCATCAATCATACGACGGTTTTGAGGGGTTAAACCATCTTGGAAGTATTGAACTAGCCACCACTTCTCGAATCCGTGATGGGGACACCTGACAATGAGCTCATTGAACCTTTCCCAACATTCATAGAAACGTTCGCCCTTTTTTTTGTTGAAAATTAGATAAATCTCGTCGGAGGGCATTCGTTTTATGAATGGGAAAATACTTAGTCAAGAACTTTCTTGACAACACATCCCACGTTGTGATGGATCCCATCTCTAATGAGTTTAACCACGATTTTGCCTTATCTTTCAAAGAAAAGGGAAACAACCTAAGACGGACCAAATCGACAGAAAAGTTCTGGTACTTCAGGGTGGCGCAAATGTCAAGAAACTCTTTGACATGAAGATAAGGGTCTTCTTTCTCAAAACCATAAAAAAAGGCAGCACCAGATGAATAATAGATGATTTGAGTTCGAAAATGTTTGCATTTGTCTCAGGTAAGACAATGCAAGACGGTACACTACTAGGAAAATGGGCGAAATAATTCTTAAAGGCCTTCCCCTCAGCCATCTCAATGGATAAGGATGATGAACCTAAATAGGTAATGGGGACTTCAAAGAACTCTTCAAATTCTTGTCGGACAAGTCTACTCTTAGAATCACGCACCCATGTATTCATAAACTACTGGATAACGAAGGTTCAGAGTCAACACTCCTAAACAGGCTTCAATTTCTTTTTATTTATTTTTATTTTTATTTTTTTATTTTAATTTTTTTTAATGCAAGCCTAACCGCTATATGAAGATCACCTAACTCTAGAAAATAAAAACAATGGAACCCTAAATGATGCACAAACAAAATGAATGGCAGACGGCCCTAGAGCTTTTCTTTACTAATGCAGGGCTGAAATTTAATTAAATTTACCTAACCGTGGGAGAGGCACAGTAATTTCCTATCAATCTGCCACTACAGAGTTGCTCCTACATCTTTTTCCACTCTCTAGCTCAAAGTGAAATGTCAGTTCAAGAATTATTCCCAGATGGGGTATGTTCCTTCACTCGACCACTTTAAGCTATCAAACGTCCAAAGAGGGTCCCTATGAGCGTCACACTTGTCCTAGATAATTATCTTGCTACAAATTTTAAATAGTGAAGGCTTAGGTTCCTAACCCTAAATTAGATGGTGATTAACCTATCCGCGGGAGAGGGCACAAAAGTTTCAACTCAATCCTACCATTATTCAAATTTGCACGCAATACTACCTAGAACAAGCTAAAAACAAGTTATCACACAGAAACCGCGTGAAGATGCAGTGGGTAGAAGTTACCTCCGGCGTGAACCTCTTTCGGGTTACTTGCGACGCCAAGTAGAAATCGATTTCTGAGAGTTTGCTCGCGAATCGCAATATTTCACTTTGTTCCCACTTGAGCTCCTATGTGTGTGACCGCCTGAAAAATAAATGCAAAAATAATTCAAACTCAAGCAAATAAAACAAATAAGAAAGTGACTCATAACACTGTTCCTAAAAAGAAAATTAAACCTTATTTATAAACTAGCAAAAACAACCTTAGAGTTCGATTGTACCGTTACAATCCCCGACAACGGCCCCAAAAACTTGATGGAGATTTTATTAACCTAAATTAATAAGCTAATAAACCATACTTGTAATACTGCAAGTGCACGTCTGTCTAACTAGTAGACAGTAGCAAATACAGGTCGATCCCACGAGGATTGACGAGGCAGTCAAATTCTAAGACTTATTTAAATTAATTTAGAGTTGGGGGTTACAACAGATGTAAATTACTAAATTAAGAGAATGAAATTAAACACTTAAAGATTAAACTAATAAGATGATGAGAGAATGGACCGAGACATCGAATCCACCACAGGTTCTTCGAGACTTGTGTAATCCAAATTGTTGTTTTTAAGAATCAACACAATAAACTTAAAGATTAATCTAAGTTTGCAATTGACTTCAGCAAAGGCATAAACCCCTAGCATTGCATGTCTTTCTACAGCACATACAATCACAAGTTTATTTTAACCAATTCTAAACCCCTAGCATTGCATGTCTTTTTACCGCACACACAATCACATATTCAAATTAATTGATTAAAGCAGACTTCAAATATCAACAAAGGGAACTTCTAACTATCGATTAGTCAAGATAATTATTCTGGATATAATCGGTGAAAGCAAATTATTGAAATTCAGAAATCAACTGTGTTTAACATTCAAGCGCATAGAAAATAATAAATTTAGATACGACAAACTCTAGGAAACCCTGTGGTTTCATCTTTGCCTTGGCGCGAGGCCTAGAAGATCATGGTGGCGGTGACATCACAACACTAGTATAGGTGGAATCCATCAGTCCCCGCGCGATCACGCAATGCGAAGGGCTGCTAGGAGATTGTGGTGGTATAGAGCAAAGCCTGGGACTACGAATAACCAACTGATTCAAAAATCATTTGGTTCCTGCGTTTTCTTCCCGCGCCTTCATCTCCAGTGAGCTGTGCCGCTCTGTTGCTTCCTTTTCACTCCTCGCGAAATTCTTCTTCCTGCGACCGGCTCCGGTACCTGCAAGAGACAGAAAGATGGTGAGGGAGACACGAGAAAGAAAGAAGACAGGATGAATGGGAGAGGTGCAGGGGTTGCTCTGCTGCTGCGTTGACAATCCCTGCATGAAGCCTCTTGTGACGGTGGCCGAGAGAAAGGGAAACGGGGAGAGATGATGCTCGTGAGGGAGAGGAAGTGGTGGCTCGGCGGTGGCTGGACGGTGTCGTGCGAGGTGTTGGTTGCGGACTCTGTTTGTGTTGCTGTTGCGTTCCTCTTCGTGAGTTTCCTGCTTCCTATCTATTTCTTGTTGACGAGAGAGAGACAACGAGAGGGGAGAATAGAGGATGTGTAAGAAGAAAACAGGGAAACAAGGAAGGTGCAGGGGTTGCTCTTGGTGGTTCGTTGTGTGACAGGGACGATGAGAGAAATGAAGGAGCTCCAATGGTTGGCTCTGTTGTAGCGTCAAGGAAGGAGAGTAAGGTATGTGGTTGATCAAAGGAGGATGATTAAGGAGAGATGGAGAAGGAACGTGAGAGAGATAGCTCCGGTGATGATGGTGGTGTGTGTGGGTTGTTAGTCGGCTGTGAGAGAGAAAAACAGGGATGTGCTACCTATTGCGTCCTCTATTTTGTGCGTGAGGATGGTGACAGTAGAGGTTCTGATGGTGGTGATGGCGGGATGATCGCGCTGCCGGTCATCCTATCGAGCGAGGATCACCGGGCAAGGTGGATGTGGTGTGGTGGCTGAATAAGAGAGAATGAGCAAAGAAACATAGGGAAAAAGATTTTTAAGAGAAGGGAGAGGGGAAAACTAAATAGGGTTATCCTCTTTCATTGTTAGGTTGGGTTTAGGTTTTTAGGTCAACTTTTGGGCTTGGGCTTAGGTTAAATTAGGTGGACCTAGGTTTGTTTGGATTAGGTTTAGACATGTGACCTACTACTTTGTACCACCACTAGAATCAACCAATTGATCATTCCTCAAATTGTCGCCTTAATGCGATTTCATCGTTCACGCTCAAATTTCTACAAAGACATGAAATCGAAATAGTTAGAATAAAATATAATAATCGAAACAGTAACATATATAAATTAAGGGATATATTATGTATTAATTACGTGAATATCACTATTGCTTTCATCTGGTGGAGCCATGGTCTTCCTAAATAAGGTTGTAGGTAGACGGTGCGTCTACTACCATGAAGTCTAGAAACAAGACCTTTCTCAGTTGTGGTTCTCTTGCCACTACCGCTAATCTTATCTTCCCGATCGAGTAGCATTTCTCTCCGTTGAATCCAATCATCGGGTAGTCTGAAGACGCTAGGTTCTCCTTTTTGAGGTCCATTCTGTGAAACGCATTGTCGAACAGGACGTTGAGTGGGCTCCATGTGTCCACCAAAGCTCTCTTTACCTCCCTCTTTGCGATGGAGACCAAGATGACTAGGGTGTCGTTGTGCAGCGCTCAGACTCCTTCAAGGCCCTTGTCCATAAAGGCCAAGGTGGGAATGGGGCTTTGAATCCTCGAGTAGCAAATGTGTTTGTTCTCGTCTGAGGGTTGTGTCCACATCTCCAGTAGAGTCTTCTTACTGGACTTGTGCGACTAATCTTCATTCTGTCCGACTCCATGAAAGACATAAATTATGATTGGAATCTCCTTATCTATTTCTTTGATTGTCTCCCCCGTTCCCTAGATCGTTCTGGTCTCTTTTCAGAGTTCAGGAATTCTTTTAGCTTGCCCCTGCGGATCCGGTACTAAATCTCATACCTCGGACACTTGCAGTCGTTGGTATCATGGTCGCCCTCCTTATGGTACGAACAATATTTTTTGTTGTCACGCTTAGAGGGATATCCGCGATGTTTTGGGGGCCACTTCTGACTTCCCAATTTTTTATGGAGTTTAGTACGTCCGACAGGCTAGAATTGAGGGGTGTCATGGCTCTGGATCCAACGTAGTTGGATGCTTTCTCTGGCCTGGAACGGCTAGGATCTAACATGTTGTCACTACGCTTCCTCTTGCTCCTTTCTTCATCCTTATGTTTTTTTCCCTCATTATTGTCCTTCGAAGCGGATGGCTTCTTCTCACCTTCGGTTTCCCTATTTACGGTCCTCAACTTCTCTAAGGTAATGTGCTTCTGAGCGCTCTTGAGGAGCTCCGTCATGTCTAAAGGGGGTTCCAAGGTGAGGTCTTCGTAGAGCTTTCCCTCATTTAGGCCCACGGTGAAAGTTGTCACGGTTGTGTCATCGCTGCAACCGTTAATGAGTGTCAGCTCATTGTTGAAGCGTGTGACATACTCTCTGAGCGTCTCATTGGATCTCTGTTTTAAAGATAGTATGTAATGTGGGCCTTTTCGAAAACGCTGACTCTCGACAAAATGCGTCAGAAACTCCTTTACCAGCGTCTTGAAGGAGTCGATCTACCTCGGCAGGGGGCTGTGGAACCATGTCAGTGCTGACTTCTTCAAGCTAGTGGGAAAAGTTTTGCACATCACCGACTCGGATCCTTCTTTGAGTGCCATTAAATGCTGATAATGATGCAGGTGGTCGAATGGTCAGTGGTTCCGTCGTAGAAGTCAAGTTTCAGATGAGTAAACTTATTCGGAAGGGCCTCATTCATAATACGATCCACGAATGGTGGGACGGAGAGACGATACAACACGTCTGAGTCATGTGCCCCTCTGCGGAGAGGGTTCGGAGGGTCGAGCCTTTCTGCCTCGACAGTCGGCTCCATGTTAACCGTGCAATCTCCTCTAGTCCAATGAGAACTAACGGGGGCATGACTCTTCTGTGCTTGCTCTCTACCGTCCTTTGGAGATGGATGCCCATGCTGCTCCGGGTCTCTATTAGCAGGTGGAGGGTTTTGTCGTGCGAGTGCCTCCACCGCTTTGGCGATCTGCTGTATTTGAGATGACAACATATCTATCTTGGGGTTCGTCGTTGCTGTTGTCGGTGCGAGGGCGTGAGTTTGTTGCCCGTGCATAATCGGAATTGCTAAAAGTTGCAGTATAGCGCCAACCTAAGCGTTTGACGTGTCCCCTTATTCTCCGTTGTTTCGTGATCTAGTGGTCCCCTTGTTCCCCACGGACGTCTCCAAACTGATGCAGCCATTTTTCGTTTTCTGCTTTGACCTAGTCCTGCCGACCTGCTGACCTGCACAAGTAACGCACGTGAGCCACGGATCACCGTTGTGGTGGCCAATGACACTTCGATGCTAAAATCAGACAGAGATCTAAGGAAGGTGTAATGTTGTAAATAAAGAATTTGTAGCGTACCTTAGCTTACCAACCTCATCTCTTATTTATAGTGCAGGAGTCCTGGTTCAATTAGGTCATCGAAGGCGTAGTTTAGGAATGAGATCTTCGTGGAGATCATTCTCTAATTAGGAATCATGATGTAGGAGGGAACTTCCATGTTAGCCCTGTGCTTCTAGATACGTGAGAGATAGTTCCCTATCTGAGGGTAATCCACAAAAGGATGTTTCCCTTTATGATATGTACTCTAGAGTATTTGCTTCCTAGTCGAAAGCGGATGGTTGTTATAATTGCCTATTCGAAGCTAATCCTCGAAATACTCGCCTTAATAGGGCTTACGGGTATGAGGATAGCTGTGAGACGTGTGGGCTTAGCAAGCTATTAGAGTTCGGGTCCATTTGGTGGACTGCATTGGGCAGGCTTAGATCCGCTTGGGCCGGATTAGTGTTGGGCCGACGCCAGGGCCTATAATTCGGTGTATCATCAGGTATTTTATGTGGTCACTCACTTTGGTGTTTACTCTTCACTTTTGGTGTTACTCAAAGAGGATTGAAGGACGTTCTTCCTAAATACATTCTACATTGATGAAGAAAAGATTTGAAATGTGACTACAGCTTGGTGAAGACCAATTATAATAGTTTCTGTGTTGGACCTAATGCAAAATGGTATAATGAGAGTTTGAAGGAGTTCTATGAAATCGTAGCATTTGCAATTGACTTGGAAGAAAAACATAGTGTTGTTTTAAGTAATTAAAAGAAACAAAAAATGAAGTTTGTGGTGATTTATCTAGTAGCACCAACCAAATTCGATTTAACAGTCCTCCAAATTTTGTTAACAAAAGGACTAATTAAGGTGTCAGTAGATAACCGTCGAGAACTAAGTCCATTAGTTGTTCATGGAGTAGGTCGTCATCCACCTAAAAGACAAGTATCTACAGTGGATAAGGCAGTAAAAATGTTGAAAAACAAAGCAGATAGATTGAAAATTAACAAAGAACGGAGAATACCTCTTACACGAAATCGGGTTGTCTGCAACCACTAAAAGCTGCTAGAATGTTGACGCCACCATTGTTGATTGTTGACTGAAGGTTGAGTTGGATCTTGTCTGGATTTGCTGGATCGTGGAGAAGATAAGGTTGGAACTTGCAGGAAGAAAAAGAAGGTGGTGGAAGGCGATGGAACTCTCCATCACCGCCTCACTCCATCGCCTCTCGTAGGCGAAGAAACCCATCTCCTTGATGGAACTTTTTCTTCATCATTTTTGTTTGTGAGAGTTAGCATTTCACAAAAATCCATTCTTGTGTGTGCATGTGAGAAAAAAAAAAGAGAAAAGAAAGGATAAAGAGTTTGTGAGAGATATATGCACCCCGTGTATATCTATGGTGTCATTTAGACACGTATGTATTTAATGTCATTGACATTGTGTAGCTCTCTCTATTTGTATTCTTCGATCTCACTAGCGAAGACATTCTTTTTGCCCGTGGGCGTAGGCAAATTTGTCGAACCACGTTAAATTGCTTGTGCAATATGTGTTCTATTTTAATTTCATTTACTCTACATTGCCTTGATTATACTTTGAATTTATTACATTCTATTGCAATTATCAATTGTGTTCCGCATCTGTTACACTTTCGCGAGGCGCAACAAGGAATGCAAAGAAGATAACAAGGAAGGTAGTGAACAAGGCAGTCCAGGATGCAAAAAAAGATAACAAGGAAGACCCAAAAAAGAAAAGTAAATTGAATTTTATTATGGACTTGGTATAAAATTTCATTTAAAATTATACAAACATATTATTGTACCCTTTATTACTAACATTATCATTATACAGAGGCTCGACAAGATAAGGTAGACATGCTTCACAAACACTAAGACATCGTTGCAAAGATTGGAACACAAGAGAGCTTGAATGCAATGGTTTATACTCATTAATTCTTATAAGTTTACTTCAGTTTATAAAACCTTCCAATATGCTGTAGAACTTTATTAATTTTTGTTTTAAGAAACTTCCTTGTGATTGATTATTAACATCAACTTTGCTTTTCAATGGCCACCAAATACCGATTTTGGAAGAACTTCTATTTCCATGCAAGCTTCATCTCAATCACAAATCACCAACGTTACTGATAAATGTTTTTGGACAAGTGGCTCAAATCAAGTTTTGGGAGGTGGTTATCTGAATTTGACTCAAATAATTACTTCCTACTAATGAAACAATGAATTTTTAATTATTTAGTTTGTGTTCATCTATCAAGTAGTGACCTAAAATATTATGGTGGATGCAGGGTTGGAGATGGTGGAAATGCAAACTCCTCCAAGAATGCAGTTTTGTTGTCGAAGACTCGTGCCAGAAGTTCTTGAAGAGAGAATTAGTTGTTTTAGAATTTTGAATTTTTGGTTTGGGTGTGTCAATAACTACGCTTGCTAGCAAAATATAGGCAATCATTTTTAGTGGCAATGATTTTGTGAAACAAATTATTGTCTTACAAATTCTTGCATACGGCAACTTTTGGAAAATACATTTCTTACTCTTGTGAGTCAATAAAATATGAGCTTTGCTACAGAGCGAGGGAGGGAGCGAGGGAAAGGGGCGAGGGATGGGTGGTAACCACCCATCTGCCTCGAGATAAGCGCATCGGATTGGAGATGCGCGATGGCGCTTATCTCGGGGCGGATGGGTGGCTACCACCCATCCCTCGCTCCCTCCCTCGTTCCCTCCCTCGACCCCTAGAATTTTCCATAAAATATACTCTTCTGTATTCATAACGTATATGTTTGTATGATGCTTGCCATTGCTTTGGTTTATATTATAAGCATGCACTCTACCTTCATAAGTAATGGGTTTTCGATGTTGTTTAGATATGTTGATGAAGCATACCATAAGTAATGAAATTGCATAGTTGGTGTCCCAAAGCAGTCAAATATGCATCGAAACATCTAAAACATCTGATATTTTCACTATGGAAGCAGTTCTCACTATGCTCAACTATTGGAACACGAGTCGATATATTATGAGCTAATCCCCACATAATTCTAGTAACAATGAATCATCAATGCAATAAGGAAAGTGAAAATAAATTGTTTCAGCCCCTGTAAAAGGTTTCCATGTAGTCAACTACTTAGAGCTGCTCTTTTAGAGAATAATAACAAGGTTTGGTTCCACTTGGTTCTTACTTCACATATACAGTATCCAGGAATTCACACCAACACTAAATCAAGGATTGTGATTTCACGAAATTACATGAAATTTTGCTGAAATTTTCGTTTTTTTTTTAATTATGAAAAGAAAAAAGGCGAAAGAAAAAATTACATTTTTTCGAGGATTTTTTCATAAATTTCATTTTTTTTTGTAAAAATACAAAAAACTAGCTACTACAAATTACATTTTTTGAAATAATTTGGGTTTTTTTCCATAAATTTTGAGTGTTTTTTTTTAATTATTGTTTTTTTTAAATTATTTATTGATTTTTTAAGCCACTCCTAATTTTCTAATTAATATTTCTTCAACTTATATATTGATTTTTGAAACAAACCATTGATCTTCTAATTATAGATATTTTGATTTCATTTAATGTGTTTATTACATTTATTTACTTGCATCTTATTTTTCACATATTTAATATATCTTTGAAATTCATTATATATATTTCATGTATCCTCAAAATTCTTACATTTTTCTTTATACATCAAAATATTTCTTAAAATTAGGAACTGAAATTAACTCAAAAAACGAAATCACAATCTCAAGGAATCAATACATAGAAAGTGAAGAAAAAAGGACTACTTCCAAATAAAAATAAATAAAAATTTCTCCATCACATCAACTAAAACACTCATATGCCCCAATACATCAACAAACACTTACAGATGTGTCAAATAAACACAAACAAAAGCTCATGTTAGAAAAGTATACTATGGAGTCTACACACAAACACAATCAACACCTTCCACCTTCCAAGTTTGGTTTGTGGTATATCAAGTCTTGTGGTTGGTTAATTTCTTGATTAATGGGCTTGTAACATCAATGACACCGTACAATTCTTCTTCATTATTGTGTATATATCATAAATCAAATTGGAGGACCCATGTCCAAGGTAATCAGTCATGTACACCCCCAAAATATCATAGTTGAATTGCTCTTGCTCTCAATTGCACAAGAAAATAATTGTATAATTAAACCCAAAATAGTTATTTTCTCCCCTATTTCATTTCTTCCATTAAACCTCAATTATTATTTTTTTTTTTCTATTTTCTTCTTCTTTCTCAACTTTTATCTTTTTTCCACTATCTTAAATTGTCTTTGATTTCATCAAATTCCATGGAATTGGCTCGTTTTTTATGGAACTAGGCCAATTATCTTGTTTGATGAATTTCGATTTCTTTGGGTTAATTATTCCCTGAATTGACCCTTTTTAATTCTTTGATCCCCCGAAGAATAAACTTGTCAGAAATCTCAATGTCTCTGCAAGACAAAAAAACGAATTAGGCTATTCTCTATTCGTTCTTTTCAAAGTCTTTCTAGTATATCCATCTTTTTCTCTCTATCTCCCCTCTCTCTTGATGCCCCATCTTTCTCATTAACTACAACTTTCCATGGAATTACAAAAAGTATCAACCAAAGGAAATTCACATTCTCGTCAAATAAGCTTTCAAAGGATTCTCTAGGGATTGAAGTGCATTCTTTCAGTTTTCTTCCATTAAACCCTTGCCAATCTCTCTAAGTCTCAACTTTATTCTATCTTCTTCTTATTCTTCCTACTATTTTTTATTTTCTTCGTTAAAACATTCCATATTCTCTTAAATATCTTTCTCATCTTAGCCTCACTTAATTCACTTTCTCCATTAAAACACCACTTCTTTTCTCCCTCACAGCTCATCTCTTCTCCTCACCATCACCAAATCGATTTATTATAAGGTAAGTTTGTTTGAGTTTATTTCTCTTCCCAACTTACCCAAACAAAGAACAAATTTATTTTCTCTTCTTTTTCTTATTCTCCCTACTATTTTTCATTTACTTCATTAAATACTCCATATTCTCTCAAATTCTCAAATATCTTTCTCATCTTAACCTCACTTAATTCACTTTCTCCATTAAAACACTATTTTTCTCTCTCTCACTGCTCATCTCTTATCCTCACCGTCACCAAATCGAGTCCTTACAAGATAAGTTTGTTTGAGTTTAGTTTTCTTCTCAACTTACCCAAACAAAGATTTTTTGAAAAGTTGTTGCTAATTCGCATGGTTGGCTAAAATGATGAGAATTACAACTAAAATCATGAGAATACAGTTTCATGATTAGGCCAATCAGGTTACCTTGAAAAGTCACGAGTTGAGCTAACCATGTGGCTGTAATAAATTTTCCAATATGCAAGTTTTATGAAAAACTATTGCTAGTTCTCATGATTGGCTCAGACCAGGAGAATTCAAGTTTCACGATTAGGCCAAATGTAAAATTTATAGATTCACAATTAGGCTAACCGCGTGATGCTAACCACGATTTGAGTCAACTGTATGGTTGCAAAAGTTTTTTCAAATAGCAAATTTTTTCACATGAATTCCAGTTTCACGATCAAACCAACCGTGTAATGTTGAAATCACAGTTTTATCCAATTGTAGGAATTGCCAACAACCTTTGATTTGGATTTCGTTCATGGTTGCCACTAAACGCTCTTAAGAAAATCAGGAAGACATCGTAATCACCTAAATCAATCCAACAAGCTCCATCACCACTATAACCTTTGAGGGAGAGTTGGGTGCAATGAAAGAGAACAAGGATTTAATAGAAAAAATGGAGGGAGAAGATGAGAGTTTAGGAGAAGATGGAGAGAGCTTTGAGAAAACATGGCAAAGGTTTAATGGAGGAAATAAGAAGGAAGAAGATGAGAATTGGGAAAGAAGAGATATTTGAGAGAGAGTTGGGGAAGAATAGAGAGTTTGAATAAGGTTTCATGGAGGAAAAAAATGGAGTATGAAGGAAGATGTGGTTAGAAGTGGAATCTTTATTTATTTTAGTCAACCAAATTTGACTAACATAAGTTGAGTTCTGCCATTTGTATCGTTATATCACAAGTACACAATAATCTAACTAATAGACAATGGCAAATATGAGTCAATTCGAGGAGGATCGAAAACTAAAATATATTTAGACTAATTTTAAATGAGGTTACTGCGATTAAAATTTTTGTAAACTAATAGAAGTAAATTAAGCAACTAAAAATTGAATTAATAAGGTAATTGAAAAGTGAACAAAAGCATCAAATCCACCATAAGTTTTTTGAGAATTGTTTAAAGCCAACTTACTGTTTTCATAAAGCAATAAGCATCAAGGATAACAATCTCTTGCTTGCATCGATGGTGTGACGTTAAAAACCTTAGGATTAATCTAAAATTTACAATCTATTTCAGCAAAAGTCTAAACCCCTATCATTGAGTGTCTTGCGATGGCACACACAATCACATGTTTAAAATAATCAATTAAAACATGCTTCAAATATCACTAAACAATACTCTAACTAGTGACAGGTCAAGATTTCAAGTCTAATAGTAGGTGAAAGCAAATCATCAATATTTAAAAATTAATTGCATTTGACAATGAAGCACAAGGAAGACAACAAGTTAAAATTAAACAAACTGTAGAAACTCATGATTTCATCTACGCCTCGGCATGAGAATTAGAAGCTCATGGTGGAGGTGATTGCGATGACAACGTTGGTCAACTCCATCTCCTCCTTAATGAACGCGCTTCGCCAAGTGATGTGGATGCTCTGTGGTGGTGCAAAAGAGAATGTTGGTGGTGAATAACATGAAAAATAGATTTAAAAACTTTCTCTCCATGTGATCTTTTTCTCTATGCGATTTGTGGGTGGTTGCGGTGTGATGTGCTGCTATAGTCAGATAGGAAGTGAGATGAAAAGCAGGAAGTATGGTGAGATGGTGGGACAATGAGAAGAAGAGGCGTGATGGTGGTGGAGGAAGAAGAAGTTGTTTGTGAGGGAGGTCGAGAGGGAGAAGAGGTGTCGAGATGGAAGTGATAAGGTTGTGGTGTCTGCAAGATGGTGTTGATGGTGGTGGTGATCTTAGGTGTTTGTCTCTACCAAGAAAGGATTCCGTTTAAGTTAAGTTTAGATCATATAAAATCATGAAAATAAAATAAATAAACTAAAATAAAATACTTAAATTACTAACAAACATAAATTAGAAGATATTTTATGTAATAATTATGTGCATACCAGGTATTTCGATTTAAGTTAGTAACGAACGAAGCTTGTGAACCTTAAATGGGGTTTGGAGCGAGACCGGCCCAACCCGAAAATTCAGTTACTCTGGAACCCAATCTCACCCAGTCTGGGCTCAGTCCTTGAAAATAAAAAATTTAAAAGTCCGGTCCAATTTTCAGTTTTGGTTGTTCGGGCTAGTTAACCGGACTAATTTCTTTATTAATCTCTCATGTGTAAGGCATTTTGCATAACATTTTCAGTGGAATTTGAATTAGTAATGAATAATTATTTTTCTGTGAAGACGATGTCATAATCTTCTGTTTCCGCTGTTCTTATTGCTTTTTGGATGAAGCCATTCCCCACTTTTGCATTCAGTGAATATGCGACACATCTGTGAATTCAGACCCAAGAGTTGATGTGCAACCAGTTAAAGTAGTTGCTATAGCATTCAGGGAAAAACAATCAGCTGAGTGGTCTTTTTTCCAGAGTTCGACATGCTAATTTATGTGTGTTTCAGGAGTTTCAAGTCTATTGGTAGCACAAGAAGCTGCCAATTCCTGTTTTTTTTTCTACTAGTCATTGATTTCTTCCTACATAGTATCTTTCAGCAAGAATGATGAAATTCCGTTCACAGGTATAGATTGTGCTTCCTGTTATTCATGTTGTTCACACATTTGGCATAGTTTGTGCCAGGATCCAACTATTCAAAATGAGTTTGTTTATACTTTTGTGTTAGAATAAAGCTATGAAATAAAGTGCATTTGAGAAATATTCATTTTCCCCCTATGATAGAGTTGAATTCCATGTCTTGTTCCCACATCATCAAAAGTGTTGTATGCATCAAATTAAAATGTTGGAACCCAATTCAAAATTGAAGCCATGGATCTCTTTAGCACTCTCCAATTCGAGATTTTAGTGCAAAAACCCTAACTTTATTAGACAATTAACCATGCATTTCCACATCAAATGGTGCCACACATGGTTCAGAATATCCTGATATAATATCTTGGATATAACCGGATATCTATCAATTTTTTAGGTGAAAATATCCAAAATATACATGATATATATGGTGGATGTATCTTGAAATTAAAAAAATATATATTATCCACGATATCAATCCAATATTCAAGGGTCGATATATATTAGGATATCGATATTTTGAACCATGGTGCTGCGAGCTCATTCCTGACAACACTGTCAAAGGACTTAGAATGGTGGTTTTTTTTTTCTCGTATAATGTTAACAATTGAATTTTGTAACTTGTATGTGTGCTATCATATGATTCTTGAGGTATGAAAAATGATTGGGTAAAAAAAAATAAATTGTTTTTTTAATAAAGTGGCACTAGACATTCTGTTATTGACGGAGGTTGGACCAGTCCAGCATCAGCGTCTTCACGTGCGACCATCATCATCACCAACCTCTTATATGACGCCACGTCAGCATAAGATGATAACGATCGTAAAAAGGTCCCACAGATCTTAAAGGTTCCCGAACACCAAGGGAGAAAGATTAGAGTCATCAGAGTCAAAGTCTTCTCTTTTCTAGAGAGATAAAATACGGACCTGACCTTCTAGAGAGAGAAAAAGACAGCTTTCATTTCTGTTTCAGTCTTTATATCTCAACACTGCTCTCTTCACTGCCCTCTCTGTAATTTCAATCAGGGCAAAAAAAAAAATGGCTGTGGTGAGAGAGACGAACAAAACCCTAATTTCATCATTTTATCACTCTGTTTGGTGAATTCGATTGGTTTTGAGTGATTTTCTTTCATTTTGCAGGATGAAAAGAAGAACCCACAAGGCAAATCGAAGAAATCCAAGAAAAAGACCCAGAAACCGGAGGAGATGAAAGTGGAGGAGGTGAAGAAAACAGAGGAACCCAAGGAGAAGAAAACAGAAGAATCGAAGGAAACTGCGCAAACTGGAGAGATTGTGTTGAAACTTTTCATGCATTGTGAAGGGTGTGCGAGGAAGGTCAAGAAATCGTTGATTGGGTTTCAAGGCGAGATCTTGTTTTCAATCAGTCTCTATTTTTTTTTTTTTAAAAGGCAATTTTGGGTTTTGATTGATTTCTATGTTTGTGTGTAGGTGTTGAAGGAGTGGAGACGGATTGTAAGACTAGTAAGGTGATTGTGAAGGGGAAAAATGCCGACCCATTGAAGGTTTTGGAGAGAATTGAGAAGAAGATTAACAAAAAGGTCGAGCTTGTATCTCCAATCCCCAAACCTTCGGAGGCCAAAACAGAGGAAGGAAACAAAGCAGTGAAAGGGAAGAAGGCGGATGAAAAGAAAGAGAAGCCCAAGTCAGAAGAGAAGCAAAATGATGAGGTTTGTTTTAAATTTGTTAAAAAAGGTTCAAACTTTCTTCAGTTTTGTGGTTTAATTTCTGGGTTTTCTTTGCAGACTAAAGGAATTACGGTTGTGTTGAAGATCCAAATGCATTGCGTAACTTGTTCTCAAGAGATTCAGAAACGTATAATGAAAATGAAAGGTATAAAATTTCTTTAGAAAAAAAAAACACCGTTTTTGTTTAGATTTCGTAATAAAGATTCGGTTTTTGATGAATTGTACTGTCAATGAAATTGAAATTTTGTAATGGGTATTTGAATTGATGGTTCAAATGGATTTTGGAATTGCAGGAGTTGTAGCAGCAGAGCCAGATCTGAATAAGTCAGAAGTGAAGGTGAAAGGGGTGTTTGATCCACCAAAGCTGTTGGAGTACATTTACAAGAAAACAGGAAAACAAGCTGTGATTGTGAAGACTGAATCATCAGAGAAGAAGAAAGAAGAAGAAGGAGGCAAGAAGAAGGGCAAAGAAGAAGAGAATGCGAAAGAAGAAGAGAAGAAAGGCGTAGAAGAAGAAGAAGGAAAGAAAGTGGAGTTTGCAATGAAGAATGAAGTCTACTACTACAATCCCCCACAGAGAGAGTACTACTACAACAACAATGGTGGTGGTGGTAGTGCTGGTAATTATGCTCCTCAAATTTTCAGTGATGAGAACCCAAATGCATGTTCAATCATGTAGGAGGATAGGATGAGGGGCAAAATTTGGTAGTTTATCTTCATCTTCTTCTTTTGGTTATTAGTTTTCTCTTTTTGTCAGTAGTAAGGAAACTTCTGAAATTTTGTGAGGTGTAATTTTGTTTGTATAGGAATTGGAATGGTACAAGTTTTATTTGGTTTATGCTATAAACAATGTGTCAATTTTGGTTTTGTTTATTAGGACAATAATGATTGACTAAGTTTTGTTGCAATTTGTCATGTTACTTGGAGCAAGTTGGTCGTAAACTAATTTGATGCTCCAAATTTCCAATACCATACAAAGTAAGGGGTACCAAATAATTAAGATTGTATTTGGACATCAGACAGCGAACATCAACATCAAAACTAGCATGGGGATCTCTTGACATTTAGGATGTTGTGAAATTGATCCATATTTAACTAGAAAAAGCCCCATCTACCAGCAAGCGGAACTATAATTGGGAGACAAATCATCATATTGTAGAATCTTGTGTTTTTTTTGTCTTCCCTTGAAATAATTGCTTGGAATAGTCCACTAATGAATTTAGTTTGCATCGGCAATCATAAAGAGCAAAATTATAATTTCTTTTTTACTTGAATTACATGATTGAGTATCAATTGATGAATTATCATGATAAGAGTGCGTTTAATACTTATTCCATAGAAAATTGAGTTATCATGAATTATCAATTGATGAATTATCATGAATTACAAGGGAAGTTGGCCCCTTTTGAAGCAATTTGAGTTCCTTAGAAATGGATCTTCCATTGATGGTGGTGAGGTATTATTCAAGCAATTTGATCTGCTCTTGAAGACATCGTGAGCACAATCATGAGATTTATCTTTAATTCCAAGTATAATATGTAAGGTTGCCAACGGATACCCGGTGGATATTGATTTTGTTAGCCTAGACAAAATTTGAAATGAGATCAAAATCATACCAATCAAAGGTAAAAAAAAACACACACACACAAAACACAAATCTGATGCACTATTCGATATGGGATTGACAGGTGAGAATGAATACTTATAGGTTCTTAGACACCATTCATAAAGTAGCATGCATCGATGTATACCAATATTCGACAAGAAAAATTTTAGGCTGTCTTGTTTGGGTGTTTTATTTGAATTTTTTTACATTCTAACCCTTATGTGAATGGTGTTTGTGGTTTTGTTTTGAAGAAAATAAGTTAAAAGTTTAAAAAATTCATATCAAAGAACAAAGTAGGCACCCAAACAAGGTAGCCTGAAATTACTCATTTGACAAAGAGTTGCATGAAAAGAAATAATAATAATAATAATAATAATAATAATAATGATAATACTAATAATAATGATGATCAATAATAATAATAATAATAATAATTGATGATACATTAAAATGGTCACACTTTAGAGCGGTACATGTGTCATGATAATTTCGAGGAATTACGGCATCAAGCATCAACCCAACACTGATTTGGCCCAAGCGGTTCTAATCCCGTCCAATTGCGGTTCGGCAGGCGGACCCGGACTCTCATAACACGCTAGGCCCACACGTCTCACAGCTATCATCAATACCCATAAGCCCTCTTAGGAAAATATTTCGAGGATGAGCTTCGGACGGGCAACTACAATTGTTCTCTGCTTCCAACTAGGAAGGAAACACCAGAGTATCTTCCACACAGGGAAACTCCTTTTTACGGATTGGTCTTGGATTGAGAACTATCTCGCGCGTATCTAGGAGTATGGAGCTAACAAAGAACTTTCCTCCCACAGCACGACTCCTAATCAATGAGAGATCTCAACGAAGATCTCCTTCCTAAACTACGGCTACGATGGCCTGGTAGAACCAAAACTCCTTGCACTATAAATAAGACATTAGGTTGGTAAGCTAAGGTACCCTACAAATTTCTTGTTACAGCATTACACCTTCCTCAGAGCCCTGTCTAACTTTAGCATCAGAGTGTCATCAACCACCCCACGGTGGTCTGTGGCTCACGTGCGTTACTAGTGCAAGTCAGCAAGTCGGCAGGATTAGGTCAAAGTAGGGAGCGAAAAAAGACTGTATCAGTTTGGCGCCGTCCGTGGGGACGACATAGTTCATAATTTTACACTAATCATCGTCTCCTTTCAAAACCCAAAGAAATGATGACCACCAGGTCACGCAACAACGGAGAACCAGGGGACACGTCCAACACTCAGGCTGTCCCTGAACCGCCTCATTAAGCAGTTCTTGTCGTGCATGGGCAACCAACTCACACTCCCAGGCCAACGGCAGTAACCATGGATCCCAGAATCAATGTGCTGGCATTTCAGATATAGCAGATCGCTAAGGCGGTGGAAATTCTTATGCGACAAAATCCACCACCTGTTAACAGAGACTAGGAGCAGCACGAACCTCCGCCTCCAGAAGATTATAGGGAGCAAGCGCGGGAGAGCCAGACCCTCGCTAGTTCTCATTGGACTAAGGGAGGTTGCGCGGCTAACGCTGTGCTTGCCGCCAGGACAGAGAGGCTTGACCCTGAGAACCCCCTCGGCAGAGGGGCGCATGATCTGGACGTACTATATCGCCTCTCCGTCCCACCATTTGTTGACCGGATAATGAATGAGGCCCTTTCGAGAAAGTTCACTTCCTCCGAAGCTCGACTCTTACAACGAGACCACGATCCTTTCAATCTTCTACGCCATTACCAGCACGGAATGACCCTCAAAGAAGGGTCTGAGTCCGTCATGTGCAGAACCTTTCCCACCAGTCTAAAAAGCTTTGTGCTGACATGGTTCCACAACCTTCACCCGAAGTCAATCGACCCCTTCAAAACACTGGTGAAGGAATTTATGACACGTTTTGTCGAAAGCCAGCATTTCAAAAAATGCCCGCACTACATACTTTCTCTAAGGCAGATGTCCAACGAGACGCTTCGAAAGTATGTCACGTGTTTTAACAACGAGCTGTCCATCATCGACTGGTGCAACGACGATATAGCCGTGATGACTTTCACTAAGAGCCTCAGAGAGGGAAAGCTATTCGAGAACCTCACCTTGGAACCCCCTCTGGACATGGTGGAGCTCCTCAAGAGCGTCCAGAGACACATCACCCTGGAGGAGTCAAAGACCGCTAAATGGGAAACCGAAGGCGACATGAAGCCCTTATTTCTTAGGGACAAGAAGGAAGGAAAAAATCGCGAGGATGAGGAATGAAGCGCAACGATAATAGGCCGAAGAAATCATCCAACTGCGTTGGATCCAGAGCCGTGACACCCCTAAGCGATAGCCTGTCAGACGTACTTAACTCCATGAAAAGTTGGGAGGAACTGAAGTAGCCCCCAAAGACACGCGGAGACCCCTCCAAGCGTGACAACAACAAATACTGCGCGTACCACAAGAAGGGTGGCCACAACACCAAAGACTGCAAGAGTATGAGGTATGAAGTTGAGTACTAGATCCGCAAAGCCAAATTGAAAGAGTTTCTGAAGTCTGAGAAACCAACGGAACGGACAAAGAACAGGGGGAGTCAGTTAAAGAGATAGAGAAGGTGACTCCAGGGACAATTTACATCCTTTATGGAGTTGGACCAAATGAAGACTAGTCATACAGGTCCCGCAAGCGGACACTACTGGATATGCGGACACAATCTGCATATGAGGACATGCACATCTGCCACTCACGGGTTCAGAGCCCCATTTCTACTTTTATGGACAAGGACCTTGAAGGAGTACGAGCAACACACAACGATGCCTTAGTCATCTCGGTCTCCATTACAAGGTGAGAAGTAAAGAGAGCTCTGGTTGACACAGGAAGTTCACTTAACGTTCTGTTCTACAACGCGTTCCGCAGCATGGACCTAAAGGAAGAAAACTTGATGTCTTCGAAACACCTGCTAATCAGATTCAGCCAGGAGAAGTGTTTTTCCAATTGGAAATATAAGGTTGGCTACAGTAGAAGGAGAGCCGCAACGCAGGAAAATCCTATTTCTAGATTTCATGGTGGTAGACGCATCGTAATCCTACAATCCCATCTCGAGAAGGCCTTGGCTTCACTAGATGGAAGCAGTAGTCTCCACCCTTCACCAGTATGTTAAGTATACTGCTAACCACTCCGAATGAACAATATGTGGAGACCAGTCTATAACACGAGGTTGCCACTATGTCGCACTGAAACAGATAAAGTGCTCATAAATTCAGCTACATCATGCAGAGCAGTCTGACCCAGTGCAAGGCCAAAAGACGGCAGAGACATCACTTTCAAGTGGTACAGAAGTGACAAACTCTTCCGCCCAGTGAGTCGAAAAGGCCATGGCAAGCGGGAACACATCCCTTTGACATCCCGTCGGCGTGAAGATCCGCCCCTCTGCAAGATTTACTTTCAGTAACCTAAGTAACACCTCGACAATCCGCCGAATGATCCGCGAGAGCAACCCGAATCCACTTCAAGGCCAAGATCAATGTCTCTTCGTCAACAGTTAGTTTGCTTTAGGTTGTTTGTTTCCCTTTTCCGTAGTCAATATTGAGTTTTAATTCTTAAAAGACTTATGTGATTTTCAATCATTTAAGAAATAAAGTAAAAATTACGAAAAATAATCTCTATTTATTATCAGAAAAATGTAACAACAAACACCTTGAGGCAGATACAAAATGCTACATATTACGAACGCTCTAAGGCGGATACAAAGACTAAGCACTATAAGCATCTGAATACAATGCAAACTGAAGTAAAAGACTCGCTTAGACAATTTTGCTATGGACAACGTCCGCCGAAGACTTGCAAACACTCTGATGCGAGCAATTTGCAAGTGACATCAAAGGTAAGAGAATGGGATATGCTAGATGTTTTCCCAAGATAAAGACGATGTGGCAGAAGAAATTGAAAGACTGAGCAGTCAGATTGCTTCGTCAAATCACCTCGAAAAATTCTCGTACTACAACATTGTACACCTCACAACGGGATGCTAATTTCCTCGAGGGACATCCGACCCCCCTTCTAACTTCCTCATATAGGTTAGAAGCAGTCAGATGAGGATTGCCACAAGCAGCAACGCAACTATAATCTCGTAATGCTATCAAGAGAGATAACTTTTCCCATATTCGATGGCAGGTGTGACTGAGAACTACCACACCCGAAGACATTGTACGTCGACTAATACTTCGATCAACCATTGGTTAGCAGCGGGATTCGAGCAGACGAAGGCAAAAGTGGTACGGCACAGAGGCATCACTTTCATTTCAAGCGGTACAAAACTGACAAACTCTTCCGCCAAGTGAATCGAAAAGGCCATGGCGAGTGGGAACACATCCTCCCGACTTCCGTCGGCGCAAAGATCCACCCCTCTACAAGATTTATTCTTCAGTAACCAATGTAATGCCTTGACAGTCCGTCGAATGATCCGCGATAGCAACCCGAATCCATTTCAAGGCCAGGATCAATGTCTCTCCGTCAACAGTTAATTTGCTTTAAGTTGTTTGTTTCCCTTTCCATAGTCAATATTGAGTTTTAGTTCTTAAAAGACTTATTTGATTTTCAATCATTTAATAAATAAATGAAGAATTACGAAAAATAAACTCTATTGATTATCGGAAAGATGTAACAAGCACCTTGTGGCAGATACAAAAGGCTATATATTACGAATGCCCTGAGGCAAATACAAAAGACTACATACTGCAGACATCTGATCAACATAGAGTAAGGACTTGCTTAAACTATCCGACCACTTAAGAAACACGAACAGTACGAGGCAAGCTACCCACAAGCGAAAGAACGCTCCATCGAACGCCACCATCAAATATGGTATGCAGGGGTAAAAAATCGGCAATCAGGAGTCCAGCTACGAGCCACTGCCAGATATGGCCAGCTCACATGCTCGATCCATCGGAACGGTGAACCTGATACAAGTATCGGGTCGACACAGGTAGGGTGCACTTTCCAGCTACAGGGATGAAAGGGACATCCAAGAGTCAATGTCCAAATCCATGGACCATGTCCAACTCCTCTTCATCTCGAGGTCCCGAATTCCAGCGCAAAATTTGACGATGGGGTTAATCGAGAAATGGCGGAGGTGGCCACCACGGAGTAGGACGCAGATGCTATCTCTGAGGTCAAACATTCAAAAACAACGATAAGACACCTGCACATAAAAGACGAACTCTTCCCTTGGGAGGAAATCCGTATCGCTTCTCCGAAATATGAGAAGAAATTAAGAGACCTCAGTGGATAAACTACATGCCCACCCATATCAGGTGACCACGCATAACAACAACTATTTCTATGCCTGATCAGTGCAAATGTCAGAACATTCGGAGACTCCAGAGACGGAGATTCAACTTTAGCATTTGGAAAATCCAAAACATTTTTTTCAGCCATTGGAAAACCCGAAACATCTTCTTCAAGCAAGGACATTATAGAAGATAAGCTCTGCGAAAGATAGTGCTTACAACAATTGGAAAACACCATTATATAGACATGATTGTTTACCAAGCGGGCACTCAAGCATTAACTGCCAAGCATTGAATACCGTTCGGGAAGCTGGAAGACGCCGGTTCCCAAGGAAACTGCAAATACCATGTCAGTCAATTAATGGCGTTGTACGCAACCCCATCAATTGAGGGAGAGTAACCGATACTCAACCGTTACGCAGCCTACGCCATACGCGTGTCACTGCGCAATTTACGCCGTACACACAACGCACCATGCAGAAAACCCTAGCCCTTCCTTTGCGAGCCCATGGGCTCAGCTTATTATTCAGACAACACTCTGTCACATGCTTGGCATGAGCACTAGAGATCCGGATCAACCCTGACATACGGATTATACCTACAAATCACTAGCTAATTTAAGGTTATAATTTCATCAACTCTATGCAACATGTTGATGGATTAGGTTCGCACCCCCCAGCAGGCGAAAACTCTATTCAAACCAGGCAAGCTTAGTCAGCCAAAACTGATGATGATGGCTTATGGTTCATCCCGATACCTAGTCTACTCAGTGCGGGCATCGACGGTTTAGGAAGTGGGAGTCTAATTAGCGCAACCACGCCTGGTGACGACGACTTGCCAGGGATTACTGCCCCATCCGCGGTCAGTGATCGCCGAACCTAATCAGGTAAGCCTAGCTAGTGACGACCAACAACGAAAGCTTATTATCAAAGTCCAGACCTGTAGCGTCCACTGCGAGAGTGTAAATGGCTTGGAAGGTAGGAGCCTAGTCAGTTCTGAACTGATTTCGACGGCTCGCCACGGGACCACTGCTTTTTAGCGTGGCCGCCAAATCACCAAACCTGGACTTGTAGCCTGCGCTGCGAGGGTGTAGATAGTCTAGAAGGTGGGAGCCCAGTCAACCACGACCTGATTTTGACGGTTTGCCACGAGACCACTGCTTTTCAGCATGACCGCTAAAAAATCCCAAATTTGTAGCTTGGTGCAGTCAAGTGTAGATAATTTGGATGGTGGGTGCCTAGTCAGTCCTGAACTGATTCCGATGGCATGTCACGGGACTACTGCTTTTCAGCCTGATCGCCAAACTTCTCTTGAATTCGTAGCCCCTACCGCACGGGGAGGGTATAGATGGTTCAAAAGGTGGGAACCTAGTCAGTCTTGAATTGATTATGATGGCTTGCTATGGGACCATTGCTTTTCAATCTGGTCACCAAACCTTTACTCATTGAATCTGTAGTCCGCTTTGCTCAGTCAAAATTGATTACGACGGCTTGCCATGAGACCACTGCTATGATTTGGAAGATGGGAACCTAGTCAGTCCCGAACTGATTACTACGGCTTGCCATGAGACCACTGCTCTTCAGCCTCTCGCCAAAATTACTCCTCGAACCTGTAGTTCACATGGCTCGGACATAAACAATTCGGAAGGTGGGGACCTCAAGCAGCCCGCCACACGACCTTCATTTCCCTTCAAAACAATGAATGGGAGGATGAATCTAGCTGAGGCAACGTCTTCACACCCAAACGGACTGACATTCTAATGTTAAGCGAATGCCACTTGTATCGATACAAATATCGTACGGCCAATGCCCAGATAAAAGCTACTTAGAACGCCAACCCGAGCTTAAGACATCTGACTTGACACGAACGCTCTGACATGCACGCTCGACCATCACAACTCGCTCACAGCAGCAGCTATAGCCGACTGGTCAGACAAACAAGGTAACCCTCAATCAGCTTACCTTGAGGACAGTACACAGCTCAGATGACTCAACCCCTAGCTAAACTGTCCATAACATGCCCATTACCGAACATGACTATACCGTAATGACCTCAAGTCATTCGTAAAACAAAGCAGTCAAGCTTTCTACCTAGACAGACCAGTCAACATCTTATTGATTCAACTAGCCTATGCCAAAGCAAGACGACGAGACGAAACGAAAAACATGCAATAGCGACAATTACGGAACGGATAAACTATTTTTATTAATGGTCAAAAATAAAAGGAGTACAAGCATACAAAACTCACACCTTATCAAGAGAGGGTGCAAAAATGGAAGAGTTAAGCCTAGTGGAAGAAGGAGCAAAAATTGTGTCAACACACGCCGCAGCCTGGACATCAGAGCTCAAACTTTCATCTTCACCCGATGAAGTCGAGGTAACAAACAGGTCCACATACGACATCTTCTTATAACAGCTGAGATCTCACACCGGATGCTCCTCCTTCATTAGCGCCAACAGCTACAGCCGTCTATGTACAACCCAACTTAACTCACATTTGCCTTGTTCCTGGAGAAGCTCTTCCCCTCGCACCTTTGCATCAACAAGTTCACGCTCCAATAACTCCAACTTGCCAGTCAGCGCGTCGACCTGAGACTGCTATGTGGCCAGACTGCTCTTCAGGACACTAAGTTCATTCCGCTCCAATTCGAGCTGGTCCTCGGCCTTCCTCGCTTATCGATCATAGAACTCCACATCGGATTCCAACTGTTGCTTCTCAGCAGCCCAGTTGGCTTCCTTCGAATCACTCTTTTCAGCGAAAGACAACAGATCAGAACTCGCCTTAGCCACATCTTCCTGCGTAACCTCAACTTCTCGGCGGATACGACTCAACTCCCGCCTAAGTCCGTCCCTTTCGGACACCGCCTCTGTCAGATTAGGCTCAAGGTCCTCCAGACGAGCCTTCTGAGCCTCAACGACCACAATTGACCGATCCAACCACTTCTCTTCGGCCTGCTTATTAAGCCACTAAATTTCATGGAGCGCATCAAAATACAACTTCTGCATATGCGAGAAGACGCGCTCCAAGGTGTATACTCTCTCACGAGCCGCCTCAACTTTCCTCCCAGCAATGGCCGCGTGGCTCAAATGACACATACCCATCATAAGGTACTTCAAGCCCTTATCTATACACCATTTCAACGAATCCTCCTAGGGTTTTGGAGCGTGATCCATCAGCCAACTGTGACTAGGGATGGAAACGGGGCGGATTGGGGCGGAATTGAGCAAATCCATCATCGATCCGTCAGGAATAACGGATCCCCCAATCTGCCCCGCCAATCCGTTTACAATTTTTATTAAAAATCGTAACCGCCCCGTGCGGATTGGCGGATATTTGCCCCGATCCGATTACGGTTATCAATCTAACTACAGAAATTATAACAAAAATTACAAAGATAAAAAAAAATCCATACAAAAATTACAAAGAAATTACAGAAATTACAAAGAAATTACAAAAATTACAGAAATTACAAAGAAATTACAAAAATCAATATCTGATATCAGATCTGAGATCTGAGATATACAAAAATTATAACAAAAAAAAAATCGATCTCTGATATCAGATCTTGATCTCAGAACTTTGATCTCAGATCTGAGATATTTGATTTCAGATCTGAGGTTTCTTCGAGTGTCCGTGAGAAGAGAAGGAGATGACCCTTCGTCCTTCGCTGTGAGAGAGAAGAAGAGAGGGTCCTTCGCTGTGAGAGAGAAGAAAGGGCGACCCTTCGGCCTCCGCCTTCACTGTGAGAGTGAAGAAGGGGCGACAAGAAGCGAGGGTCGGCCTCTGCCTTCGCTGTGAAAGAGAATAAGGGCGACAAGAAGCGAGGGTCGGCCTCCGCCTTCGCTGTGAGAGAAGAAGGGAGGGGGATGACTTCGCCTTCGCTGTGAGAGAAGAAGGGAGGGGGACGACTTCACTGTGAGGAGAAACGAGAGTGCTCTGTCTGCGTGTGAGAAGGTGTGAGAGGGTTTAATCCTTTATATAGGGGAAGGGTATTTTTGTAAATTTACTGGATAAACGGATATCCGTGGGGCGGATATGGCCAAATCCGTATCCGCCCTGATTAATAAACGGATACAGATTGAAAATCCCTATCCGCCCCAAGATCCAGGGACCCTTTACCAAATCCGCCCCAAACGAATTCGCCCCATTGCCATCCCAAGCTGTGTCGCCTGCTTATATGTTTCCTCGAAGCATACTTTACGTCCATCTCTTGGTGTTACACCTGTGAACTCAGCTTCACCAAATCTGATGCAAACAGGTTTATCTGTGCGCCTGAATGAAGTTTTTCCTGATTGGGAACTATGTCGGCACTGGCGTTCACGGTCGCCACCGTCCTCAAGGTCTCCTCTGTGGCCTTTCCCTTATCAACAACAACATCCATTTTTTTACGAGACAACTTAATGGGATCCATAGGTCGAAAAGGCAACAAAGTATCTAAAGGACCCTCCAACACCTCTAGCTAAAGCCTGGAGTGAAATGGTGAGCAATGCAGACTGCAAGATACACGACCGGTAGCTTCAAAGCAAGGAAAGTAGAATAATCACACTCTTCATAGCGGATGACCTAAATAGAGGTTGGTTTTCCGCATTTTTTTTTTCTGCTGAACCAACGCACGTTCAATTAATGCAGCATGTGGCTCAAACAACGATTCATACTCAACGATCATGAGCGGTGCATCCCTTCAAGAGATGACTTAGCGAACCGATGTGATGACCCACTAACTCGGGGGGAGTAGCTGATGATACACAAAAATGGTCACACCCTGGAGGCGTACACGTTTCATGATAATCTCGAGGAATTATAGCCTCAAGCGTCAGCCCAACACTTATCTGGCCCAAGCGGTTCTAAGCCGGCCCAACTGCGGTCTGCCAGACTTATTTATTTTGAGATTGGGTGTATAATAAATAAATAAATAAAATTGTGTCAATATAATGTTGTGCAAACCCTAATCTTGTAGGGTTTTGCCTTTGGGTTGGTTAAATAGGGATTTGATTCTTCCCAACCGCATAAAAAGTCTGTAAAAAAAATAAAAAAATTGAAGAAGCAGAAAAGAAAAAGAGAAAGGAAGAGAAAAGTAAACAAGTGAGTTCTTACGTTTAATTTTCTTTACTTAATTTTTCACGTGATTGTATAAACCCATTTCCTCTAAAGTATACCAATCAAAAATTTGCAAAGTATACTCTTTTCATGATGCTTATATCAGACAACCTATGATGGGTATGTTCTAGACACCTTGTTTTAGTTTTCATGATCTGACAATGTGGGTAGATAAAAATTGGTAGTTGAAAAAAAAAGGCACATGTGATGTGAGGGTGTTCTTTTGGGTGTGATATTAATTTGGTAGGAAGATAGATTGATATGTTAGGCTATGATTTGCCCATATGTGAGAGCCCAGCCGAGTAGCACCAACTGCCATGCAAAATAGTTGACTAAAGATTTATATATATATATATATACATATATCTCGAGCTACTTAATTTTGTACTATAGAGGTTATGGACTCAAGTATTGTTGGTACTTGACACTTCAACCCGAGACTTACACAAAATCATGTATTGGTTGGTTAAGCAAAGCACAACCCATCACACAGGGAATTGAGCCCAGGGCACCCCAAGTGTATTGGGAATTGGTTGCTAAAATAGGTCCCGCCCAAGTTGCAGCCTTAGGCAAAATCTTTTACAAAGATTGAAAGTTTTAAAACCACAGATAACTCTAGATGGTCGGTACCAACATCCATGATCTTGGTCAAACATATTTTAATGAAAAATGAAATTGCTTATTTTAATGAAATAGTGGATACTTATTTTAATGATACAATGATCATGTAAGTTGCTTTGTGGATACTCATTTTAATGAAACAGTGGTCATGTAAGAGTGATAGTGATAGTGAATACTTATTTTAATGAAGCAGTTGCCATGTAAGAGTCATTTCCTTAGAATTACAAGGATAGTGGATAACATGAATGTATTCTATATCTAGTTTGACATGTCTATATGATTGATGAATTGTGAGTATGTGGTGTTCCCTAAAAGAATGGGTGAACTTGTTGATTGATAATGTGTAAGAATGATGAGATATCACAATAAGTCATACGGAAATTCTTGAGTTAATAAATTTTAATCACCTGGAATTGTATCACTTAAAACTACGACACATTTTTTTGTTTGTTATTTCCCCTCTCTTATAGAGAAACTAAATAACCTGCGGGTTGTCTTGCGGATGTGGGACACCCTTTTCTTATAGAGAAACTAAAATAACTTTCGGATTAGTCTTGCGGAAAGGTGGTGGTTTTGGAATGCCTAAAATAAGCTTGATTTTTTATCCGTTAAAAAAAAATGTGACATGATCTATGCACATTGTTAGCCCAAGAGTGATTTTTATTGTACTAATATAGTTAGGGGTATCCGGTGATGCATGCCTGCATGTGATATGTCCCCACTTGGGCATGGATGACGGAGAAGTCATCATTTATATGAGAGAGGCATACGGACATGTATGTTTGGCACGGAGGTGGTGCGAATGTGGTATAGTCTAAGTGATCAATTAATTATAAACGGATAACTGGGTTAAAATAAATAATTTATTGGTAAATTTTGAGTAAATAGAATAATACAATTATTGTCTTATAATCACTTAGTACAGGATGGCATGTCTGCTAACATTCTTTGCAGGTCTGACTTGCCATGGTTAGTTTTCACAGGGCATGTGTATTTAAGGTAAATAGTTACGAAAATATGTTAGAAATTGTAATTTGCTTTATACATTCTCCTCGTGGAGGAACTACTTGTTTTATTTTGGTTATTTTGTCGTACTTTATTTCCTATCATGTCATGCCATTTCTCTTATTGAGTTTTGGGAACGAAGAATTTCACACCAGCTTAATTGCCGACCCAAGTGGGCTTTGGCTTCTTTGGTACATTACCCGATTATCTTGTTTCAGGATTTAGTAGTTTCGGGCAAGCTTAGAGAAGTTCATTTTGTTCGTGACGAGCATGGCTGAGGAGTTGCATGTTGTTCGAGAGTCTAGGTCATTTTGTTTGTTAGGTGACAGTTTATTCTTTTGTAGTAGAATTTGGTGTTGCATTTTTATTGGGAGGGTTATGCCTATGTTTAGTTGAATTTGTTAGAGTTGGCTCTACGAGATTTAAATATTATTTTTCCTTCTTTTCGTTTGGCTTTTTAGAGCAATTGTTTTATTTTCCTCTAATTTGGTAAATTGTCCATTTGATTATTTCTTGTGGATGCCAACTGTTACTTTTAGCGAATGAAATTTATGTCCCGAATTTTGGGAAAACGGATAATCCTATGCGGATATTAGGATTTCGTTTTTCTCGAAATTTGGGGCGTGACAGTTGGTATCAAAACTCAGTTTACCCTAAGGTAGAGAGAGTCTAGGGGGTCCTCGGAATGTGGTTATGGGTAAGTTGTAAAGTATTTTGTGGATCTTATGGAGTGTCTAATTGTTGTCATTTTTATTTGAAGGATATGGCTGGAAGATATACTAGTCAGAATCCAAATGGGAACGGTAGTCGTAGCAGTGAAAATGTTGTCCCAAATGGAGATGACAATGGAAGTGGAAATGGTCATGCAAGAATACGATCCAGTTGAGTCAGACTATGATGATGCAGTTGCTACAAGGATTGCATCGGAATAGTAATCAGGATGACCCTTTTGCTAGAAGGGTTAAGGAGTTTGGGACCTTGGGTGATAAGAGGTTTACCGGAGACAATCCGAGAGATGCAGATGCCTGGGTCCAAAGTTGTGAGACTGTTTCAGTAGGATGCGACTTTCTGAAGTCCAAAAACATGAGTTAGCCGTACATCATCTGGATGGTGCTGCCAGTTATTAGTGGGAGGCTTTACTACCCTCCATTGATATTGTTGTTATGTCATGGGACGACTTCAAGGATCGGTTTGAGAGTAGATTTGTGCCTAATGCAGTTAAGGCGCAATGCGTTGTGGAGTTTAATATGTTGAAGCAGACTGGGAATATGACTGTGGAGCAGTATGTCACAAAGTTTAACGAGTTGTCGCGTTATGCTCCGTATTTGGTGGACACACCAGATAAGAAAAATGTCAAATTTATTGGGGGTTTGCATCACTACCTATCGAGGGCTCTTCTCACCGCAGACAGGGAGAGTTTTGACAGAGTTTTGGATTTGGCATTAAAGCACGAAGAACAAAACAAGTTGTATCATGAGAGTAGGGAGAATGGCAAGACGAAGTTGGGCGAGGTGTCAGGAAACACTCGTCACAGGGCGCCTCGCGTGATTATCGTAGTGCCCGTAGCCGTTTTCGTTGTTATGATCAAGGGCAAAGGGGTCAACAGTTTCAGAACCAGATATCTCAAGGTAGTTACCAGAACCAACATCAGGGAGGAAACAAGTTCCACCGCCAGGGTGGAAATCAATTTCAGATACAGGGATATAATCATTTCCAGAAACAAGATGATAATCAGCATCAGAGGCAGAATGGGAACCAATTCCACAGTCAGGGTAACCAAAGACAAGGTTATCAGGGTCGGCGAAACCAGACTATTCAAGCAGCGTCAAGGGGACATGCAGTGACTTGCTTCACTTGTGGGAAACCAGGCCATCGGATGCGAGATTGCTCTAATGATAAGAACACGCCACAGAATAGGCAAGGTTAACCCACCCAAGGGCGTGTATTTGCCACCTTACCAGATCAGGAAAACTTCCAAGGTACTCCTGATTTTTTTATCTCTAATATGAAGGTTTTATTTGATATTGGTGCATCATATTCTTTCATATCTCGACGTTTGGTTAATCGAAAAATGTTGAAAATTTTGCCGCTTGCTATATCATTATGTGTTACAACACCTTTAGGATGCTCAACGACATTAAATGAATTATGTAAAAATTTTAAGATTTCCTTCCTCGACAAAGTGTTCTTTGTCGACTTGATTGTGCTTGACTTTGAGGGCTTTGATATGATTTTGGGAATAGATTGGTTGTGTAAGAACCTAGTCACGCTAGATTGTGCAAAGAAGATAGTTTCCATTCATGCTCCAGGAATGCCTCCTGTTTCTCACACTTGTGGAAATTGTGAAGAATCGGTGATGTCTAGTTTTCTTTACTCGGTGGAGACGTCGGTGAAAGAAATCCGAGATGTAGAAGTGGTAAGAGATTATGAGGATGTATTTCAGGAAATTCCTGACTTGCCACCTAGGCGAGAAGTTGAGTTTCAAATGGATTTAGTACCTGGAACCGCTCCTATCTCTAAGGCGGCGTACCGGATGGCACCAAAAAAATTGAATGAGATGAAAGTCCAGCTGGATGATATGTTGAAAAAAGGGTAATTTTAGTGTTTTTGCTTTGTTTTATTCGGATATACTTATTGACATGTTTATTCATGTTAATGTATAGATGTTTAATCCTTTTGAGGTGTGTATGAACCAGGTTCATACGTCTTAGTAATTCTCCGTGGAGACCACCCACAATTTTCGTTTCGAAGAAGGTTGGTACCTTGAGGATGTGTATTGACTATAGGGAGCTGAATAAGATGACTATCAAGAACAAGTACTTGTTGCCTCAAATTGATGATCTTCTTGATCATTTGAATGGAGCAGTGGTGTTTTCTCAGTTTGACTTGCGAACTGGATATCATCAGATGGGTGTTGAAGAAGATAGTATTCCTCTCACGGCTTTTCGTACGAGATATGGATTGTATGAGTTCCCCGTCATGCCTTTTGGGTTGACAAATGCCCCAGCCTTTTTCATGGACTTGATGAACCTAATCTTTCGACCATACTTGGACAAATTCGTCATTATTTTTATTGATGACATTCTGGTCTACTCCCATAGTGAAGCAGAGCACCGAAAACATCTCAAGACAGTGTTGTAGACCTTGAGAGATCAGAAATTGTATTAGGGGTGGGCATCCCATCCCGCGATCCCGATCCCGTCCCGATTTTTTTGGGTCTTAATGGGATTGAATAATTTCATCCCGATCCCGTCCCGTCCCGTCCCGATCTAGAATGGGATGGGATGGGATGAAGATTTTCAATCCCGCCAATCCCGTCCCGTCCCGAACTAATTTTTTAATATTAATTATTAATATTTTTATTTACTTATTTTATGAACATTTGCATAAAATGTTCAGGCTTCCAGCTGCAGCAGGCCTTCCGGCAGGCCTTCCAGCAGGCTTCCAGCAGCAGCAGGCCTTCCAGCAGGCCTTCCAACAGGCTTCCAGCAGGCCTTCCAGCAGCAGGCTTCCAGCAGTCCAGGCTTCTATTTGATATGTCCAGATTAGCACGCTGATCCCGTCCCGTCCCGAACCCGTTTGGGATGGGACGAGGTCGGGATGAGGTTTTTCCCATCCCGATCCCGTATGAACAGGATGAGATAGGGATGGGAATATCTCGTCCCATCCCGTCCCGTGCCCACCCCTAAATTGTATGCGAAATTTAGCAAGTGCAATTTTTTGGAGAAAGAGAAGCATGTTGTTTCTAGTCAGGTATAGCAGTAGATCTTGATAAGGTGAAAGCAGTGAGGGATTGGAAACAACCTACTAATGCAACAGAGGTGAGAAGCTTCTTAGGGTTAGCTGGTTATTATAGAAGATTTATTGAAAAGTTTTCTCTTATTGTTGCCATTTTGACTAAGTTGACCCGTAAGAATGTTCAGTTTATTTGGACCAATGAGTGTGATAAGGCTTTTCAGGAGTTGAAGCACCGACTAACCACTGCGCCCATTCTAACTATTCCAGTGCAAGGTGGGAAGTTGGTGGTCTTCACTGATGCTAGTAGCACAGGTCTGGGTTGTGTATTGATGCAGAATCAGAAGGTTGTGCCATACACCTCAAGACAATTGAAGCCTCATGAAAGGCGATATCCTACCCATGATTTGGAATTAGCGACAGTTGTGTTTGCTTTGAAGATGTGGCGACACTACTTTTATGGGGAGCATTTTGAGTTGTTCACGGATCACAAGAGTCTCAAGTATTTGTTTTCGCAGAAGGAGCTGAATATGAGACAACAAAGGTGGGTGGAGTTCATTAATAGTTATGATTTTGAGATCCTTTACCACCCAGGTAAGGGAAATGTGGTAGCCGATGCTCTTAGTCGGCAACACACTGTTATGGCTTCACTCATGATGGAGGAATGGAAGTCTCTTGAGGCTATTTCTTCTTGTGATGTTCAGCTTGTCCAGGGGACGAACACGGCATATGTTGGTTGTTTATCTGTTTGACCTTCTTTGATCAGCAGGGTTCTAGAAGAGCAACATAAGAATTCTCGTTTGTTGAGCAAATTAGAAGACTTGGTGCTTGATAATTTAGATGATTGTCCCTCAGAGTGGTCAGTTGAGTCCGATGGTGGTTTGAGATTTCACGGAAACTTTGTGTGCCTAAGATTGAGGGGTTGAAGAAATAAATTATGGATGAGGTTCATAAGTCACGTTTTACCATTCACTTGGGAGGCACAAAAATGTATCATGATCTGAAACAAACTTTCTGGTGTGACGGTATGAAGAAGGATGTGGGAGATTATGTATCACGGTGTTTCACTTGTCAACAAGTGAAGGTCGAGCATCAGCGACCCTCAGGTTTGTTGCAGCCATTGGAGATTCCTATCTGGAAATGGGTTAATATTTCTATAGACTTTGTAGATGGCTTACTGAAGACTCGACAAGGTAATCAGTTGATTTGGGTCATAGTTGATCGTTTGACTAAATCCGCGCATTTTGTTCTGATTGGTGTGCACCGTACTACTGAACAGTTAGCCAGACGATACATCTGTGAGGTAGTTAGGATTCACGGGGTACCAGTGTCCATTGTGTCTGACATAGATCCCTTGTTTGCATCTGAGTTCTGGGAGAGTTTTCAGCGAGCCATGGGGACGAGATTAGATTTGAGTACTGCTTATCATCCTAAGACTGATGGTTAGACGGAGCGGGTGAATCATGTTCTAAAGGATATGCTTCGGGCATGTGTGCTCGATTTTGTTGGTAGTTGGGAGGATTATTTACCTCTCATAGAGTTTGCTTATAACAACAGTTATCATTCTAGTATTGGCATGACCCCGTTTGAGGCTTTATCTGGGAGACATTGTCGATCACCATCCTGTTGAGCGGAGGTTGGTGACATAGTTTTGCTGGGGCCAGAGGTTGTCCGTGAGACATCGGAGAAGGTGCAGATTATTAGAGCGGGAATCAGAACTGCTCAAAGCCGACGGAAGAATTATGCTGACCGGAAGCGTAAGAGGGTAGAATTTTAGGTTGGGGACCTTATCTTTCTCAAGGTTTCACCTATGAGCGGCGTATTGAGGCTCGGTAAGAAAGGGAAGTTAAGTCCTAGATTTGTGGGACCATTTGAGATCATTGCTCGAGTAGGGAGTTTAGCCTATAGACTCGCTTTGCCACCGAGCTTATCAGTTGTTCATGACGTGTTTCACATTTCCATGTTGAGGAAGTGTGTGAAGGATCCTCCTCACATAGTCCAACCCACATAAATCGAGATTAATGACGACTTCACCCAAGTAGCACGACCGATCAAGATTGTGGATCGTGATGTGAAACAACTTCGAATAAGGATAGTGAATTTGGTGAAAGTTCGGTGGAGTGAAAAGGAGAATAATGTAACTTGGGAGCTAGAGGACAAAGTGAAACAGTTGCACCCGGAGCTATTCATCCAGTGAATCTTGGGACGAGATTCCTTTTGAGGTGTGTATAATGTAATGACCCCCAATTTTGACAAATGATAATGTTATGTTGTGCAAACCCTAATCTTGTAGGGTTTTGTCTTTGGGTTGGTTAAATAGGGATTTGATTCTTCCCAGTCGCATAGAAAGTCTGTCAAAAAAAAAAAAAAAAAAAAAACTAAAGAAGCAAAAAAGAAAAAGGGTAAGGAAGAGAAAAGTAAACAGGTGAGTTCTTACATTTAATTTTCTTTACTTAATCTTTCACGTGATTGTATAAACTCATTTCCTCTAAAATATACCAATCAAAAATTTGCAACGTATGCTCTTTTCATGATGTTTAGATCTGACAACCTATGATGGGTAGGTCCTAGATACCTTGTTTTAGTTTTCATGATCTGACAGTGTGGGTAAATAAAAATTGGTAGTTGAAAAAAAAAGGCACATGTGATGTGAGGGTGTCTTTTTGGGTGTGATATTAATTTGGCAGGAAGATAGATTGGTATGTTAGACTATGATTTGCCCATATGTGAGAGCCCAGTTGAGTAGCGCCAACTACCATGCAAAATAGTTTACTAAAGATTTATATATATACATATATCTCAAGCTACTTAATTTTGTACTGTAGAGGTTATGGACTCAAGTATTGCTGGTACCTGACATTTCAACCTGAGACTTACACAAAAGAATGTATGGGTTGGTTAACCCAAGCACAACCCATCACACAGGGAATTGAGCCCGGGGCACCCCAAGTGTATTGGGAATTGGTTGCTAAAATAGGGCTCACCCAAGTTGAAACCTTAGGCAAAGTCTTTTACAAAGATTGGACGTTTTAAAACCACAGATAACTCTAGCTGGTCGGTACCAACATGCCTAATCTTGATCAAACATATTTTAATGAAAAATAAAATTGCTTATTTTAATGAAACAGTGGATACTTATTTTAATGATACGATGGTCATGTAAGTTGCTTTGTGGATACTCATTTTAATGAAACAATGGTCATGTAAGAGCGACAGTGATGGTGAATACTTATTTTAATGAAGTAGTTGTCATGTAAGAGTGATTTCCTTAGAATTACAAGGATAGTGGATAGCATGAATGTATTTTATATCTAGTTTGACATGTCCATATGATTGATGAATTGTGAGTATGTGGTGTTCCCTAAAAGAATGGGTGAACTTGTTGATTAATAATGTGTAAGAACGATGATATATCACAATAAGTCATACGAAAATTCTTGAGTTCATAAATTTTAATCATTTAGAACTACCACACCTCTTTTTATTTATTATTTCTCTTTTCTTATAGAGAAACTAAATAACCTGCGGGTTGTCTTGCGGATGTAGGGCACTTATTTCTTATAGAGAAACTAAAATAACTTTCGGGTTAGTCTTGCGGAAAGATGGTGGTTTTGAAATGCCTAAAATATGCTTTATTTTTTATCCGTAAAAAAAATGTGACGTGATCTATGCACATTGTTAGCCCAATAGTGGCTTTTATTGTACTCATATAGTTAGGGGTATCCGGTGATGCATGTCTGTATGTGATGTGTCCCCACTTGGGTATAGATGACAGAGAAGTCATCCTTTATATGAGAGAGAGACATATAGGCATGTATGTTCGACACGGATGTGGTGCGAATGTGGTATAGTCTAAACGGATAACTGAGTTAAAATAAACGGATAGTCTGATCAATTCATTATAAACGGATAACTGGGTTAAAATAAATAATTTATTGGTAAATTTTGAGTAAATAAAATAATATAATTATTGTCTTATAATCACTTATTACAGGATGACATGTTTGTTAATATTCTCTGCAGGTCTGACATGCCATAGTTAGTTTCCACAGGGCAGGTGTATTTAAGGTAAATAGTTACGAAAATATGTTAGAAACTATAATTAGCTTTATACATTCGCCTCGTGGAGGAACTACCTGTTTTGTTTTGATTATTTTGTTATACTTTATTTCCTGTCATGTCATGCTATTTCTCTTTTTGATTTTTGGGAAGAAGAATTTCACACCAGCTTAATTGCTGACCCAAATGGACTTTGGCTTCTTGGGTACAATAGTTTGTTTTAGGATTTAGTAGTTTCGAGCGAGCTTAGAGAAGTTCGTTTCGTTCATGGCGAGCATTGCTGAGGAGTTGCACGTCGTTCGAGAGTCTGCTAGGTCCTTTTGTTTGTTAGGTGACAGTTTATTCTTTTGTAGTAGAATTTGGTGTTGCATTTTTATTGGGAGGGTTATGCATATATTTAGTTGAATTTGTTAGAATTGGCTCTACGAGATTTAAATGTTATTTTTCCTTCTTTTCGTTTGGCTTTTTAGAACAATTGTTTTATTTCTCTATAATTTGGTAAATCGTGCATTTGATTATTTGTCGTGGATGCCAACTGTTACTTTTAGCGAATGAAATTTATGTCCAAAATTTTGGGAAAACAGATAATCTTATGCGGATATTAGAATTTCGTTTTTCTCAAAATTCGGGGCGTGACATATCTCCCGCATATCTAGGAGCACGGAGCTAACATGAAACTTCCCTCCTACAGTACGACTCCTAATTAGGGAGAGATTTCCACGAAAATCTCCTTCCTAAACTACGCCTATGATGGCCAGGTAAAAACAAAACTCCTTGCACTATAAATAAGATATGAGATTGGTAAGCTAAGGTACGCTACAAATTTTCTGTTACAACATTACACCTTCCTCAGAGCCATATCTGACTTTAGCATTGGAGTGTGTCATCGGCCACCCCACGGTGGTCTGTGGCTCACTTGCGTTACGTGTGCAGGTTAGCAGGTCAGCGAGATTAAGTTAAAGCAGAGAGCGGAAAAGACTGCATCAATAATAATAATAATAATAATAATAATAATAATAATAATAATAATAATATATTTTATTATGCATTTTAAAATTCTGCTAGTTGCTTGTAAAATCCTTACCAATCAGCCGACTGATCCAACGACAGAGTAGTCCTGAAAATTAGGAAAAACACATACATACGTGTTCATAGAATGGGTACAATTTGTACAAAAACCTCGTCTCACGTCATGAAAGCCATTTCTATCTCAAAATTAAGCAAAAAGCAAATCCACAATGAGAGAAAGAGAGAGTGAAACAAAGACAACCATGGTAGAAAATTTCCAACCTCCATCTCTTCTGGGTCCCTGCATCTGGTACCACCAATTTCCTTCTCCAAAGGCGCAAGAAACAAAGGTTCTCTGCCATCTATTGCTTTATCCATCCTTTCTGATTTGTTTGTCAATTTTGTTTGTTTGATCTTTTAATAGGTGAAGTTTCTGCAGGAATCAATGGATAAGGGGTCAGCTCATCCCTTTCAGCAGGTACTTTTGTTGAGTGCATCATCTCAATTTTTTATTCATGATATTCTCCATTGCATCTCTGGATTTTATTTATCTATTTTACTTTTTGAAATTTGTTTAATTTTTACTGTTTTACACAATATATTACTTGATCTAGACAATCAGATGAATGACCCTCAGTGAGCACCGGGGGTTAGCCTGGTGTTTTGCCTGGTGCTAACCCCCACCGTCCATGTTGCCTCGAGATAGGTACTACACCAATCTCGATGCACAATGAACGGTGGGGGGTTAGCACCAGGCAAAACACCAGGCTAACCCCCAGTGCACTTTAGAATTTTCGAATATTTTGATAGGAAATCTAAAACTTTTTTTAACCACGTCATTCTATTCCTACAAAATTTTCAAAATTGACTTCATTCATACAATCCCACCCCACCACCATCAAATTGACACACCCTTTTCTTCATACCGTCTATAGTTTGATTTTTGCTGCAATGTTCTTTGTATTCTTTTTTTTTTTTTAAGTTCCTTGTATTCTATTTTATAAAGGCTGTGTCTGGTTGCCAGGGTGAAAAGTACTGGTCGGCAATATCTCATTTTCTATGTTTTTTGTTAAAAAAATTGGGTCCAGAAATTTTCGGTGACTTACCTCTTTTCTAACAAATGCAACACATTTTATGACAGGAAGACATGAGAAGCAAGTCGAGAATCAAACTCTTGCACACTTGTGGGATTTCACTTTTAAGCATAGTTCATAGAGCATTTACAATAGCTCAGTTTCATCTCTTCCGTGGCCTAATAGTACCAGAATTACTAGCCAAATTTACCAGCCCTGTTGTGTATGCCATGCAATACCAATGGCTATTAGTGCTTTCCTACATTGATGACCAAATCCTAGCCATTGAAAACTTAGCAGAGACCATCTTCCCGTGCTTTGCGCATGTATTTGACAAAATCGACACACTTGTCCACATCTTTGAGACCTTCTCTGTGAAGTTTGGTGATGCAATCTTTCATGAGGACAAGAATGTCATGGTTGATACCAATTTCTATCACCAAGAGTTGGAGCCAACAGAGAAATCATCACTACACTTTAAAGAAGAAGCTGTTTATGATGAGAATGAGCTTGAAAGCCCTGTGAAACCACGCTCGGTTGAAAAGCCCATTGCACATGTTGATGAAGTGCCAATGGTTAAGGAAGAAAAACAAGCTAAAGTTGAAGCAGTGAAGGATGAGAAAATTATGGACCTTTTTACCGAAGCATGGTGTATGTGATAAGTGATATGTCGTACTATTTGATGTACACAATCAGGACTTAAATTTCATCAAACAATCAAAATCTTCTTATCAGATGAAAGATTTTTTGGCAGAGTGAATAAATCTGTACATTTCCCATGTTTTATTAACACTCTAATACATCATTTCTAGCTCCTACCATTCATTCTTAACCAAAATATTGACAGATTCAATGGAGATTCATGTTAATGTGGCACAGCGTATACAGTTCTAGCATGCATCTTGTAATAATTTTGACAGCCTTCCATATGACTGAAGGAATTTAACTATTTGCACGTTTAATTCTATTGAATATAAAATGCTTGGACTACATTGCCACTGAAGCAGTACAATGCCGAAACAATTATGTTATGTTGAAAAGCAAGATCTTTTTTTTCGCCTTTTAACATCTAAAACACAATTTAGAGTAGAAAGTATTGGCGATTCATCAGAACTTGGATCTTTCGTTATTTAAATCGTCTACTCCCTCACTTGTAGTGATTTATCACTTAATGAATGACTAAAGAGAGATCCATTGATATGAATCCAATTCGAATGTTTCATATCAATTCGAATGTTTTAGTTTGCCAGGTTGTCTCTTGCCTGTCCATGGATTCAATCTCCAAAAATGTCCCAATTGTTTCGAACTTTCGATTCTTGATTTACGGAATCCCCATAAATAGGATCAAACCTCATTCCAAGGTTTTGTTTACGTCTGAAGTTGGATTTCGTGTAGAATGAAAGTCACTATAACTACGACTTTGTTTGAACATGCTCCCAGAGGCAACAAATAATTAGAAGAAGGATCTTTTTTTTTCTTCTGTGACGACCTTTCTCATATCCTTGCGATCAATTTCCGAAGATAATCTGCAGAAGCAACCTCAACTTTTATGTTACTAGGTGGTTCTAGTTTGTTATCCGATGTTGCTCACTTCTTTTTGGATGCAACCATTCCTGAAGACTTTGATTAGGCATGAATACAAAAACAAGTATTTTGAAATCATCACCTTGAAAGTCCACACTTGACCAAGACATGATGATATTAAGGAGATTCGGGCGTCTAATACTTATCCAGGCATTTGGTTAGACAAATATTGTAAGCTCCTCTGTCGTTAAAGATTGCTTTTGTTGCTTTGAGAGAACACTCCTATATAAACAAAAGCATAGGTTTCAAGTCAATCATATTATCATTACTTACTGGCCGGCTATGAAGAGTTTTGCATAAGAAATCTTGGAAATGTGATGATTGAATAATACAGTGAAAAAGGTTTGGCTTTATTCCATCTTAGAGTTTATAGTATCTTAGATTGACTGTTCTAATCAACCCAGTGAGTGAAATTTGTAGGATATCAGCATTGGATGAATTGTTATCTAAAAAAAGCAATTCCAACCTGAACAAGAGAACCATTTCTTTTGCCATCATTGGGTTTTTCTGAAAGGTACACCATTTTATGTAAATCTGTTGAATGATCTCAGTCTATCGCAACTGATGTGTTTAATCACAGTAAATTGCTGCGCAAATCCCATGTGAGACACATGTATGATTGTGATGCGGTCCCAAGGGGATAAAATCTTTCTCTGTCCTTTGTTTTTTTTTTAATTATTATTATTGTTCTGAAGGGGGTTTGTTAGATGATTTACCTCTATGAGGAATGGGGTTGGGAAAATTTTCCGATTTATTTGTAACAATTTGACTATGCCCTGTTTCCTAGCTAGTTTTCTTGATACTACTCAATCTGAGTGTGTACATCAAGCGTTGTGGTAGTTTCGCATAGAGAAATTGGAAGTTATTGCATAGGTTAGGATATTTTTTGTTCAAGGCTTTCATTTGAGAGAACATTTTCTTTATATGTCAGGATAAATCAGGCAATTGGGGGATTGTGAGATCGGGTTATGGGCTTGCAGTAGCATGGGAAATGCCATTTCAGCTGTTTATCAGGATTTCAGGTATGCATCATGTAACAGTTAGGACCACTTCTATTATATCTACTTTGCTTCATATCCATGTGGTTGATAAATGTACCTAAGAATTGATTTATAGTGCATGTTTAAATTTGTTGATGATAAATCAGTTTTAGTATTGGATATTACAACTGAAGTGTAATGAGATGCCAATGCCATTATAATTATAGCTCATTGTTACAACACGGCTTAAAGTATAAGACGATATGTTGAGTTTGTGCAGGAACTAGGACAAGAGGATCAGCTCTTAGTCAAGTGCTTGCACCATCTCTAGGTGACAACATAAGACAGGAACAAACATAAATTTGACTGCATCTTTAATCTTACCGGAAAGAAAAAGCTTGTCTTTCTATACACAAGTCATATATTAAATGGAAGTTTTTTTTCGGACCTTATTGCTTGAATAAGTCTTATTTATGTCTTTTATACACGTACATGTATAATTTTTATATACTATATATTGATTTTTACACTTATGATCCACGATACATGTATCTTAAATTTAAGTTTCTTATTTACGTTACGATAAAAGTTTTGATAACTATGAATATGCCGAGTTAAAGATTGAATTTGGCAAGGCCATAACTAACCAAATTCTAATTTCTTTAATTCTCGACAAATGTTCATAAACATCTAACTAACTACATTGAAAGTAATCATGTTTTGTAAACTCTTAACGGAAAAAGAAAATCAATAAGAATGCAGCAAGTTGAGTAGAAAGTAGAAACAATATTGAACTAGTGAGGGCATCAACAGTAAGTTGAACTATGTTGAAGGATGGGTAAAAACAGTTTATGGTCTTACCAATACAAGTGACTATGGGTTTACCTAGTAAGCATGTAAAGGCTAGAGAACAATTTCAAACCAATACAAACTGTGACGACCCCCTCCCGCACTGTACTTAGGGGTGGGCACGGTTCGGATCGGTTCTAATTTTGGAGGAACCTAACTCGAACCATTTAAAATTAACGGATCCGGTCCGGATCCCCTCATTTTGAACATTGGAACCGAACCTAACTCAAACCGTTTGGAACGGTCCGGTTCCAAATCTAAGTTGATTATGTTTTACACTGATTTCCTTCTTAAATTTCCTTTCTAAATCTTTCCAAATCAAGTGTTTCTAAAATTTTAACCAAGTACCTGTAACAAATTCAGGTATTTAACCAAGAGAAATCATACAAGGTACTTGGGGACTTTCATACCTGTATGAAATTATATGGAATCATTATGAAAACAAGCATAATTGACAATGCATATTATAAACTAATCTACATCATACATACCTTCATTATATGACTGGTGCAGTTTATCATTCTGATCCATCAAGCTTCTGAGAGACATATTGGTCTCATTGTATTTGCACTCAATTTCTTTGATATGTTTGTTCTTCACTTCGATGACATTTGAGAGATTCGATACCAGCTTGGATGTTTTGCGCTCTTCTTCAGCAACAATATCTGCAATGATTTTCAAATCGCCATTCTTACTCAGATGCTCAAAGATAATGCCTCCCGCCTTGTAGTCATCTTCCCGTGCCACCCAGCCATAGAGGTTAGGCCCTAGTTGGCTCCTGCTTCTCCAATCTATCTTCCCCTGATGTTTAGCTTCAAAGTGTTTCTCAAATGACATCGCATTGTGGAATCCAAACCAGTCTTTCTTAAACTCCACTATCGCATTTCCAGAGTGTCCCCTGTAATTTCACAATGGATGAACCCTAACCGGATTAAACCCTTGCCTAGTCAACTGATCTCTAAGCTTTGAGCCACTCTTTCCCACAAATCTTCCACCCTTCTTTTCGATAGGAAGATTAACAACAATACCCACCCAGGGATATACAAAAACCTCAGCACGGTCATGGTCTCTCTCTGCACGGCTACAGAGGATACGGGTGCTCTGTTTGAGAAGGATGCAGGTGCGGAGGATGTGGGAGAAGGATGCAGCAGGTGCGGAGGAGGCGGCCTGCGGGTGCTCTGTTTGTTTCTCACTTTCTCTTCTCTTCTTTACTTCCATTCCATATTTAGGTTTTTAGAGTTTAAATGTGATTTGAAAAGGGTCCAACCCGGACCGATCCGAACCGTATCTACAAACACAAAATTAAAATCCGGACCGTTTAGAGCAAACCGGTCCGGTTCGGTTTGAACCCGCGGATTCTCGACCCGTTTGCCCACCTCTAACTGTACCGATGTTGTCCGCTTTAGGCTACCATCCGGCCCTCACGGCTTTAAAAGGCCTCGATACAATGGGGAGCTGACCCCGCACATATAAGGATCATCCTCCTCCCCTACCCAGGCAATGTGGGACTATGATTCCCCTTGTAGCTCGTCCAACATCTCTCGGCCTATTGGGCTACAACCCTCACCCTCACCTCAGGTCCGCCCACTTAGGGTCTTACAATCCACCCCCTTTAAAGCCCAACGTCCTCGTTGGCCACACAGGCACAACGTCCACGCTGCCCGAGGGCCCACCTCCATGTGGCACACTTCCGGCTAGGTTAGGCTCTGATACCAAATTGTAACGACCCCCTCCCGCATTGTACCGATACTGTCCGTTTTGGGATCCATAGGCATGTTGGGCTCCAACCCTCACTTCAAGTCCGCTCACTTAGGGTCTCAAACCAATCTGCTAATTACACTGTTTCAAACCATGGGGTGAGCTTAGAATTCTATGCAAGCCAAACTGGACAATTCAAGCCCAAGGGAATATAAAAAACGCATCAAAGGATAACTACTAAAAGATTATAAAATCTTTTACAAGATTAGCTTACTGCATTTGCAGTACAGTTGGTCCTAATAGGCAATAGTTTGGACCATAAAGACGGCACAATGAGCTATGTAATGAAAATATTAGGAAATTAGGTTTTTGCAATTAGGGTGAAGTGGCATGATCTAGAAATAATGATAAAATTTTCAAAGTGTTTATATGCATCTCGAGGTTGTAAAAAACTCTTGTAATGATGTCACATCATCCTGGTTGCATAACTCGATTCCCTAGCCTTACTCGCTATGTAACATCTCAGCAATTGTGCATGGTTCAAAACTATTAGAATCAACAGCCAAGACTTCAATTTTGATTCAAAACCTTCCTTTTAACTATCACCCCAAAAAATAATCATTTATTAATTTTACATGATGTTGCTCTTTACTTGATGTGAGACTAAATATATGTGTTCAATTGAAGGCAACATCTCAATTGAAATTTACTAATATGTTTTTTTGACACAAATGCATAGACTCAATCGACACGGAGCAAAAACAAGATGATCTAGACTTAAATTGAAAAATACATATTTTGAAAATTAAGCATTTCATCTCCAAAATCATAGATAGAAACACAGACAAATATACCAAACAATAGAAATTTTTTTTTCCAGTGAGAACAAACCTAGTAATGTAAGCACTTCATCTACCCAATATGAATTCTTGCAAGCTAGGGCTTCTTGGAAATATAGAATGAGAGAAGATTCGATAAAGATGGAATCTTGGTATTATGATGAATCGATGGCGGGTGAGGAGAGTTTGGGCGGGAAACCATTTGCAAATGGAGGGAAAGATTGGAGATAAATGAAATGTTTTGTGTTGTTTTGCAAGCAGTGGAGTTTAACTTTTTTAGGCAAGACAGCCACTACGTGTACCGTGCATCCATAACTTTTGTTATGCCATACCACATCTTGGACAAATTTTTTGTTGTTAAAGATTTACTCCGTGCAACCACAGAAAGGCTCCAAGCATGGAAAAAACCATTGAGTTCTACTAGGGTTTGAATCCTTTGATGAATAATGACGACTTGAGTTATAAATCATACAACCAGTTACAAAGGAAGAGATCAAATTGTAGTTTCTTGGTTGGCTCCATCATTTAGGAAGAGATTATAAGCTCACACGTTGAAGTAGGAGTGGTACAATGGTGTTCAAAATTTTGTAGTGGTAAAAAGTAGAAACTGTTAAGATTTGTGGAGTGTTAATTGATTGTTGCCAAAAACTGATATTAATGTCGTTGCATGATTTCAACATCAATCAAAGAAATAACTATTGTTTTTATTTATTTTTTTCCTTTAACTTGCAATATACTTCAATAATGCATAGTGAAAGTATGAGTTATCGACTACTTCACGTAGATTAGAAGACGATGATTTTCAATTTAAAGAATAAAGAGAAAAATAAAATAATAGATGGTAAGAATAAACTAAACGTTAAAGGAGAAAGAGAAATTATTCGGATACATCTCTTTCAACCGAAACAATATGTGGTGAGGGTTCACACCCGACTTCGCCATATTCTGCACATTTATCATTTCCTTTTCATTCAATTTACCAGCAAACAAATGACCAACAAAGTGATTTTGCTCGAGGATGATTGTGAGTTACATATGTCATTTGCAACATCCAATTATCATTCTCTAGTGGGATCCCTCTCAACTGAAATGTGCAACCACACTTATTCGTACTGTTTGATTGAACATAATTCTTTAACATTTTGTCGGGCTTCCCTTCCCTTTCACAACCAAAATGGATCATTCCCTTCCGTCTGTAATTAGCAGGTTTCAATTTAGTGATAATAACAGTTATGTTATATAACCCCTACCGATACCTTGGACCCAAACTATCAACACAGACCTTGATGAGAATACCTAAAAAAATATATAATTTGTTAATAACAACATATTTATAACAGTATCGCATGAAAACTGGTGAAAACGAAAATATACAAACTATTGTACCTCGTCCGTAACAAATAAGTCACCATTATCGAGTATCGCTTCCATTAATTTTTCTTCACTGTTAATGTCACCACTTCCATCATCGACTAACTTGTCATCAACATTATCACATCGTTCTGCATAATGATTCATTTTATAATTAGTTTCATATATTAATTTATATTTTTAATTTACTTAACAACGAAATGGAGGTTACCTGTACATGGTTCGTCTCTGGGTTATCAACATCATTTATAAACATGTTCATATTTATTACATCCATGAGAAATGCCTACGCACCAATGCATCAAACAATAATGAAACAATTATCTTGTAAAATACAATAATTTCTTTTTTAAATATGATGCAAATTGACACGTTACCTCAATTGGAATTGATTGTTCTTGTTATTTAAATTGATCATCTTCTTTACCTTCGTGTTAACACTTAAAATCTTCAATTCTAATATCATCAACTTCACTAAACCCATTCATTTCCATCTAATAAAATCAATCCAAGTTCCTCCAAACTAACTTGAGGACTAGGAATGACCAAATTCATCAGAAACAGATAAGTGGAAGTCGTTCATGATGCAACCTTGGACGAGACGCTGCGATAAGGAAGAGATAAGATAATGTAACCGAGGAGGGAGAGATAGGGGAGAGCGAGAAGGACGAGAAAGCTGCGAGGAATAAGAGTTTGCTTGCCGAGCTTTGGACAAGACACAGTGAGGAGATCGAGGGTTTGCGTTTTGGGATTTTGCGATTTGGGCGTTTTGGTTTTCCAAATTATTTGGAAGGTATGGGTAAATAAGAAAAAAAAACTGAATGGTAGTGCGAGACAATATATATGGTGATGTGGAATAGTCACTGCCAACTATATAAGACAATTTTAACAACAAAAAGATTTCGTATTTGGACAATGGTGGTGGTAAATAACCATTACACGCCATCGTCATCATCTCATCAACAAAGAAAACACTGGAGATATCAATGATTTACAAATTTATCTAAATTGTCTAATGGTTTTTAGGACATCATCATCTACAAATAAAAATTAGATTCCACGAATGCCCTCAAACAGCACACAAAACACAAAACCTAAAATAGCTATATCCCATCCCAATATCATCTCAACGTCCACAAGTCCCTCTCACTCCTCTGTGGCTCCGCCAAGACCAGTATATGATATATCGCGTGGAACCACTTGACGGCAACATAATCCAAATTAGTCCGTCACCCCCGCGTACGTTATCCCCACACATGAAGCGCAATTTAGCGGGCACCTACGAATGGTCAACACCAACCCATTGAACACATCGACGCTCTACATCCGTCCACGTGTCTCCCATCCCCCGCCTGCCTGCCTCGTGGATCTATCCGTTACCCTAAAGAGAGAGCAGAGAAATAATGTTAGAACTCTTTCTCTCCTGTCTCTCTCTGCAACTCTTCAAAGAAGAAGAAAGAGAGCAAATTTGTTAAAAAATGGGGAAACTCCTCTGCGACTCCTCGACCACAGCCATTGCCGAGGTATACCAACATTCTCCCTCGCCGCCAGCTCTGCCCTGGAGAGAACCCGAACACATCGAAAGCACGGATCTTGATGATGACTTGAAGACTACATGGGAGGGGGTGAGTGGGTTGGAGGACCAGCAAAGGAGGTATCTTGAGAGACTAGATACAAAAGGGGTTCTTTGGAAACACCCAAATGAGGGTTCGTCCATGGTATTTCGTCTCTCACATGGCGGAGATGTTGAGGCGGATGGGAACTGTTTGTTTACAGCTTCCAAGAAGGCCATGGGGTTGGAGATTGATGCCAGGGAGTTAAGGAGAAGGACGGTGAAGAGGTTCTTAGAGGATCTTGCATTGGTCCATGAGGAAGAAAGGGGTTCCATTGATTCGTCAATTAAGCATCTTTATTCGCCTGATTTGAAAGTTGGGTGGGGGGTTCATGTGGTTCAGGAGGTGAAATTGTTGGCCAGGAAGGCGGATCGGGATGGGCTAGATGGGGCCATTAATGAGCTTGTAGATCTAGGTATGCAGAGGTAAGTTTTATTTTAAAGTTTGTATCTTTATTATTGGATCTGGTTGATTTGTTGTTTGTAGCATTTGGGGTTATGTTGTTGTTGATTTTCTAGTTTGTTTTGTACGATTTAAGAGAGTTTGCTGCGGAATCGATCTATAAAGAGAGGTGTATTGAGGTTGATAATGCGGAGAATTGGGCCAAGTACATGTCCACTTCTGGGTCTCCGGAAGATGAGTTCGATATAATTACATTGCAATACACTGAAGAGGGTTTGTTGAGTGTGGATGAGAATAGGGAAGGTCATGCGGCTGCATTTGGAGATGATATTGCAATTGTGAGTCTTGCAACAGAGTTCAAGAGGGAGGTATACGTGGTAAGAAGAATTTTTACCCCTCTGAAATACATTTGTACCTTCTTGCATTTATGTGGTTTAGCTGTCTAGGTAAATTGTAGTATGACTTGTGTTTATATGAAGGGTTGTTGTTGATATCGAGTTGATGGCATTTTGAATTTTTTGTACCAACTGATGGTGACATGAGCATCAAGTATCAGACATGTTGACCCCATGAAAAAAATCATGTTTAAAGTGTATCCAGACGGGTCTTAGCATTGAATAAACCACTTTGACTAACATGGTAAAGTAACCATGAAATGAAGTACCTTTGACACATACAAAAAAAGTAAATTTAATTGTAATCCCTTATGTTACAAGGGTTGAGTGATTAAAGTTGTCAATCTGCAAACTCTCCCCACTGTTGGGTGCGCTCTTGTATATGATAGTTTTTTTTATTTAGCTGAATATAGCAGTTTGTGTCGCTGAAGAATTCTTATTCTCATTGGACTCATGCCGGAATGCTGATTATTGACTAACTTATACTATGGTTGTCAATGAGGTATGTCCTTATTATTGTTCTTATGTTGGGCATGCTATGTCTATAGTAATTTTTGTTATTGGAGTTACTGGTACTGGCAAATCAGAATATCTTCAAACTACGTGAAACCTATAATAATTAGCAACTCTAGATATCTCTTTCTTGTGCTTGTGAAAAGAACTTTTGCTTGAATATCATCAATCTATGTCAAATCTCTAATGATAGTTTTCTAGATTGGATTTAGTTATAACTATTTTGTTTTTGTAAAAGAGGTGTTTTGCACAATGATACAATGTCATGAAGTAGTGATTGTCATCTTATGATAAACTAGTCCTGTTTGGATTTATGAAAAGAGGATGCTACAGATGTTAAATCGTCCTTGTTTCAATCATTTTTCAAACAACAGTATGAAGTATTTGAATATACTTTTGACATTGCCATGTACTATAGGTTCAAGCACATGGGTCAGATGCAATGGTTGATGCAGAAAACTGTGTTTTTTTCCTCCCACATCGTCCAAGGAATGAGATCTGTGGACCTCCATTTTTTCTTTTCATGAAAGGCACTGGTAAGCACCAATCAATTGTTTATACATAACTGTAATGGTGTGTGTTGTGAGGCAAGGGGGTTTTTGGGTGCTCACATGTGTAGATTGTTATGTGCATTTTGTAAATGGATGTTTACTCAATATTTAACCGTAGCCATAAAAATTATGTTTCTAGTCATGCTTGGTTCTTTGCATCGAGACACAGAGAAAATAGGTGCTTAGTTGGTTTGTAGACATCTATGATTTAGTGCACTTGTAGTGGCTTCTCTAAATATGTGCAGTCAAAAGTAAATGAAACTTTTGTGAGTGGTTAGGTTATGCAACTGAAAAAATATGGTGCTTGTACACATTTAATATAATAAAAAAATGATCTGATGTAAAGTAAAGCAACCCTTACTTGGTCAGAACCAAACAACAAAAGGAATCATAAATCTCTCAGGTAAAAATTGACTAGACATCATTATTTATGTAAGTTTCCGTCATAATTAGGTCATTGTTTTAGGCATAGTTGTTAGAAATTAGAATCTTATGATTCGCAATTTGTATAACACCAAATCCAAAAAAGCAATACGACGTGAGTGTTTGAGTGAAGGGAAAAAAAAAGATGTGAATCTTACAATTCACAACTCAATCCATGCACATTGACACAAGTTGTGCAATTAGAGCCGAGCTTGAGGACAAGCTAGTAAAGCCTGACTGCGGGCCCTCATGAAATGTGTATTTTTGGGGCGCCTAATTTTCAATTACCTATGTGTTTGGGTCTTTATTTTTGTATTTTTATTGTGGTATTTTCTAATGCCCAATGGATGTTGTCTTAATTGATAAGAATTGTATCACAAGTCCAAGGTTCAAATCTTGCCAAATGCATTTAAATAATTTCTTATTTCTATTATATATGGGCTTCCTCATACATAACACATTAAAGGCTTTAACATAAGCGGCACATTATTTTGAGTTCGCTTCATGCCTCTAAAATCTTAGGGCTGGTTGTGTGTGCGATTCTCGGGAGCATTAGGAAAAACTTTGGACACATGTTTTCCAGGATGTAATTGTCAACAAAATTTGTTAATGTTATCTTAAAAAGGTTTAAGGCCACAAACACATTTTAACCCAAGCCAAACAAGCTGTCCTGGTCCTGAAGAGATAAGCTCTTCAAGATTTGCACACATCCATGTGTTGGAATCTTGGAGAACACCCCAAGAAACTCCAAACCAGTGAAAGGAGTGATTCCACATCAAAGTAGCAATGTCACATCATCCGGCCTATGGTTTTTACAGGCTCGGAGCAAACTGAAAAAAATGTGGCCCTTATTTAATATATTTGAGGCCTTGGTATAAATGGAAAAAAATGCCCTTGACTAGGCTTGAACTTTGGAATAGCGTGAGTCTTACCACCCAAGCAAGAACCCGCTGTTGTTTTTGGTATATACAGGCAACCAATCTATATAGGCAACCAAACATTTGGATCCCCAAAATAGGCATTTTCACAGGAACCCCAAGCCAGGCATTCCTAGCTTGCCCTCACGGGTCAACCGGAATGCCTTTTTTTAAATTATTATTATTATTATTATTATTATTATTATTATTATTATTATTATTATTATTATTATGATTATTATTTAAGCTATTTCCATAATTTTTAATTAAATGTCATAAATTGTTGTTAAATAGTCTCAGAAACATTGTTAAATAGTTTTGAAAAATTAGAAATATGCATATTAACAAAATGAAAAATTGGTAAATGGAGTGAAGGAGATGTGGAATTATAGTTGGAAGTAGAAGCCATGCACAGGGTTTATGACTGGAATTAGCGATTTAGTCACATAGGCATACATGAGTATTTGTTGAAAGTTTGCAAGGAAGTCCATCAAGTACTAGTCTGAAAATAGTTTGCAATTCACAGTAACACAAAAAACTTTCAAGCTATGTTACATATTTTCCCCTTACTTGTGTCTTTGGTGCATAGAAGATGCCTTTTCAGATACCTAATACATTTGTTCATAATCTCTCCTTGTAATATAATGGCTATTTATAAATTGCATTTGCACAATTTACTTGTCAACAAGCTTTGATTGAATAGTGCCCTCAATATTGTCTTTAAGTTGCCTTTAAAATCTTTTTACACATCCAGGTTGGAGCTGTGCTGGAGCTGATCACTATGAACCCTTGATAGCCCATTCCTCTCTGCTTCTTTCCCAGGAGAAGGGTGTTGTTGTACTCTGAGTTTGCATATGCAGTTTTGAAGATTAGAGTCTTTCTCATTTCATTATTTGCCGGGAATCTAGTTCTCCTGATTTTTTTTAGGTTGCATGGAGAATTTCCATCCCGTAGCTTTCAGTCTTAACAAGGTTAGTAGTTTCGGTCGCTATCACCCTAACTGCAGGGCCTTGTGCCTGCACTTGAGACCCTTTTGTAGTAGTATATGTTCATTGGTTTGCAGGTTTTTGTTGTTTGTTAGTTTCATGATATTTCTTTTTTTTTTTTGGGAGGGCAAGTTTGATGAAATTTATACCTCAACTTGTTGTAGTTTGTGGTCGAGATACTCTGAGTGATAGCAAGTTGTTGCATCTCTACAAGAATTCAATTTTATTGAATGATAAAACTGATTTTTTTTCGTGCATATGCAGTGTCTTCTTTACTTATAGCAGTAAATATCTATATAGTATGGAATTGTTCACTTAGTTGTGAGCTTCAATAGGATCCATTCACAGTAATGGTGCAGTAAACATAATCCAAATGATCTTAAAGATGTTTATGAGCTTCAGTAGGGTTCATGCACAAAAATGATGAAGGAAAAGTATCCAGTGATCTCATAGATGTTCTTGGATATCTTGAACAGGAAAAAAAAAAAAAAAAAAAAGAGAGCACAATTTAATATGGTCTCATAACTAAGAAGTCAGAATTTTCTTACACCTGCAGAGTTTAGGAGTCACAGAACATATGTTGAACATGCGAAAATGTCCCATATGCATCCCTTTATCTTCTGCTCTCTATCTGTGAATCACTCATTCCTTGGACTGCTAATCATCTATTGCATCCAGAAGTTGGCTTGTGTTTTTTGAATTTCTCATGCTGCATCTTGTTTACTATGTTCAATATGCTAAAGCTTTTCTTAGTCCATGGTAAAGCAGATAGACTGCTAGCATTCTATTGGTTGGAACACTGTTTGATTGGAATAGTAACAGCACTATTGTACACAAAAACCGTATTATCCACTGAAGTTTTTCCAATTTTCCTAGCTATTGTACACAAAACTATGGTTGGAACACTATCTCTTCTTTTTTCACAATTCAATTTTTGTGGTTTGGATCTCTTGCTCATCTTGCTGAATTATTATGATTTCGGTGTATTGATATAGCAAGAAGGGGAGGTGATGTTCTGTATGTGCAGGTTTCAGTTGATAAACTTCTGAACAGTGTAATTTCAGATACAAGCTACCAACACAAGATAAATTGAAGTGTGTAGCTGTATTTGGGTTTGTGATTGTTGTTCTGTTTTGGTACTTGTATCATGATTCTCATCTGATGAAATACTGGAGCTTGGAACATACATAAGATTGAGGTAATCGATACATCATTCAGTTTCGTCATTTGTTCTGTTTCCTTTGATGTGTTCCCATATATCATGCTCTTTCATGGAAGCTATTTGAATTCGTGTTTTTATTGTGTTGAATGATATTTTTAATGAATTTACATTCTAATGGGTAGAGCATGCACTATATCGAGTTAAACTCGGTCAAGTGTAATGAGGTTGCAAGGACAGATATTTCAAGGTATGTTGTTAGCCGTAACAGCAGACTAGGTTCATTTATCAAAGATCAATCTAGGTCATTTCCCGGAGATCAAAACGGTTGAACTAATGTTCATGCTGTGCACTTTCAGTGTAAACTACTTGGGTAGCAAAGTAGTGATGGAGGAAAGTGTGTTCATATAGTCTGGTGGAGTGTATTTTATTGGGTACTTGCAGAAACTTGTAATCTGTTGGAGATGTATTTAAGATGCTTTTTTAGGGTCTCCATGACATTTATTTGTCTTCATTACCAGAAAAGAGAATCAAGGGAAGTGTGAATTCAAGAAGGTGAATTCCACTCGGTAACAAGTGCATGTACACGATTTGATTAATGGAATGCAGTTAAGATGCTTTTTTAGGGTCTCCATGACATTTATTTGTCTTCATTACGAGAAAAGAGAATCAAGGAAAGTGCGAATTCAAGTAGGTAAATTCACTCGGTAACAAGTGCATGTACACGATTTGATTAATGGAATGCAGTAGCAGCAGCAACTGCAATCAGCCAAACAGTGAGCAAATTATCTAGGAAACCCCATTTGAAGACAGTTTGAGTGCAGACTTGGGTTATAATCTGAATTGTGAGAGGTATGGAGAGATCTGAAGCTAGTACACAGGCAGGTGAACAAGGGATGCTTATATGTTGCCTACAATCCATACCTACATGCAAATGATCAGATAATGGTCTGTCTTAGCATCGAAATCTCGTTTTTCCTGCTGCTTCATTTCCACGTTTGTTTCTTTAGAGATAATGTGATTGAACAGTCATCTCAACCTCAAAAGCTTCCTTTCTGATTTTCTTTCTCTTCACCATTTCCATAAATATCTTCACAGTTGAACTATTCTTTCATAAGAAAGCTGATAAAAAAAAAAAAATGAAGTGAGAACACGGTTGGCAAAGCAAGGTTATGGCAGTAATCTATGGTTCAATTGAAGAAACAAAAAACTTCGTCTATATGCAATTTGGTTCTTCTCTGATCGTCTTTCCTTGTTTTAGTTCTAAACATAGTGCATTATTCAATTTTTCCAAAATATAAGTCATTTAAACATTTTGTTGGTGAGCAAGGAATGAGATTTTGTGAAATTTTGGTGAAAATTTTATTTTTTAGAATTACAAAATGAAAAAGGGCGAATTTTTTTTTTTTGAGGGGTTATTTTTGAAAAATTTTGAGATTTTTTTGTAAAAATACAAAAATCAACTAGCAAAAATGACATTTTTTCGAGGGTTTTTATCCAAAAAATTTGAGATTTTTTCATAAATTTGGAGGTTTTATTCAAATTATCATTTCTTCTAACTATTTATTATTTTTGAAACCAACCCTATAATTTTCTATCATTTCTTCTACTTATATATTGATTTTTGAAATCACTCCATGATTTTCTAATCATATATTGATTTCATGTTTGTTTCATTTTTTGGTATTTAGACTTCATTTAATATGTTTAATAGATTTATTTAATTGCATATTTTTTTCACATATTTCATATACCTTTGAAATTCATTAAATATATTTCATGTATTCTCAAATTTTTTACATTTTTTCTTTTCACATTGAAATATTTCTTAAAATTAGGATACCGAAATTAACTCAAAAAACAAAATTACAATCCTTAATTTTTTTTATTTTTTTATTTTTTGGTAAATGACTTACCATATATATTAAGTAATATTACATAGTGTATGTCCCGCATTAGAAGCCAACATGTGAGCTTTAAAGTTAAGTTCTCTAGGATTAAAATTACAAGACTAGTTTGAAAGATTGGATAAAAGTGACTTGATGCTAAAGACAATGGGTCGCCACATCCAATGAAAATTCGTCTGCGCGTCTCCCAAGTCAAAATGCAAAAGGGAATGTAAACCACCAGAGTCACCCAAGATGATGGCCAATGATGTGCCTGGACCATTAAAAGAGCAGCTTCCACAGCAAACATTTGGCCATAGTATTGTCAAAAACTCAGCCTGGAATCCTATCTACAATGTTAACACGGGTCCTACCAAAAACATCCACCGCAATAACTCTAAAAGCTCCCTATTGTGATGATGCAAAGAATTATATATCATAAGTTACCAAAAACATCTCAGGAGTAAGAGAGGTGGGAATGGTCTTAGAGTTTCTGTAAATAGTGTTTAATCTGTGACCTCTAACTGCCAAAAGTTGTTGATGGATGATTTTTAATCTGGAATCTTGGGAGTCTAAAAATGGTGATGGAGGGATATTAGGGTCCATTAGGCTGGGTTGAAGTGATGTGGTTATAGCAGCCGATTCTAGCACCTGGTGTAGGGATGCAGTGATGGACCGGGTAGTCATGTGGGGAGTGACCATTGGTTATACCAAGCCTTCCAGGTGCAATTGGCAGAACGGATAAATTGTGGAACAAAGAATTTATCCTTGCAGAAGATGATGGAGTTGCAGGACTGCCAAATGGAAAGAATGACAACAGTAAATTGAGAGAACATTTCCTCTCGTGCTAAAGGTGTGTTGTGGTCGAGTTACATATGAATTTAAGAGCTGCCTGAGTGGTTTGAAGTGGGAGATTGACGACATTCCAATTGATAGGGAGAGGGGAGAGAAGCCAGAGCTTTTGGATCATAGGGCAAAGGAAAAATAGGTGAGTGCAATCCTCTTGATGTTGCCGACAAAAGACACACAATCCTCAATAGGCACGTGGATGCGTGTGAGATTAGTCACGGTTGGTAGAATATTCTGGGCTGCATTCCATAGAAGAAGAATCGCAGTTGTTGGGGCTTTGATTTTCCATAATTCTCGGAGAATTTTAAGGGTGAGCTGACCTTCACTTTGGTTGGACGAGGAAGGTTCCAATTCATCAAGGAGAAAACTTTAGTCGTGCTTTTGACCGAGATTATTCCTCTTTTGTCAAATTTCTAGATTAACGTGTCCTTATCTAAGGTGTGACGTATGGAAATATCGAGGATATCTCTGACAACCGGGGGTGGGAAAAGGGTGGTGATAAGGTCAACATTCCACCTGGGTCACGACCGTCCTGGTTGATCCATATGTTCTAGATTGTGCTTAAGGAGTCAGCAATGGGCTGCTGAGAAGGTGCTGAGGACAACACTCAGCCAACACTAGGTTGGGTTTCACCAATAATCATTCCAAATATGAGTCTCCTGTGCAGATCTGATTTGCCAAAAGATATGGTTGCTCATTTTTTAAAGGGCGAAGAGATTACCTCTCCAGGCAAAGGAGGCAGTCGCAGGTGTTCTTGAGAGTTGGAAGGCACTTTTGTTGTGAAAGTATAATGCTTTAAACTGCACATTACACTGGGTTTGTGAGTTTGCTATGACATTCCACATGCTTTTAGCTTTCAAAGCAAGATTCTTGATTTTTGCATTGGGAATATTCAGACCACCCAGAAGCCGTGGGAGCGTTATTCTGTCCCAAGTACAAAGGTGTCTAGTTTTACTTTCCTCCGTTCAATTCCAACAAAAATTCCTTGCCAATGTATCAATTTGGGTGGTAACCAATCGGGGGAGAAGGTAGGTTTGCATAGTATACATTGTGATTGAGTATAGGACTGATTTTATCATCACCATTCTGCCAGCTTCAGATAGTACTTTGGATTTCCAGCAAGACATTTTGGCATTGATTTTATCAATTAGAAATTGAAAATCGGACGCTTTCTTCTTAGATCGAAGCATAGGTGTGCCAAAATATTTATCTTTCAGGTTGTACAGCTTGGATCTCAGAATTCTATTAATCATTTTCGTATGTCTAGGGTGAACATTTGAGCTGTAAAAAACCGAGACTTATCGTAATTGACAGCTTGCCCCGAAGTCGCCCAATAAGCCGATGACAAGTATTTGATGGAATGGGCCTTGGCTCAGAGTGGCCCTACAAAAGATCATAAGATCATCCACATAAAGGAGATGACTGATTGAGGGAGCATGGTGGTGGAGGATAAGGCCTTTGACGTCATTATTGGCCTTAGCTCTAGCCAGCAAACGGGATAGCGCTTCAGCCACAATTATAAAGAGGTTAGGCGAAAGTGGGTCACCTTGTCTGATGCCTCTGGTAGGTTGAATCTTATCAATGGGATAACCGTTAAGCAAGATCCTAAGAATGGAAGTTGCAATACATTGTTCAACCAGAGTTACCCAGTCCTGGGCAAAGCCTAACTGCTTAAAGGACTTGTAAAAGGAAGCTCCATTCTACCCGGTTGTGGCCTTTGGTCATATAAATTTTAATTGCCACCCATCCATGTTTTTTTCGATGAGAGTGTTTCATCTGAAAAAAATGCTTCATGGGCTAAGTTGACATTATCGGATATGGAGCGTCCTTTGGCTGGAGAGATGATGGAGTCAAGCAAGGGTTTCATGCAATTTGCAAAGAACTCAGATATCACTTTGTAAATCACATTGCAAAGGCCTATAGGCCGGAATTTGTCAAGAGTGACTGGATTTGAGACCTTGGGGATAAGAGCGAGGAAAGTCTCATTGAGCTCAGGGTCAAGAGTTCTAGTGATAAAGATATTGGTGACCACCTCAACAACATCCCAATAATGCTGAAAAAAGAAAGCATGAAAACCATCGAGTCCGGGTGCTTTATGGGCGGCAAAACCAAAGACAGTAGATCCGATTTCTTCTTCATCCGGTATTCGCAAAAGACTCTGATTATCCATATCTGTAACTATCGGAGTGAATAGTGACAGTATATCCAAATTAGGTTCTGGATTTGAAGATTGAAAAATGGTTTCAAAATACCCGTTAAGGATTTGACCCACGAAGGAGTGAGTAAAATGCCAATTGTTATCCATACCTCAGAGCCGGAAGATATGATTGCGGTTTCGGCAAAGTAAGGAGGAGATATGAAAGAATTTGGCATTTCTGTTACCATCTTTAAGCCAAGACTCATCTGACTTATTTCTCCAGAACAATTCTTCTCTATAAAGAAGCTATGTAAACCTATCTTCCAAAATTAGGGTAGCATTGGCATTATTGGTAGAAGGCGGAGCATTGTGAAGGTTATTAAGGTTAGCCCAAGTATTTTTGATGTTCTGTGTAATATTTCGAAAGACCTCTTTGTTCCATCGTGAGAGTTTGTAGCTTAATCTTTTCACTTTCACGTTAAACTTAAGAGCAGGGTTAGAATGAGAGGCGGACTCCAAGGAAAATTGCACTAAATATCGACAACTTAGATCTCTGGTCCATATGTGCAAAAATCGAAAATGTTTGGGGCCCGATTTATAATTGGACAAAATGAAAAGGGAGAATGCTTTGTGATCTGAAGTGGATGTATGAATAGATCTGGCTAAAGTTGCTAGAAAGCACTCCATCCAGTCCGTAAAAACAAGAATTGTATCTAATTTAGATTTGATACTTTAAATATCCTTTCTTTCATTATTTCAAGTGTCCTAGAGATTAAAGGAAGGTACTAGGTAGGTAACTAAGAAAGTAAGGTACAGGTAAAAAAAAAAAAATCATACACAGAAGCAAAGGAGAAAATGAGGGATCATTGTTTAATGCTGATTTTGTAAAAATTGAAGAAGTAACGGGAGTTTAAAGAAATGAGTTTGAAGGAGTGGTGGGTCCTTATCATTTCTTGCAAATTAAAGAAAGAACTGATCACTCAATGCTACCCAATGGACAAGAAGAAGACCTCAAATACTGATTATCTCTTTCATTGTGTGTTTCAGTGCGAGATGCTACATCAAAACTTTTACAAAAGAACCATTTTAGTGAAGAATTCACTTAGGTCACTGTTATAGGAAGCAAACAACTCAAAGGGCCTATGAAGCTCATCACTTTTTACTCTTCGGTTGATTGTTTGCACTAAGCGATCAGAACTCACAATATTAGTAAGTTTAGGCAGTTAGGAAACACAACTATTTTTTAGTCAGGTTTATGTTATTTTATACTTTTACCTCTTTTCTTTAAAACACAACCACAAACATCAATTATAGAATGGGTAGAAATGTAAAAAGCCTCAAACTTAGCCAAAAAATGGTTGTAGTCCCTGACTGCCTAGAATTGTTGCTCACAGTATATTGATGTACAACTTACATAATGCATAAGAGTGGAATCCATCTTCCAGTGGTGATCCTAAGTCTACAGGGGCCTTAGGCGAACTCTAAAAATGGGGTTTTTTAAGAAGAAGAAAAAATGTAATGCCCTTGTTTTACTTAAATATGACTCTTATAGCATTTTGATATGCAAAATCACTAATTATATTGTTGTAATCAACTTTTTTCGCCGAGTCATTTTCTATAGACATCATAGCTAACTCATTTAATCATTCTTGTGATACGATGGACTGATTATACGATTTTATCAACTTCAATTTTGAAAAACTTCTCTCTGCGAAGGCTACCCCGTTAATGGAATAGTCAACAATATTCTATATGCGATCCAAACATTTGAAAAACCACCATCCATTTTTTGTAAATGATTTAACATTTCAATAAGTTTTTTTTATTTCTTCGGATAAGATGTTAAACAAAACTTTTAATTCTAAAACTAAATTTCTTGCATCAATATCATAAATATTGTCATGCTTCAAAAAACTCTCAAGCTTAGTGCAATATGAGGTTAAACTTTCATTATCAACGGATTGCAACTTCTTCAAATCAAACAAAAACCCAAAAGTCTCTCAATATAATTGAAGTTATTCAAACCTACTTTTAAAAGAAGAAATAGATTTATCCACTATGTATAAAAAGTAGTCAAATCTAAAGGATTCTTTAGCTGAACGTATTAACTCTTAATTGTTATTCTCATCAAATTTTATTTTTCTTCTAATGATTCTTGTTCTCCATTGCACCAGCTATTTCTTTACGAATCACAAATAGAAGATGAAGTTGGATTTATCAAATCAGAGCAAAGTTTAGTCGTTTAGAACTAGAGAGAATAAAGAAAAAATTAATTAATTAGATAGGGAAGATGAGAAGCGGATGACGTGGAGAAGAATAAGAAAAGTCACAATCATTAATGTGCATATTTTCTATGGTGTTTAGTTGTTTAGGTAAAGTAGCATATATCTTATCTATTTGTATTCTAAATAAATAATTTTATAAGTTATAATTTAATTTTGAGATTATATATATATATTCTTCTTCACTACCTTCAATGCATGAATGGTGGTTGAGAAATTATTAATTAAGTCAATTAAATGGAACCTAGCTCCCACAAAGATAGCATGGAATGAACTTGCAAGACTCCTACAACTAAACCATGCACTCCCCTTTCTAATCACTTTCTCCACCACCTACTAATTAAAATTTTAGAAGAAGATCAAGAGATGGGAGTGAAAAATAATATGGTATGTGTTAACTTTGTATCACATGTGTGATTTTATGTCCAAAATGTTTTGATAAGTTCTCCTTTATAAATGTTGTAATCACCATGTTGATTATGCTTAGAGACATTATATTTTTCTTTTAAAGTCTGGATCCTTGATTTTATCCATGTGATGCATTTGTTTGGATTTAAGGTTGATAAATTTATCGGGTAATTTTATTTGTTTTGTCACATGAATAACGGGATTAATAGTCTACTGAGACGGAGTCTAGTCGGTGGCCCTAATTTTGGATGTTGCGACGGCTGATAAGTAGGGGTGGGCATCCCATCCTGCGATCCCGATTCCGTTTTGATCTCATCCCATCCCGTCTCGGTTTTTTTTTCTTTTGGGATTGATCAAACTCATCCCGATCTCATCCTGTCTCGATCTAGAGTGAGATGGAATTGATATGAAGATTTTCAATCCCGCCCATCCCGAACTTATTCATTTAATATTATTATTATTATTAATTTTAATCAAACTGTTCTTCTAAAGAAAAGTTTAGGATGTGTGTAAATTAAATCAAAACATCTACTATTTGAAAACTTGTTTGATTTGGTAATCATTGTTTAGATAAAAACTTAAGTTTGGATATTTTAGATCAATAGAATTCATGAAAATTAATACTTTTTCACATTTTAGATTGGTTATAGGATAATTATTTTTGAAGACATTAAAGCCAAATAATGGTTTGTTTTAGTTTTGCACTATGAATTATATGTACAACTATTGGTTAGTGCGTCACACAAAGGATGCTTAACAGAAAATAATAATAATAATAATAATAAATAAATAAATAAATAAATAATTTGCAAGTTCATTTGACCATAAATTTTACATGACATTTAATATTGTTACAATGATAGTTATATGCACATAAATTTGGCATTATTGGTGTGTGATCAATGTGTGATGAAATTTTTTTTATTCTTTATTAGAAGACTATTTAGTACCCGCTCATCCTGTCCTGTTCCGAACCCGTTTGGGATGGGATGAGGTCGGGATGAGGTTTATCATATCCTGATCCCAAACGAGCGGGATGGAATGGGGACGAGGTCCGTCCCGTGCCCACCCCTACTGATAAGTGTTAATTTGCCATTATTGCTAAATATGTCAATTGGATTATTGGGCCTCCCAATATTTAATTGGGCTAATGGGCCTCCGGGTTTGTATTTTTGTAGGGCGAAATCAACTTATTTTCAAGCCAAAGGCCATACTTTTTGGAGCATTGACATGTTATTGTTTTGTTGTGTTTTGGCTCGGCGATATTGAAACAACAATTAAGAAAAGAAAAAAAATTGAAAAATAAGCAATAATCTTGTACAAGTTGGGTAAAGAAAGAAGACAAATTCTTGCAGAAATGGTTTTCACACTAGTGATGAGGAAAAAAAGGGGTTTGGGTTTTACTTCTCTGAATGATTGACTTCGTGGCAAATCAAAGAGGCTGTGAGAAGGAGAGACACCTCTTGTGCTCTGTGTTTTCGAAGCGAATGGGTGGTCGATTTTGATTACACCCACCATCACAAGTAACTAAGTACATGGGGTTTTGTTCACCAAGACCATTAAATTAAGGGTTAATAACTATTTTCCCATACAATAAATAGCTAATTGAGATGTACATCAATCATTAATCACTATTGCATTTACCTTCAAGACTAGCAGTCAACGTACATTGACTGTGTATTTTCAAATTAAATGATCAAAATGCCCTTAAAAAATCAAATACTGATATTTAATGTTTCGTATCTCGAACATCTAATCTTGAAGAAAAAGAAAAGTACAACATATTAATGAAAAAGTAGCAAAGATTGATATAACACAATAGACAACAAACTATCACAATAGACAACAAACTTGCAAAGACACAACAACAACCCTCACCACAAGCAAACTGATATTCATCATCTTCCTCTTTCTCGTTGTTGCTTCCAGTTTCGTCGTTAGTTTCATTGTTTATAGGGTTGGTAGCATCGACCATCTTTACTTGGAACTTTATGACATTATAAGTAGCAAAATCAATGAATGTGAAATTGGGGTTCAAGTGATGTCCATCGGGGGTTTTAAGGTGAAATTAAACTTCTTGAGAGTGACACTAAGCTAAGATAAACATTCCGTGACTAAATTGTCCATCAAATTCATGAGGAATGTCTACAAGCTGTTATAGTGTTTAAAAGATGAAAACCGTATCTTGTACTTCCATTCTTCATTTCGTCGATGATAAACCACATCAATCGTAGCCTCTCCAACATTTGTGGCCCAAAACGACATCTCATCTAAAAGTATAAATAAATTAAGAAAAAATAAAATAAACAATAATATCAAAATTTACATCCATTAGTTATTTCCATCCTCAAATATCTCTTATTATTTGCAAATTCAATGAAATTAGACCATGTAGGGAGTTCTCCTTCTTGGCGCAAGACAACACCGTACATATGACTTGTATAAGCAAGGAATGTGATTTTTCAAAAATTGTCGAAATTTTACGAAATATTATTTAATTTGAAGTTATTGAAATATGTTTCGAAATCCGATATTTTTATTTTTTTCTTAGGGGAATTCCCCTGAGAATTTTTTTTTAATTTTCGTATATTTTAACATGGATAATATTATTTTAGGGGAATTCCCCTGAAATAAATATTTTAATCTTTGTATATTTTGACACGCTATAATGATTTTAGTATCAAAAGTTTTTTGTTTAAGTAATTCTTATGTATATATGTATTATGTATGATAATACGAGTCGTGTGAGACTTTTATGTAATATTTAAGAGTTTAAAACTCATAACTTATGTTGTTAAATGTGAAATCACAACCGAAATTTTTACGTTTTTTTCTAGAAAAAACCGCAATATTTCACGAAATATTCTTAAAATCAGATGACCGAAATTAACTCAAAAAACGAAATCACTATCCTTGTTGGTGAGTATGGTGTTATTTGCAAATTATCTCATTTTGATTAGAAACAAAATAACTTGGCTATTCGTTACCTAAAAAAACGAGTTGAATTGTGGACAATCAAGTCTAATGAAGCTGCTATGTTATACACTAATAAGTTTTTATAGCAACAATGAAAAGCATCAAGCCGAAAAGAAAAAAATGAAAACCGCTCTTTCAAGTGTAACTAATATGAAAAAACAAACAGGGTTGGTTAAGAGCATCTCCAATCATCCCCTAAAATAACAAAAAATTATTTTAGGGGTTTCATTGGAAAAACCCTCCCTCCAATCATCCCCCTAAATCATTCCCAATAATAGCTTCTCCTTCAAGTTCCCCTAAATTTAGGGGAAGTTAACCTTCTCCTAAATTCCATATAATAATAAAGTAAACCCTCAACTACTTTCCCCTCTTCTTTAATTTCACCCCCTTTTAATTTTAGTCAAATGATGAAAAGTGATTAATTAAAATTTTATAATGATTTAAAAAATTATAATTATTTGCATTTATTTTATTAAATTATTTTAAAATAAATAAAAGTGGTAATTAATACAACATCAAAATATTACTATCTAGTAGTTGTAATTATTTATATTAATAATAGTATAATTGAAATGAAGATGATATAAAAAAAAAAGTGAAAAATATATTTAAATAATGATAAAAACTAATTATTAATACTATTTTTTTTAAAACAAAACTCCCAAATCTTTTAAGTTGAAATTAATAATAATATAATTAAACATGTATCTAAATAATAGTATAATTGAAATTAATAATATTATACATTTAAGTTAAAATTAATAATGGTATATATTTAATAATATCATAATAATATAATTGAAACTAATAATATTATAATTATATTAAGTTGAAATTAATAATAGTATAATTGAATTAAATTGGTATAGAAAAGTTGAAGATATATTAAAATAATGACGAGAAAGTTAAAATAGGAGATGTGGTTGGAGTGGTGAAGAAATAGGGGATCCTATATATATATTATTTTATTTTAAATTTGGGTCATTGACTCTTTTTATTTATTTATTTATTAATCCATGCCCGAAGGCTACATGACTGACTCTATAGGGTTAACCAAATCAGGCCCGAAGGCTACAATATTGTTGCCACTTAATATCATCGTCGTCTAAAAAATCCTTATATTTAGCATTTGGTTAAAATGGGGGATGAACCATCCCCCATTTTAATTTTACCATTGGAGATGCTCTAATATGATTAGATTTCCACCCTAGTGAGTTGAGGCCTTCAAAGAGAGTTTAATCCTCACCTTTTAAGGATCCATGGCCAAATGTGATTTTATAGGGATGGTTGTAACACCCCTACTTTTCTAATAAAAATAAATATTCATGTTCTTAAAATTCAATTGAAATTTGTATTTTTAAAATCTTCTTTAAATTCAGTCAACTTTCTTACCTTCCGAATCTCGGGACGAGATTCCATTTAACGTGTGTATAATGTAACACCCCTAAATTTCATGAAAACAAATTTATTTTATTTTGAATGAAATAAAATAGGGTTACATTTAATTAAATTCAAGTTTCAAAATTTTAGGGTTTATTTGGTGAGTTTAGAAGGTCGGTTCTTCAGAATTTCAGTGGGGGCGGATAACCACCCACCTTATAAAGAGGAAGAAAACCCTTTTTCATTCTTCCTTCTTCTTTTCTCCTTTTCTCCTTTTCTCCTTCTTCATGTTTCTCTTCTTCTCATCTGGCGGCGAAGCTCGATCAGAGCCACAACCCCTGAGCGTCTCCTTCTCGCCTCTCTGTTCTCCAAAACCCCAACGACGACCTAACGAAACAAACTACCACTAAACCCCAAAAATGGAAACCAATCAGAAGGTCAAACTCGCACTCACAATCGCTTGTTTTGCTGCAGTCTCCATTTTCGCTACAACACATTATCGAAGACGTCGTAGACAGAAATCTTCTTTTCAAAATCTCTGTTACTTAGAAACATAGTCAAAACCTCAATCTGCATTCAAAAGCGTCTTAGCTGATAATTCCTATACTCCGTTCAAACATTTGATTCGAAACCAAGAGGAACCTTCACATTTACATCCCTACAAGGAAGAAATTACTGCTCTATTGGAAAATTCTCAGTTGGAGTCATTCAGCTTTGTTGATGGTGAAGTGGATTTGGAAATGAAGGGTTCTCATGTTTGGGTAGATACTGAGGATCAGTTGGTGAAGCTTGTTGAGATTTTGAGTAAAGAAACAGTATTTGGTGTGGACGCCATAAGATTTAAAATCAGTGAGTTTTCTTTTCTACACTTTCTGTTTTTCATTATTGCTTGATTGATTCAGTATTTGTTATGTGGATTTTAATACCTGGGGTGGTTTGATTTCTTTCATGAATTTATCGGTTGTTTAGTTCTAATTCTTGGTTTGATTTGTGGGGTAGTTTACATGCTTTTGATTACTGAATGTTGAAAAGGTTTTTATTATTAAAAAAAAAAATGGAGTTAAAAGCTATACTGCTTTAGTGTTTTTGTATAGTGATTAAGGTATCCTTATCGCTTACCAGTATGTGGCATCTTTGAGATCTTGTGAAGGCCATCCTTGAGCAAGTATGGATAGAAAGGGGGAGTGAAGATGTGTGTAATTTATTTTGAGGTAATAACATCTTCACTGGATCAGTTTTTGGGTGGATATGATTTTGTTTGGAGAATTAGTAGATAAGGATGTGAGAATGCTTCTGTATTTTGGGGTTTTCCTATCAGTACTCCTGCCACACTGCAGTGTTGCATTGCAGTCATGCAGGTGAAAAATAATCTGCTTCTATTAGAATAGCTGGACAACCTTCAACTTCATGTAGTTCTTGTAGTCTAGAACACCAACTAGGTAACTCTGTCCTGTAATATTTCTCCTCTACTGCGTCAAAGAAACCATGTAGACAGGCTTTACATGATCAGGATACACAATGGATCAGATGGTATGGCTGGGATGAAATGGAGAATCGTGTTTTTTTGAATCTGTCGAAAATCATTGATGATTGGTTCTTAATGCAAATTTCTCATAATGGGTATTTTGTTCTTGGTTGAAAAAGGTATTCATGTGAAGATGATAAATTGACAGGTTCCAATCAAATGCAACCTATTTTATGTTTATTTGGTGTGTTCAAGGGGATGTAGCTTTTGGGTTGGTTGGTTAATTTATGCAGTTTTTATGGTGGACTCGCTAATATGTAATTAGGGCTATTGGGAGTAGTTTGTATAATGTTTTCTAAACCAATGTGTTACTTGCATTATGCACATAAGTGCATGTGGATTTGTCACAGTGAGGACCTTAGTTTGTAAATGGCAAACATGCAATTTTGGTGAATGGTATTGGAAATCCCATATCTCTTTATTGTATGAAAATACTCAAAGGAGTTATTTGGTGCTAATTAGGAATTTGTGGATGTGTTCAAACAACTTAAGTTATGTGTGCTGTACTGGGATTTGGATGGTTGCTTTGGTGTAAGTTAGTGTTCACCCATGATTGTCATGCACTTTCATGTTAATGTGTTGAATTGTCTTTTCGGAGATTGCATGTAGTGGTTTTGTTGGATTCAGCATTTGAGATACTTTTTGCCAACCTAGGATGTAGGTGTTTATCCCTAAAATCACATTCATATGGAGAGTGTTATGTGTGGTAGAATTTGATTTTGCACTATGGTTTGTTTTGTTTTGATGTCTCGTTGATTCTATTGATGTATGACCATTTAAGATTAATGGTGTTCCTTTGTATGTATGCATCTTGAAATGATTATGTTCTCCCAAAGGAAAGGGTGGATTTCATTATGAATGACAAAATGTCACTTGATCACCGTGTTATTATAAAGCATGATTTATGAGTATGATATGTTTCCCCGAAAGAATGGGTGGATTTACTTATGAATGACAAAATGTCATTGTGAAGGAAATTCAAAATATCAAAAATAAATGATATGGATAAACTTTGATTTCTGAAAATTTAATCACCTGGAATTGTATCACTTAGAACTACCACACTTCTTTTGTTTATTATTTTTCCTCTCCTACTAGAGAAACTAAATGACCAGTGGGTCGTCTTGCGGAGTTAGGGCGCCTATTTCCTACTAGAGAAACTAAAATAACCCTCGGGTTAGTCTTGCGGAAATGAGGTGAATTTGTATGCCTAAAATAGGCTTTGATATTTATCCGTAAAAAATGTGACTTGAGTTTATGTGCATTGATAGCCCAAGAGTGGCTTTTGGTACTCATATAGTTAGGAGTATCCGCGATGCATGCCTGTATGTGATGTCCCCACTTGAGCATGGATGACGGAGTAGTCCTCCTTTATATGAGAGAGACATACAGGCATGTATGTTCGGCACGGAGGTGGTGGGAATGTGGTATAGTCTAAGTGATCATTCCGTTAAAAGATGAATCAAATTCAAATAAAAATGGATAAACTACGTTTATATTGTTTCTAATCATTTTTCATGCAGGATGGCAAGTCCAGTAATATTTCTGCATGTCAGACTTGCCATAGTCGACTCCTATAGGGTAAGTTTAAGTAAATGCATTTTTACTTAATTGGGATGATGATATGATGGCCTCGATGAGGAACTAAATTCTTGAAACTGTGTTTTCTTGCATCACATTTTTGCCTCGTTGAGGAACTACCTCTTGGTGTGTTTGTATATTGTTTGTGTTTAGCTTGATGTTTATCACGTGTGATTTTATTGATTTTGGGATGAAGATTTCTCACACCAACTTTATTGCTGACCTAATTGAGTTTTTGCTTCTTGGGTACATTCCTTTGGAAATGTAGCTAATTAGCCTTTCAGGTTTAGAGACTTTTGAGCATCGTTACGGGAGTTCCGCTAGTGGGGCTAGGGACGTCAGTTTTTCCTGGTTAGAGTTTTGTTAAAAAATTTAGTTTGTTCCTATTTTCTGAACTATATTTTTGTCATTGCTGCTAAATGTTTCTGTTGTTATTGAATTTCACTTCCCGAATTTTGGAGAAACGGATAATCCTACGTGAATTTTAGGATTTCGTTGTTCTCGAAAATCGGGGCGTGACAATGGTGCTATATAAAAATAAATAAATAAATAAAGGTGACTATGGTAGCCGAAGAGTTTCATACTAACCAAGGGGATTTGATCATATGTCGAGACCTTAGTCAATATTATTCTACGCCTGTCAGAACCCACATTTTTTCTGGGAGCTTAATTTATCAGTGGCTAGTTCAATAAGAAATTACATGCGTTTAGCGTGGTACCAGGAATTTGATGATGTTGCCCTCAGAATTGGCTTTGCTGATGCCAAACTAGATGAGTGCATAGACAACAAGCATTGTCTTGTTGTTGTGAAACAGGGCCTCGGTGGAATAATGGATACATGCAACATTGCAACTCAAGTGATTCCTTTATGAAATCACAATCCACACCTTAAAATTACTTGACTCGTGCATGTGAAGGCGACTGTTTTAGGCAAGATGCTAGGGAAGTACCAGTGAAAAACTGAAAAACCTTCATGGTTCACTGACTAGTAGTGGAGAAAGTCTCCTGATGCTTGAAAGATAGTTTTACTAGGGAGTAGACAATCTCAATGTTGTCCACTATTATATCCGAGGGAGATGCTCAGCTTCCTAGTCATATGATGTTCATATACTGAAAAAGGATTTGATCTAACAATCAAATTACCAGAAATACTGAGAATTCTATTTTTATATCAAGTCTAACATCTATGCTCACAATTTACGCAACACACCCACACCCAAAGAATTTGGATTACTAAACCATGTCGTAGGGTGCAAACACCTTGCTCAGAAAGTACATGTTGATCCATATTTTGAGCATCAAGGATGTAGTGCTTTCTATTATAGGGTGCAAACAATTTATCCAACATATGCAAACAATTTTGATTCCAGCCTCGAATCAAAATCCAAATATAGACAATGACACTAAACTCAGACGTTACCATCATCATACATCAAGGACCTTAGTTTCATTTCAAAATCAATATTACATGGTCTAGAGAAAAACTACAAATTAAATTTGTTACATATTGTCGATGTTCACATCTAACAACCAAAACCGAAGTTGTACAATGACTAACTAGATAGTTTCAAAGAAACTGAAGTACAAAATGCTCCACAAGCTTTAGTGCTCATCACTAATCATGCTCTCCCTGCATTGAGGAATCACAAACTATGAGAACACCACAAAACCAAAACAAAGAAATCCAAAAACAATGAATTGAAAATAAGATCATATGTCAATCCTCTATGTACACCATATGGCCATATTATCATTTGGTTAAACATTGTCTAAGAACTATAGCTTCCTACAATTGAACTGGAGCCAATTTTATTGATAAACTCCACAAGTAGAACTGTAGATAACGGAAAAGGTGAACATGGCCGCAAAAGAAAGCATTGCCGCCCTCCAACAACATGTGCGTACTTATAAATTATATACTTTGCATCCAAGAAATATACAAATCCAATATTATATAACAATTAAGATAATCAAGAACCAATTAATTCTATCGAAGTTATTTGAAATTTTGGGGCATTTTGTAAATACTTACTTTCTTAGTTGACATGAAGTTCATAAACTTGCTCTTGGCAGCATGGGGAGAATTGGGAGAATAATGATCTGATTTCACCTTCACAAAGTTGCCACCATACTGTCTCAGTTTCTCTCTAACAAACCTCTGGTACAACATTGCCGCGCCTTTGAATTGTGGAAGCACCAACCAGGCCACAAATATTAGCTTTATGTCATACCATATAGGTATCCTTCACAAAGACAGAACAGGGGTCATGTTAGATAAACCTTCAAGATCTAACAAAATCAAACATGCCATGAAATAAGTTTCACATTAGATAGCACCGAGGCCTTTTCAAATAAATCTCACTAAACCCAATCTACAACACAGGTGTCTGGCTACCCATCTATTTCAGTTTTACTAAACTAAATCATGACAAAAAAAAATTCTAATTATGAATCAATCGATTTTGTGCACCATGGTATAGGAGATCCGAATTCATTATATACCATATGAACAAAACTAAAGTGAATTTACTAATCATGATATGCTTACCAAGTTAAAATAGGTTCCAAGGCCATCTCCACGAGAGTAAGAAAAGAGTAAAGTATCCAATATGCTAACCACTGCTCATCATCAACCTTTGAAGGGCTCTCCATTGCCACCACAGAAGCATATCTGGTTAACATCATCCAAACAAACAAATCTTTAAATCTTAATTTATGTAACCCAAAAAAAAAAAAAAACCATAAAAATAACAAAATAAAACTGAGAAATAGGGTCTCCTTACAATGGGTACATAAGCATCACCACTGGCCTGCATATAATAGAACAGAATGAGTGAATACAAATCCCTGAACTTGGACAATTGCAAAAAGTTGAAGAAAGAGAAAATGGGTTTCAGAGATTACCCTGCAAGAGAGTGCACTTGGCTCACAAAAGTGTAAAAATGACTATCATTACTACCACCCATAGTTGTTGTGCTGATTCTGATCAAGTGAAACCTCTCAGATAATGTGTTATGTGTTGAACTTGAACTGACTTGAAACTGAGCTATGAAATGGTGTGTTAGCTAGGAAGGTGAGAAGTCTTGAGTGTGGAGAGAGTTTATATGGTAGGGGAAAAGGACTACTACAGGTGTCAAGAGTGTGGTAAAGTGTATCTGATGCTGCCTTGGATGTGGACTTAAAGTTTTTACCACCGGCCTAGTAGAAGACAAAGCAAGCAGGCATACAGAAATCTTTATTACATTTTGGAAACTTATGCACATCATCTTCACTTTTAGGAAAGAAAAAAGTAACCTTGTCTGAGATTTTTTTACGCAGATGTCGACGCTATGGTCTCCATTTTAGTTTACTTTGTATTTGGATGAAATTTTATACATCGAGGGACCCCACAAGGGGGAGTGGGAGCCGTCCATCCCTTTGAGATGTGAATTTGACGTTTTTAATGCACGTATTTTGAGAATTGAAAATGCGCATCACAAAAAAAATGGACGGCTCTCCCTCCCCCCCTTAGTCTCTCGCTGTTTTCCTCGCTGCTTTGCTCGACAATTAGATTTTTTCTTTATACATTAGTTCAGTGGATTAGATTTGGTTGAAATTTTTATATGAATATGATGCTAAAGGGGGCCCTGAACTGAATGGTCTAGTTGCCCACTATACCACACACACTTGGAATTTCTTGGTGACACGTTGGGTTGTTCAGTGGAAATGAGCGGCTAAAGTTATATCTTTGTGATGCCGATTTGTGGAGAAATTGATGAAGGAGAAGACTGAAAAAATAAAAAGGGAACGGGAGAGATAGAGATAGAGATTTGTGAGTCCCATCAGATGAAATTATTTGTGCAGCATTTAGATAAATTATCTGTGAACTTAGAAACTGATGGTTATCAAGTGCTTTACTTGGACTGCATTTACATTGGCATATACAATTTTCTTTGAGTCCGTCTAGAGAGCTAGATCAGGCGAGTTAGGTTTGCGTCAGGTAGTCTCAATATCCTTTATCATTTTAGAAATCATCATTATTCACCAATCAAAAGCAAACACACACACACCAGATAGCTTTCGTGACGTTAGGGGCCTGACTTTCTAGAATTGAGGATTTTCTTTATATCTTCAGCAAATGAGTTGGCCCTGAATTCGATAAGCTCTACCCTTGTACATATATTTGTTGCAAGGTTTGTTTCTCAATAGTTATCTCTATGAAATCTTTCATATAAGGTTAGGGTTTAGGGAGTTGAGAATATGAAATTGGAAAACTGCATCCATATTGATGAGTTTTGAGTTATTACTCTACTTAATTTCTCTATTTGTGCTTTAGACAAATTTTGATTTAGGGGTCAAATGTGTACGTAAAGGTGTGATTGATGAAATCACACGTCACAAGTTTGAACACAGCTGGAGGCATGGAGTGGCGAAGGTTAAGGGTAAAAAAAAAAAAGCAAAAAAAAATTTATTTTGGGTTTGTGTGTTGCAGCTTTCTAGGAGCAGGATGTGAAGATTAAGAAGACTACAACATTGCTTAATGACGGTGCTTTCATTTTTATAAGTTCCCAAGATCAGCAGCTCAATTGGTTTATCAACTTAGATTCTCTCTTCTTCATAATTTTCTATTCTTTTGTTAGCTAGAGCATATGCTAAGAGGCTAACATCTGTGTTGTGTGATGAGTTCATTACCTAAATGTTTAATGAATGAAATATATTATCTCACTTCCTTGAATTTATGTAAAAAATAATTTAGAGGGCATGCTTTGTGGAAACCATAATGGTGTGCAATAATATTTCATAATTGTACAAATTAAAGTATTTTGCATTTTCTTTTCTTTTTTCAATTATGAATTATAGTTGTGCTTAGACTAACTTCGTAATGAAAATTGGGTCTCTGAACAGTCGCGGTGTCCTGGCGTTCATCAAGATTTTGAGTTTTTGAAAATGTCCTTGCTAGGGGTGGGCACGGTCCGGATCGGTTCCAAATTTGGAAGAACCTAACTCGAATGTAAAATTAACGGATCCGGTCCGGTCCGGATCCCCTCATTTTGAATATTGGAACCGAACCTAACTCGAACCGTTTGGAACGGTCCGGTTCCTACGGTTCCAAATCTAAGTTGATCATCCTATTTGCTAACATTTTAAGTGATTCAGAGTTTTTTCATATCATCGTAGAGAAGCTAGTGAGTTATGACCTCTGAAAACTGATGAATTAAAAGAATACCAGAGAGTATCTAAGCAAAGAAGTTCTGTTTTGTTGCATGCGGTCACTGGGTTTTACTTTTCTATTTCATTTGGTGTAATGAAGTTTTCAAATATGGATAGTTCAAACAAGATTTTTACTGATTGTTATATAAAATGTTGCACCAACTTGTTAAAGTAGACATACTGTCTTTAGTTGAGTCACATTAAGTTTGAAACTGATCGAACTTATAATTTGTAGGATAGTGTACAACTTCCCGACACCTTCATGATTCTTGAAGTCTGGATTTGGTTAGAGAAGTCACTTAATGCAACATTGTTGTTGTGCTTCTAATAGCAATTTCAAGTTCACTTTTAGCTTCTACCTTTTATATCTATGCGGCCTAGTGAACTCCAAGAAGTGAAAGTGGGCTCATGAGCTCCAAGGAGTAGAGGTGCGCTTGAAACTAGCAAGGATGGGTACAAGCTCTCAGACTGTAGGTGCAAAAAACTTCAGATTGGCTGAATTTTAGCGGAGGTGATGTATGCATTGAGGAAAAAAAATGTAAAAATTGTTAATACTTCAACTATAATCTACAACTCAAGGTGTTTGCCCCACATGCCTTGTCTCGGATTATATCACCCTGGCATTTGGTAACTTCAACTGAATCAAGTCTTCTTATGTAACTTATAGCATTAAAAGCTTGAGTTGTCATGCTAATGTGAAAACTAGCCAAAGAATAGGAAAAATAATAGGGGCGAGGGCACAAGACAAACATAAAGCATTGCTTGGTTCATGGGAAAATCTCATAGGCTGGATTGGAGAAATGAAAACTGCAGAATCTGACAATGTGTAATAATCTAAGTTTACATGGGAATTCGCTTGAAGGTGAACTTCCTGCAACAACTGCAGCAGACAGTTCACTAATTCACTAAAATTGCAGCAACAACAACTGCAAGCAGATTCAATTCACAGATTCAATCAACAGATTCAAACTGCAGCAACAACAACTGCATACATACAAGTGTTGTCGAACATAGTACTCTCAATTCACAGATTCAATCAACCATTAAAAACCACTGGAAAAAAGGTCCCTTATTGATCACTTGGAGTTTACAACAAGAACACCCACTTCTATTTATACAAAAAGCTATCCCAAAAAAAACCCATTAAACCCTAACCAAGACACCTTCCTTTGACACATCTAAGCCTTCTTAGGGGACTTGGGTTCCTTGACAAACTCATCACCCTTGATATTCTTCTTAGGCACCAAAACAAAGTGAATATTGGGCAGAACACCTCCATGAGCAATAGTCACTCCCCCCCCAACAACCTCCCAAGTTCTTCATCGTTCCTTATTGCCAAAAGAAGATGCCTCGGGATGATCCTCGTCTTCTTGTTATCCCTCGCAGCATTTCTAGCCAGCTCCAACACCAGCAATCAAACATTACCTTTAGTCCCCTGTTTTCCAATCTCAAGAAACCGAACGAAATTTCAGAAATTGAAAGACACCCATTGAAGAACAGATCAAGAAATTACCTCTGCAGCCAAGTACTCGAGCACGGAGGCTAGGTAAATGGGTGCGCCAGATCCGACTCGCTTCGCATACCTCCCCTTCTTCAGATACCTTGCGATTCGACCCACTAGGTAAAGGGTTTAATAGTACTCTCAATTCACAGATTCAATCAACCATTAGTAAATGTAATTTGAAACGGGTCCAACCCGGACCGTTTCTTTTTTAAAAATAGGAACCGGGACCGGACCATTTTATAACGGACTCGGACCGATCCGAACCGTATCTAAAACACAAAATTAAAATCCTGACCGTTTAGAGCAAAACGGTCTGGTTCGATTTGAACCCGCAGATCCTCGACCCGTTTGCCCACCCCTAGTCCTTGCTCAAAATTTGAATTTTCCAGCATATCCCCATCTTCTCCAACTTACCTACATCGTTCCCCTTCCTCTTTCCCACCACCAGCCTCCCATCCCTTCCCCTTACTTTTCAACAACCATCGTCGATCCCGACCCCCTCTCCATTCTTCTCTCACCCCACTTTGAATTCGCCTACCGTCCTCTTTTAAATAGTCAAACCACCACTGTCCCACCACTTCTCCATTCCTTCATCTCTGTTCCAACCACCACCATTCTCCATTCCTTCATCTCTTCGTTCAGATTACAAACTATCACCCACCATAGTTCATCTTCACCCATTTTGAGTCCCCCCCCCCCCCCCCCCCCACACACACACACACACACAGACACACAGACTCTTTTCATTTTATGGTTGATCTCCTCACCAAGCACATTAATTGAAGGAGGGGGGTGTGTTTTTACATTTAAAGGTGTTAGGTGGTTGTGATTTCCATTGAAGGTGTTGAGTGATTTGATGGTGGTGGGGGTTTTGGATTTGATGGCAGCGGGCGGAATCTAGTGGTGAGGGATGAATTTGGGGGTTATTCAAGTATGGTGGTGTTGGGTGATTATATTCATGGGGAGAGAGAGGGGAGTGGGGTTGGTATGATGGTGTTATTGGTGGCATTGGAAATGAGTGTGGATTCAATTCAAGTGGTGGTTTAGGGATTATGGAGGTTCAGTTCATGAGATGGTAGGGTTTGCGGCCAAGTCAATTGGAGAAGACAATGTGAGTAGGATTGGTTATGTATCTCTTAGTGTTAATAATTCCCTGAGTTCAATACAATATGATTGAGACACTCATTATTTAAAATATGTTCCTGGAATTTGCGAAGTAACAATTGCGAACCATTGGATGGATTTGATCTCGATGTTTGAAAGTCAAATTCATATTTAAAAAAAAAAAGTAAATTTGACCTCGAGTCAATTAACTTCAATGATGAACGACGAGAAAGAGAAATAGTGAATCAGACGACGGAGGACATAGATTAAACGAGAAAAAACAACAAAGGCGTGAACCTCCAACATGAGGATAGACATCAACCAAGCAATGATCAAGAGGATAAAGCAAATCACTCCCCAATGTAGCGTAACTACTCCAGAAAAACGATCGTTAGGAACGGTCGGAACATCCAAAAGGGAAAATCAATAAAATTACAAATTTAGAATCATCATCCCACGAAGATAAAAGTTGGATGAACGAGTCAACTAAGTAAAAGCAACTTCGGGTCAACTAGAATGTCGAACTAACAAAGTAAAAAGTTGGATGAACTAGTCAAACTAAGTATAGATCATCATCCCATCCATTATATGCCTAAGGCCATCATTAAGATGAAAGCATAGATCCAACACAAGCATCGAAGGCCTTTCCACAACCGTCTGTGCACTTTGTTGATCAACTTACGCGCACCATCCTGCATGTCAAACCGGGGAACCAGCAAAAATTCCCATCAGATTTAACCCGAATCTCGTCAGGGATGGGTTCCGTCCAACTGATCGACGAATGAAGAACACGGGGATCCGAAAGTACGAAGGAACCACCACCACCAGCCGGTAAGAAAGAAGAAACGATAGGAGAATCATCCTCACCCCTCTCGTTGCGTATTAACCACAGTAGCAGTGGCAGTCCCAACAAAAATATAGGAGCCTAAGTTGGCAGAAGAAGGAGGGACCTCTGCCCCATCATCAACAGGAAAAGAGAGAGAACGAGGAGACTGGGTCTCGAGAACTCGATCATGACCACCAAGCTCCTTAGACTGGACAACCGCCAATTGGAACATCTTATCATCGATGGTCCTAGGATCCTCATTAAAGCACTTGGCAGCATCGTGACCACCATAAGTAGAGAGGAACCTCTTATCGCCATCATCCAGCAGGCAAATGGTCTATTTTTCGCTCCTATCTAATGCTAACTTCATATTTTCAGCCTCTTGTAGAGATAAACGATCCTCCCTCGCAGACTCCCTATCAACAGAACTCAAGTAAAGAGAAGCACGACGAATAGAATTAAGAAGCCGATTCCTCTTCTAAACTCGATCATAACTTAGGAACAACCGCTTCGACGGACTAACAGGCCTCAAAACTTTTCTCTTCTTGAAAGTTGGACTAGTAGCACCAACCTAATAGGAACATCAAGATCTGTAACATTCGAGCTCACTTTCCTATCAACAACATCATTACCACCATCGACAAGGGCAACACATGCATCAATTTCCACAGCTTTCCTCTCAGTTAGAAGAGCCCGATCAGCTTCATTCATACTATACAAACCGCTGCGTTCCACCATGATCTGCAAAAAACACTCGTTGATAATTTGTTCATCTACAATCAATTGCAGATTCCCTGCTTGTTGGGAACCCGAAAATACCTCACTATCTGCCGACCCCGCAAATCGAAGTAGCCAGAACGGACAGAAGCGTAGAACCTATCCCATGGTCAACCCTTGATGTCATCGTTAAAATTGCCAAAACACGCGGGAGAACAAAGAAAACAAGTACTCTAGTTAGCCAACAGACCGACCACCCAAAACACGTGGGAGAACAAAGAAAACAAGTACTCTAGTTAGCCAACAAACCGACCACCGAGTGCAAGATTCTAGCAGTCAAAGGAATACCAGAAAAGATGACCCTTGCATATGTGCAAACCGTAACCCTCCAACCATTAGGGCCCATCTGAGCAGGAGGAATACCCAAAAGGTCTAAATAAGCCCAGAATAACTCTGGAGCTGGAAATTGAAAATCGGAGTGAAACATACATGGGTAAAGTGCAATATACCCCTTCCTCGTACGACAAGGACTGTCGTTCTCATGAGGTAGAATAATTTCAAGGTCAGAAGGCAAAGAGTAGTCGGAACAAACACTATCCAAGGTTGCCTGAGAAGACTTCTTGGAAGAAAAATGAGCTTCGCAGGTAGCAAGCTGCTCATCATCCAGTAAGTCACCAACAGACATTGCGAATAGGCAAAATAAGATGGAAGAAGACGATAGAAAGAAAAAACAACCAAAATATCAAAGATGGCGTAAAGAAGGAAACAAACCCGTCATGATCGCCTTTATACAACCGAGCAATGAAGAGACTGCTCGTGGGGCGACGTGCGGGATATAATGGTGTGCGAAATTCAAAAAAATGTGCGCTAAAATGAATAGATAAATAAATGATCGAGATGATCGACCGTTGCTAACAACATTAACTTCAAAACAAAGATATATATTCAAATACTAACCGTCACGAAGTTAGTGGATACATGAATGCACCCACTAACTAAGGGGGGAATAGCTGATGATACATCAAAATAGACCGATCATTGCGGCCATAAATGTGGCAGAAAACATTCATCGCGAGGATATGGAGTCCATCTACTGGGCCAGCTCGTATAAACTCAAAAAGAATAAAGCAAACCATAAAAGCCCAAACAAGGCCCGCTATAAAAAGATATAATCAAAGCCTAAATCCAGGCCTAAGCGGATAAAAGCCCAAATTCAGACCCGACACGAGTTTTCTCATAAAGAAAAGGAATGTTGCACCAAAAAAGAGTCGTGGAGGGAGTTACGCCTCCATGGATGCATATCCATCAAGGAGGAAACTGTTACAATAAACATCTCTTTTCGTTGTGCCTCACATACTTAAGTTACGCAGAGAATTACCGAGACCATTATAAAAGGTAAAGGGAACATTCGACACAAGTATGCAACTTTAACTGAGTTTTGTCCAGATTTACTTCCTTCTTCAAACAACGTTGCTAACTTAAACATCGGAATGCCTTCGCCCACCAAAAAGGTGGTCCTTGGCAGTCTAACATTTGTTTTGCAAGTCAAACTCACAAGAGGATGATCTTTGGACGCATCAGTTTAGCGCCGTCCATGGGGAATGACACATTTCCTTTCGAGAAAGAAGAGGGGTCTCCTCCTTTTTGATTTTTTATTGTGCTTTGATCGACGTTGGTGTCTCTGTTAAAGATTATCAAGAGGGTTTGAAAAAAAAAAGACGTTTGGATGGTCAGTGGCAAAGTTCATGAAAACTGTAGAAGAAGAGCAATAGTAGAAAAAATGATACATTAAAATAAATCGATCATCGCGGCCATACACGTGGCGTAAAACATCCATAGCGAGGATATGGATTCCCATCTACTGGACCAGCTTGTAAAACCCAAAAAGAATAAAGCCAACTGTAGAGGCTCGGGCAAGGCCCACTATAAGAAGATATAATCAAAGTCCAAATCTAAGCCCGAATAGATCAAAACCCAAATCCAGGCCAGACACGAGTTTTCTCATAAAGAAGAGGAATGTTGCACACAAAAAAAGTCATGGAGGGAGTTACGCCTTCACGGACACATCTCCATCAAGGAGGAAACTGTTACGAGAAACATCTCCTTTTGTTGCGTCTCACATGCTTAAGTCACGCAGAGAATTATCTGCGACCATTTATAAAAGGTAAAGAAAACATTCGACACAGGTATGCAACTTTAACTGAGTTTTGTCCAGATTTAGTTCATTCTTCAAATATAGTTGCTGACTTAATCATAGGAGTGCCTTTGGCCACAAAAAATGTGGTCTTTGACAGTCTAACATTTGTTTTGTAAGTCAAACTCATAGGAAGACGACATTTGGACGCATCAAGGGCGATTAGTGAGTTTGACAGGGTAATTGAGTTGCAATCGTTTGTGAGAAAGATGCAACCTGAAAGAGGAGGGAGTCAGAGGCGAATGGGAGAATATGAACCGATTGTCGCTATTAAAATAGTGAGAAGAGAATAGGCATGAGGATATGGTGGGAAATGTAAAACATGGGCGAGGGCAAAAGGGATAAAAAAAAGTTAGAATCAGAAGACAAAAAAATAACTGTTCATAAACTCACTGTGCGTTATAGAAGTAGAGATGTTGTATTTAGAACTCTTCTACGGTGCTTGGTGCATGCACCGTAGGGGTTTTATTTTCTATCTCCATATACATCTACGATGCCACCAGGCATACACTAGACACCAAATACCAGGCATAGTAGAAATGGGGTGTATTTATTGTTGGTTATTTAAATGAAGCAACATGTTGTTGGTTGTTTAGTGGAATCAACTGTGTTCAAATTTTGGCTTGCAGATTTGAAGAGACTCTGAGATGGCTAATGAGAGAGAGAGACCTATACAAGGAAGAAGAAGATGCTCCAAATCAGTTTGAATTCAAAATATGTCCTAGCTGTTGGATGTATTTAATTATCTCGTGTCATCAATTACATTAGCACCAGTCATGATATAATCTTGTTGATATAATTTTGTTAATAAAATTTGATTAATCGGTCAACGTGGTTGACTGTGGATCCAAGGTTAAAATGACACCCAAATATTAATATAATAAAACAGAAATTCTAAATGTCGAGGAAACGGGTGAGGGACGGGACGTGGTGGGGTGGGGACCGTTCACCCCGCTCGAGATGCGCGTACCAAAAATGACGGCACGCATCCCGAGCGGGGTGGACGGTCCCCACCCCGCCACGTCCCGTCCCTCGCCCGTTTCCTCACCATGTAGAAGCGCTCATAATAAAAACTTTGACACCCAAACGAAAATATGTATAAACTTTTGAATGCAAAGAGCAAATAACATAGAAAATATTCTCAAATGGCTAATAACTACCAAATGATACATTATTCTTTTGAAATTGCCATTTTCATGTGAGTGCAAATAGGGTTGGCAGTGGGGCGGATTTTCGTGGATATTCGCCCCATCCAATCCATATGGGGTGGATTTGGATATGGTTGAATGAGTTTACGGGTGGTTTCGGGTATTCAAACAGTATCGGTTGAATATTCGGGGCGGATACAGTTTTAGCCATATCCGCCCCACGAATATCCGTTTATACTGCTCAAATTACTATAATACCCTTCAACCCTAAAGTAATTAAAAATAAAAAACTAAAACCTAAATCCGCCGCTCACAGAGAATCAAATCTCCTCTCTTCCAACTCCAGACAAACTGACACCCCCACCTAGATTGTCCCTGCCTCTCTGCTTCAGTTCACGAACAAAGCAACCCTCATTCCTTTTTCTTCTTCACGTCTTCAGATCACAAACAGAGCAAACTCACGCACAACTCTGGTTCCTTGCTTAATATCGTAGCTAACCTCAAGCTTCACTTTCACAAATCAACAACAGAGCAGCGACTTCACGTACCTTTCCACAGTTCTTCTTCAATTTCTGTAAATCTCGTCACGCACCTCGAAAGAAAGTGTTTGGTCTAAGGAAGGGAGTCAGATCTAGTGGGTTTCTCATCAGTGAGATCGTCGGAGGTCAGATCTAGTGGTTCGATTTGCGTCTGCGGTGGCTCGATCTGTTGTTGGCTTGATATCGAAATGGTTGTTGTTGTTGTTGGTTGATATTTGAGAATGAAAATGGTGGTGTGATTTGTTGTTGTTCGACTTGTTTGTGATAGTTGAGAATCTGTTTTTTTTTTCTTCGGGTATTTGGAGCGAGGCGAATATCCACCAATCCGTCCGGTTCGGGGATGATTTTTACAAAATATGATAAACGAATATTCGGGGCGAATTTGAATATCCATGATCTCCAGCGGGGCGAGGATAAATTTATCCAAATCCACTCCAATTATAACCTCAACCACTTTAATTTTTGCACCGAGAAAATATTGTCCAAATAGCAAAATCATTATACCTATCAAAATAGTATAAAATCAATCCGAACCACTATATTTTTAATCACTATAGTTGTTCAGTTCGAGTCGAATATGAATACGATTATCCATTTTGTGCTCCAATTCAAAATGCATATCAAATCATTTAATCTCGAAATATGATCGGATACAAATCATTTAATCTCGGAATAAATTTGCATATCAAAGAGCATCCTATCCATTTTATGCCATACAGATCAGAAATTCTAAATGTCGAGGGAGTGGGCTTGGAAATCAGCGGGGGCAGTGGGGTGAGGTGGACCGTCCATCCTCTCAGAGTGCGTGTCGTCTGATTTCATGTGCGCATCCCGAAAGACATGGACGGTCCACCAACCCTCCTCCCACTTCCCCTCCCCTCGCTGATTTCTTCGCCCACTCCCTCGACAGGTAGCCTCTCTTGTCAACAACAGGTGCCTCAAGCTAATTGGAGGATAATTGTAATCATCACGTGAAGTCGACGCCTTGGAACTCGTGCCATTTTAAATTATATTTTCGAAAAGCATTACAAGTTGGGGGCAGGTTTTACCCCACGCGTTGGCAGTGAATTCGAGGAATAATGGCAAAAAATCAGTCATATCCCTAGCCGAGGGCCATTCATTCCTTCCTATCTTTACCCTAGCAGGCCACCTCCTTCACTTAACTCTCGGCTCATCCCTGCCTATTTCAGATATCTCTCTGTGTGTTAAATCATGGCAATAAGATCTTCTCATCATTGGCCAAAGGTCACTACTACTTCTTCTTCTTCTTCTTCTTCATCACCATCATCAATCTCTCGTTTTTTACCTCATGCTTTCTTTGTCCTTTGTTCTAGATCGGAGAAATTCGTTATAGATCGGGGTAAACTTAGAACCCATAGGATGAATCACCGTCCTCCGTGTTTTCTTTGTAATATTTTGACCGTTCTGAATAAATCCAATCAGGTCTATTGAAAATTTAGTTGGTGGGATAGTTGGATATTGGATTTGCCGTTCTAGGAAACATTATAAAACGTGAGTTTAAACCAAATTATTGTTGAAAATAATGTAAGGGTGTAAATCAATATAGGTTGAGATTCATTAAGATATAAGAGTCGACAAGCTTTGCGAGGAAAAGCAGATGAGAGTCAAACTCTTCTCATGTCACAGAAGGTTTGAGTTTTTATTCATGACCAATGCAATTTAGGTCACCTTTAACACTATTATAATATTGTAATTTGACAAGCTTTGCAAGGAACATGATGTGAATAATATTGTCATCAACTGGGTGAAATTCGTTGTTGTCAATCTTGTCATCAAAGACATATTTTTATATATTTTTACATGTAATTGTATGATTATATATTTCAGTTTTAGATCGAAGTATTGGATTGTAAAATGAGGTGAATAATATTGTCATCAACTTATTGGCGAGACATATTTTTACATGTAATTGCATGATTATATATTTTAGTTTAGATTCAAGTATTGGATTGTAACGACTTCGCCTATGGTTATTGTGAACTTGTCATGCAGCATGGTTTAAGTAATTGGCATGTTTCTCCTGCATAAATCTACCATGGTTGATTGGTTGGAACTTGGAAGAAAGCATTAATGTTTCTACTTCAGATCACGTCACTATGGATTTCGTATAGTTAGAGAAGAAGGATGGTTTGAGATCACTAAGTCCTTCCCATTAGTGTTGCTAGCCAGTAAACATTTCTATTTTCTAAATTGCCATTTGCGTCTTCCTAGTTCATTTAGTTTCAGAACAAGATAGCTGAATTACAAAAAAATCGATCAGACAATGTACTTACTACATCAATCCCTGGTCTGTTGCGTTTGAAGCCATTTTAATCAGCACCAATATTAAGTAGCTCAGTTTGAGGGATACTTGCTATATTATTATTGGAAAAAATTAAATGAAAGGACGCTTGCTATACAGCTTTTCTGTAATATTTTGAATGCTTACCAGATGGATTTTTTTTTTGCAAGTATGTCAGTATGAGAGCAGAAAATTCAGTTGATCGAGTCTAATTCAAGGCACGTTGAATCTAAATTGGACAGGGGGATGTCATTTTCTTTGAACTTAATTCATTCAATAGCATTAAACATGAAAAGAACTGGATAATATTCTTAGCACTTGAAACAACCAGCAAAAATGAAAAATAGTATCACAATGGAAGTGGTTGTATCATGAAGCATGGGAGCAAGTTTACAACCTAACAAGTCAACATAGGTGTTTATTTTTGCCCCTGTTTATTTTTGCCTCTAAATGAAGTGAAGTCTTAGTAAGAAGTGGATCATTTTGTTTAGAACAATTTTAGTTCTGTCTACTTTTGATTGGAGTAAGCAACTGAGCACTTAGTGTCGAGTCAAAAATTAATTCGATGATAACTTTAAAATAATTTTGTAATTACAATTGCTGCCTCCATCTTCTTAAAAATAGATAGGGCAAAATTTTGACAGCACACTTTTATTCTCTTCGTCAAGCATTGTGGTAAAATTCTCTAGGATTTGAATAATTATTGGGTATGATTTTAAGCATAATATTTATGTCATAAATTTTCAACTTAGCGGGATAAAATTGTCAGACAGTTTTCATTCAGCACTTAAAAATAAACATCTTTTTAATTTTACAGCTTCTAATCAGCAGCTCATTCAAAAACAAAACATACAGTTAATTCAGAAGCTCGTTCAGAAGTTAGAAGTAGCTTTCAAGCACTTAAAAAAAACAAAGGCCTTCATAGTCTTCCTGTAAAAATCAGCAGAAACCACAATATAGCCAGAATGACTCTTTTTTTTCTCTGACTTGATTTTTTGCAGGCCAAACATCTTGATTCCTATAAAAATCTCCAAGAACAGCCAAACCGTCATCACTCCTATTTTCTTTGTTTTGAGTTTTCAAAGACAAATATTGTTTTTATGGATGCCACATCACTAAATGCTTAAAAAATAAATAAATATTTATTATTTAAAAAACTGTGAGAGTATTTGGATATGCACCTGCTAAATAACAACACCACCACTTCTCCTTATGGACACCACTACCGTTTTTTTTTATTTTATTTTTATTTTTATTTTTAAATTTATTAAATGACACCGTCACTGTATAAACAAAAAAACCTCCAACTCTAACCCTTTTTTTCCTTTCTCCCTCTCTTCTCTATCAACCCACCGCCGCCACCTCCTCATTCTCATCATCCTCCCCCCTCCAATTTTCTTCTTCGTATCTTTTTTTTTTTTTTTTTTTCCCTTCTTCTCCCTGTGACGTGGTGGTGGTGAAGGAGAGGAAAAGGACGAGGAGGGGGTGGCTTCCTCCTCCTTTATTTTCCTTATTCTCCTTGTGGCGTGGTGGTGAAGGGGAGGACGAGGAGGGGGTGGTGGTGGCCTCCTCCCCCTCATTTTTTTCTTCTTCCCATGGCGTGGTGGTGGTAATGGCTAGATGGCGGTGATTAGAAGTAGACCAACTTGTGTTAGAGTGTTTGTTTTTAGTTCTGATTAGAAGTTATACTTCTTATTTGAGTAAGCAACAAGGAGGTGCTAATCACTTAGCAAAGTAAAAAATTATTCTAATAATAACCTTAACATAATTTTGTAATGACAATTGCTGCCCCCATCTTCTTAAAAATAAGTAGGACTAAATTTTGAAGGCACGCCTTCATTCTCTTCACCAAACATTGTGGTTCTACCTACTTTCACAAGGATTCAGTAAGAAACTTACCTCATTTCTCTCCTTCATTTTTTTTTCTATGTGTTTTTAAGTTTTTCTTCATCTCTTCTACTCTCATGTATATTTTCAATTCTCCTTCATCTTTGGTCTATTTCGATATTTTTGTAATGAAAAGTATTGTAATATTTTTTAGGATTTGAATAATTATTGGGTATGATTTTAAGCACAATATTTATGTATTAAAAATTTTCAGCTCAGTGAGGCAAAATTGTCAAACAGTTCTCATTCAGCACCTAACAACAAATACTTTTTAATTTTACAGGTTCTAATTAGCAGTTCATTCAGAAGCAAAACAAACAATTCATTCAAAAGCTCGTTCAAACCTTCTAACTCCAATTAGAAGTTAGCTTCTAAGTACTTCAAAAAAAAATACACTCTCCAAGTCTCGCACTCGCATAAACCACTGAAACAACGAGTATAAAACTCAAACTCACAGCGGGTCATGCAAGTGAAAGATTTATATTAGCATGATCCACTGCAACTTGGTCGTTGCTGGACAATTTTGCGTGACTGTAGTAAAATGACTATAACTTGCTTATTTCAAAACATTTTCAGGTGATTCAAATTGCGTTCATTAGATAACTCAAAGTAATACATTTTTCGTGTTTTGATGAGCTTGAAAATCAGTTTCAATCGAGCGTCAAATTTGGTTGAAAGTCAGGGATAATACCATATTTTTTTACCACACAGATTTGAGTGACTTTAGTAAAATGACCATAACTTGCTCATTTCAATACAATTTTAGGCGATTCAAAATTTGTTTACTAGATAACTTAGAGTACTATGTTTTTTGCGTTTTGATGACTTGATAATCAATCTCAATTGAGTGTCAAAGTTGGTCGAAAGTCAATGACAGAGTGTGAAACTGAAATGGGTCATTCGCAGCGGCTCATGCGTGTGGCAGAACCGCAGTCACGACGGCTCATGCGAATATCGTAACGCATGCAGATGTGCCGCTGCGACGGGGGTTCTTCTACTCGCATGGGCCGCTGCGATTGGCTCATTTTCTGTCATTTACATTGTTTTCTTCCTCATTTTTTTGCCACGATTGTACGCTTTCAGATTGTTGGTAATCCTCCATTTCTCATTTTTTCTATTGATTTTATTTTTAATGTGTTTGTTGTTGATTGATTTCAAATGAGCATTTCTTAAATTCCTATTTGTGTTTGTTAATTTATGACATTTTGTGCGAGAAATCGCCGTGAGGGAGAAAATTTAAAAAATGAGGAGGATGCCATCGCCACCCCTCCTGCCCTTCACCATCACCATGCAACAGGGAGAGAAAAAAGAGAGGATGAGGAGGGGTAGACTACCTCTCCTCCTCCTCCCCTTCACCACCGTCACCTCATCATCACCCCCACCACCACCTCGCCGCCAGCAAGGAGAAAAAATGGGAGGTGGGACATCGCCACCTCTCCTCCTCCTCCCCTTCACCACCACCACCTCGCCGCCGCTAAGTAGAAAAAAAAGAGAATAAGAAAAAAAAATGGGTGGAGGTGGAACACCGCCACCTTTCCTCCTCCCCTTTACCATCACCACCACCACTTCACCATCGCCAAGGAGAAAAAAAGGAGGATAAGAACAAAAAAATGCAAGGAGGTGGAACACCACCACCTCTCCTCCTTCTCATCCTCTCATTCACCACCACCACCTTGCCACCGCCAATGATGAAAAAAAGGAGGAGAAGAAGAAAAAAAATGGGAGGAGGTGGGACACAACCACCTCCCCATCACCAGGGAGAAAAAAAGATGGGAAGAGGTGGTGAAGAAGAAGAAGAAGGGAAAAGGAAGAAGGGGAGGAGGAGAAATGGCGGTGGTGAAGGGAGGATGAGGAGGAGGTGGCGGCAGAGAGGAAAATATAAAACTACTTGGAGATGTAGGGTATCGATCCCCATACCTCTCGCATGCTAAGCGAGCACTCTACCATCAGAGCTACATCGCCACATGGATGCTAACTTTTTCTAATGTAAATGTGATTGATTGTTGGATGTTTCATGGACAAAGAAAAATTTTCCCCCAAAATTAAGTTTTTCGGTGTTTGATCCTTTTATGGAAAAGTAAAACTTTACCGTCGGTGAAAAGTTTTCCCGCTTGAAGTGAAAAAAACTTTGTTTAGGCTCCCCCTCGGAAAAGTTTTCCCTCAAAAGACTCAACGTCAAATCATTTAAAACGACATTAAACAATTCCTCCACAAAATAAAAAATGTTCTCTCAAATGAAATTTTTTTTCCTTGATGAAATTAACAAGTGAAAAAAACTTTTGAATGTTTTTTTTTCATGAACTTTTTCCAAAGAAAACTTTTCTAAAAATCAAACACATATTTGATTTAAATCATCCATCTCCATCCTACATAATGTAGTTAACAATTACTGTGAAAAAAATGTGAAAAGGGCCAAGATGACTCTGGATGATATTCAAAAAACTCAGTCTGAATTAATGACAGCTTCCTTGCCTAGTGATAGAAACTTCAAAGATGTTTCACAATTAGACCATATTACTCTGCCTTATGAATCATCGATTGCATTATGAACTCATCCCTGCCCAACTGGAATATGGGATTAGCTTATGTGATTCCATAATCTGCTATGTAGCTAGTTTCTGTGCTCATCTCTTTTAAGCCAAATTGGTTTATCTGAGCTTATCCCCTGTTCCATGGAGCATGCTGTGGACTCAACTTGAAAGATGTTGCCAAAATATGACCTGTGATATACTTATTTTTCTTTTGACTTTAATTGAAACTCAAATCATTGAGAGCTCGTACACAAATTGCAAGCTATTTTGACAACTGGTTTCAACTACACAATCATCTTGAAGAAAGAAAATACAAGCAACACCTTCATAGTACGTGCATACCGCCCAGCCCTTATACAGCACATTTTCAAAACCATCCACTAAAACAGTGGAAAGTAAGGCGAAGCTAAAGCGAACACAGGCAAATAAAAAAGAAGGAAAGGAGAAAAAACAAAAGCAGTGATGAAACCTCCCCATAGCTTTACATAAAGTCACCAAGCCTACATAAAAATCAAAGCAAAGTGGCAATACTAGCATGTGATGAATTCTACAAACAGAGCACCTCCTCATTTCCTCACTATATAAGTGGTCATCTGCATTGATTTTATGTTCAGTCAGTTTTGAAGCCTCTCTCAAAAGCTTCAACAATCTTCTTAATTCTTTCAATCTCTCTCCCTCAGAAAACCAATCGAAAACCATATACCATGGATACCATCAAGTTCGAAAAGGTGCAAGCAATGAACAAGTATCGTAATAGAAACCAGTTCTTTAAGAACCTCACACTTTATTCTTTGGCAACACTTTCGTGTAGCTTATTGTGTTCTAGTCCTTTTTGGTTCCCCACTCTATGTTCCTATGTGAATGCCTTTTTCTTTGTGTCTCTCCCTAACATTGTGTCATACTTCTTCAACCCCAAGTGCCTGTTTATAGTTGGCAACATCATCATTGTCTTCCTCATTGGAGAGTCCAAGTTCGTGAGCTCAAACCCATCGCCTGCTACTGAAATTTATGATGAATACGTAATTAGGAGTAGGAGTCTTCGGAGGCTCCCTATTCCAAGTGACGAGAAGAAAGAGGAGGATAACATGGAGGTGAGTTTGACCGAAGAAAGCCAGGAGAAGGTTGTTGAAGAAGAATCAAAGGAAGAAGAACAAGAAGAAAAACTTCAAGAACAAATAGAAGTGGAAGATAAACAAGAACAAGGAGAAGAAGATGAGGAAAATGTCGAGGAGGAAGATTTAGATAGAGAATATCAGGAAGAGGAGGAGCTTGGTCTTCTAACCGACGAGCTGAACAAAAGAGTAGAAGATTTCATTGCAAGAATGAATGAACAAAGGAGGCTTGAAGCTACACTACTGGTGTGTAGCAGTGCATGAAACAAGGAAGGGCAATAACCCAAAACAAAATAAAAGAAAACTAAATTTGACCCCTAGAGTAGAAACAAGCTGTTTTATTTGTTAATCCTTCCTTCTTGGAGGTTATCATTTTTGTAAAGAGATAGAATGTCATCAAATTCTACTTCCAATAAATTTTCAGTCAGATGAAAAAGCTGCCTCTGAGATCTATCTCCACATTTTTCTGATTAACTAAACATATACAAACGATCACAACATACCATAATGGAAGTATGTCATGGATTCCTTTAAGATATTGTTTTGCCAAAAAAAAAGAAAGAAAGAAGAATCAAACCAAATTACATTCTGCAATTAACAAGACGCATAGGAACTACAGATCGAGGTCTGCAATGCTATAACTCAATTTTTTTGTAAAGCGACATCCCAATGCATCCCCACAAGCACATTGAAGGGATCCTTTAGGTAGAGGAATACTCAACAGAGTGTCACATAAATCATTTCTAACCTATTAAAAATTATACTGGTTTTATTTATTATTGTCATTGTTATCATTTCTGTAGTCTGTTGAAACAGATAACAAAACCGACTTCAAGAACTTACCTGAATCACAGCTTGTCGGCAATAGAGGTTGCCGAAATCATTTACACCGAGATTCTTGACTTAGCTGAGTTGAATCCCTGCTTGATTGCTGGATTTGAGTTGGAAATCGGATGTGATTGAAGATGAAATAGTTGGAACAGCTGAATTTGAGTTGGATCGGATAAGAAAAGGAAGAAGATGGTGGAAGGCGATGGAGAGTTGGATCGGATAAGAAAAGGAAGAAGATGGTGGAAGGTGATGGAACCCTCCATCACCGCCACTCTCCACCGCCTCTAATGGCCTATAAAAGAAGGACGAACTTCCCTTCTTCGATCATCCTTCAACCTCCTGATTTGTGTGTTAGGGTGTAACCCCTGTGAGTTTGTTTTTGCGAGAGAGAAAGAAGTAAGGGGTGAGGAGAGAGAGTGTATTTGTTTGTTTTATTTGTTTTGTTTGTGTTATACGCAGCCAACATATTTGTGTGGTGTCAATTAGACACCATGTATTTGTAACGTCCCTGACGTTTTGTAGCTCTCTCCATTTGTAATCTGTCTCTCTCATCAGTAAAGTTGGTATTTGTCGTGGACGTAGGCGAGTTTTTCGAACCACGTTAAATTGGTTGTCTCCGATATTTGTTAGTATTTTGTTTGTAGCTTCGCATTTCGAAATTTGTAACGCTTCCGCCTGTAACAAATTGGTATCAGAGCCGAGGGTTAGTTCTTGGGATCAAAGATGGTTACCGCTACAGTCGGTAAATTTGATGTCAAAAAGTTCAATGGCAAGAACAACTTCGACATGTGCCAATGCGAAGTTTTGGATGTGTTAGCAAAGGAAAATTTGGATGATGCTTTGGGAGACAAGCCGGAGAAAATAAGTGAAGAAGAATGGAACAAGTTGAATCGGCAAGCTTGCGGGTCAATAAGATTGTGTTTAGCGAATGAGCAAAAATATTTTGTAATGAAGGAAACCTCCGCTAAAGTATTGTGGAAAAAGTTGGAAGATAAGTACATGACGAAGAGCATTCAAAATAAGTTCTTCCTAATGAAGCAACTTTTTCGGATGAATATAAGACCCGAAATTACTCTGTCTGAGCATTTGGATGAGTTCAATAGGCATATTGCTGATCTATTGAATTTAGAAGAAGATGTTCCAGAAAATTACAAAGCTTTGTGCCTTTTGAATTCCCTTCCAGAAGAATATGAACATCTCGTTACGACTTTGCTAACGGGAAAAGAAGAATTGAATTATGATGAGATGGCTACGGCGTTGCTCAATTATGAATTCAGGAGGAAGGATCTCAAGATCCATTGGGATGCAACGTCAAAAATATTGATAGCGAGGGGAAGATATGAAAAGAGGTATGTTGGTATTAGAGAAAGATCACAGTCAAGAGGAAAATCTGTAGACAGAAGATTTTTGCCGAAGGATGAATGTGCCTACTTTCATAAGAAGGGCCATTGGAAGATTGATTGTGAGGTATTGAAAACTGCAATAGAAAAAGAAAAGAAAAGGTCAGATGAGGATGAGGATGATGCTTATTCGTTGTCTGCAACTTCAACATTGATGAGTCATTCTAATGAGTGGCTGCTTGATTCGGGTTCTACCTATCATATGTGTCCCCGTAGGGACTGGTTCTCTAACTTTAGAGAGTTGGACGATGGTGTTGTCTATATGGGCAACAATGATAAATGCAAAATTGCAGGGATAGGTAAAATCAAGTTGAAGTTGCATAATGGACTTGTTCGGGTCTTGAATGATGTTCGGTATGTGCCCGATTTGAAGAAGAATCTCATCTCTGTTAGTGCTTTAGAGTCCAAAGGTTACAAGGTTTCAGTAAATGGTGGAGCTCTAAAGATTGTTTCTGATGCACTGGTGATTCTGAAAGCAGTTCGGAAGGGTAACTTGTATTTCTTGCAGGGGAGTACAGTTACAAGAAATCGAAAAGTTGAATCTGGTGGAGCAACTTGTGTTATTGAAGGCCCTATGGATGTTGCTTCTGGTGGGGTTACTGATAGCTCCAAAGATGTTTGTAAGGAAACCTCGAGGTTTTGGCATTTGTGTGCAGGCAGTAAAGGTGAGAAAGTTCTGCACGAGTTGTTGAAGAAACAATTGGTAGAAGATATGAAGATGTGCAGTATGAAGGTTTGTGCACATTGTGTTTCTGAAAAGTCTGGTTTGAGACTCCATGCTAGTCAAGGTGGAGTTGGTTTGTTAGTTTGAGCATGTTTTAGTATAAGGCACATTCGGGTGTATGGCGCTTATGAGCACCTTTGGAGGGGTGAGACCCTCAATTAGTATTGGTTTGATTATGTTTGTTGGAAGTCAGTTGATAGGTTTGTTCGTGGTTGTTGTTGTCGGCTCAGATTTGTGAAATCTTCACCGAGGTGGAGAATTGTTGAAACAGATAACGAAACCGACTTGAAGAACTTACTTGAATCACAGCTTGTTGGCAATAGAGGTTGCCGAAATCGTTGACGCCGAGATTCTTGACTTAGCTTGAGTTGAATCCCTGTTTGATTGCTGGATTTGAGTTGGAAATCAGATGTGATTGAAGATGAAATAGTTAGAACAGATGGATCTGAGTTGGATCAGATAAGAAAAGGAAGAAGATGGTGGAAGGTGATGGAACCCTCCATCTCCGCCACTCTCCACTGCCTTTAATGGCCTATAAAAGAAGGATGAACTTCCCTTCTTCGATCATCCTTCAACCTCCTGATTTGTGTGTTAGGGTGTAACCCCTGTGAGTTTGTTTTTGTGAGAGAGAAAGAAGTAAGGGGTGAGGAGAGAGAGTGTATTTGTTTTGTTTGTGTTATACGCAGCCTGCGTATCTGTGTGGTGTCATTTAGACACCTTGTATTTGTAACGTCCCTGACGTTTTGTAACTCTCTCCATTCGTAATTTGTCTTTCTCATCAGTAAAGTTGGTATTTGTCGTGGACGTAGGCGAGTTTGCCGAACCACATTAAATTGGTTGTCTTCGATATTTGTTAGTATTTTTTTTATAGCTTCGCATTCGACATTTGTAACGCTTCCGCCCGTAACAAATTGGTATCAGAGCCGAGGGTTAGTTCTTCGGGTTCGTTTGAAGCTGCGTGGACCAGTGGTTGATTAAGAGTATGTCAGATCCATCAACTTTTGGATCAAAGATGGTTACCGTTACAATCGGTAAATTTGATGTCGAAAAGTTCAATGGCAAGAACAACTTCGACATGTGGCAATGCGAAGTTCTGGATGTGTTAGCAAAGAAAAATTTGGATGATGCTTTGGGAGACAAGCCGGAGAAAATAAGTGAAGAAGAATGGAACAAGTTGAATTGGCAAGCTTGCGGGTCAATAAGATTGTGTTTAGCGAAGGAGCAAAAATACTTTGTAATGAAGGAAACCTCCGCTAAAGTATTGTGGAAAAAGTTGGAAGATAAGTACATGACGAAGATCATTCAAAATAAGTTATTCTTAATGAAGCAACTTTTTCGGATGAATATGAGACCCGAAATTACTCTGTCTGAGCATTTTGATGAGTTCAATAGGCTTATTGCCGACCTATTGAATTTAGAAGAAGATGTTCCAGAAAATTACAAGGTTTTGTGCCTTTTGAATTCCCTTCCAGAAGAATATGAACATCTCGTTACGACTTTGCTAATGGGAAAAGAAAAATTGAATTATGATGAGGTGGCTACGGCGTTGCTTAATTATGAATTCAGGAGGAAGGATCTCAAGATCCATCGGGATGCAACGTCAAAAATATTGGTAGCGAGGGGAAGATATGAAAAGAGGTATGTTGGTAATAGAGGAAGATCACAGTCAAGAGGAAAATCTGTAGACATAAGGTTTTTGCCGAATGATGAATGTGCCTACTGTCATAAGAAGGGCCATTGGAAGATTGACTGTGAGGTATTGAAAACTGCAATAGAAAAAAAAAAAGAAAATGTCAGATGCGAATGTAGTGCACAATTTGGATGAAGATGAGGATGAGGATGATGCTTATTCGTTGTCTGCAACTTCAACATTGGTGAGTCATTCTAATGAGTGGCTGCTTGATTCGGGTTCTACCTATCATATGTGTCCCCGTAAGGACTGGTTCTCTAACTTTAGAGAGTTGGATGGTGGTGTTGTCTATATGGGCAACAATGATAAATGCAAAATTGCAGGGATAGGTAAAATCAAGTTGAAGTTGCATAATGGACTTGTCCGGGTCTTGAATGATGTTCGGTATGTGACCGATTTGAATAAGAGTCTCATCTCTATTAGTGCTTTAGAGTCCAAATGTTACAAGGTTTCAGTAAATGGTGGAGCTCTAAAGATTGTTTCTGGTGCACTGGTGATTCTGAAAGCAGTTCGAAAGGGTAACTTGTATTTCTTGCAGGGGAGTACAGTTACAAGAAATCGAAAAGTTGAATCTGGTGGAGCAACTTGTGTTATTGAAGGCCCTATGGATGTGGCTTCTGGTGGAGTTACTGATAGCTCCAAAGATGTTTGTAAGGAAACCTCGAGGGTTTGGCATTTGCATGCAGGCAGTAAAGGTGAGAAAGTTCTGCACGAGTTGTTGAAGAAACAATTGGTAGAAGATATGAAGATGTGCAGTATGAAGGGTTGTGCACATTGTGTTTATGAAAAGTCTGGATTGAGACTCCATGCTAGTCAAGGTGGAGTTGGTTTGTTAGTTTGAGCATGCTTTAGTATAAGGCACCTTCGGGTGTATGGCGCCTATGAACGCTTTTGGAGGGGTGAGACCCTCAATTAGTATTGGTTTGATTCTGTTTGTTGGAAGTTAATTGATAGTTTTGTTCGTGGTTGTTGTTGTCGGCTCAGATTTGTGAAATCTTCACCGAGGTGGAGAATTGTTGAAACAGATAACAAAACCGACTTGAAGAACTTACCTGAATCACAGCTTGTCGGCAATAGAGGTTGCCGAAATCGTTGACGCCGAGATTCTTGACTTAGCTTGAGTTGAATCCCTGCTTGATTGCTGGATTTGAGTTGGAAATCAGATGTGATTGAAGATGAAATAGTTGGAACAGCTGGATCTGAGTTGGATCAGATAAGAAAAGGAAGAAGACGGTGGAAGGTGATGGAACCCTCCATCACCGCCACTCTCCACTGCTTCTAATGGCCTATAAAAGAAGGATGAACTTCCCTTCTTCGATCATCCTTCAACCTCCTGATTTGTGTGTTAGGGTGTAACCCCTGTGAGTTTGTTTTTGTGAGAGAGAAAGAAGTAAGGGGTGAGGAGCGAGAGAGTGTATTTGTTTGTTTTATTTGTTTTGTTTGTGTTATACGCAATCAGCGTATCTGTGCGGTGTCATTTAGACACCTTGTATTTGTAACGTCCCTGACGTTTTGTAGCTCTCTCCATTTGTAATTTGTCTATCTCATCAGTAAAGTTGGTATTTGTCGTGGACGTAGGCGAATTTGCCGAACCACGTTAAATTGGTTGTCTCCGATATTTGTTAGTATTTTGTTTGTAGCTTCGCATTTCGACATTTGTAACACTTCCGCCCGTAACATATTGTCTACGTCATTCGTCACAATTGGGACAGACTCCTAAAGGTAATTGAATCGAGAACATATAATCATTGGCTCCAAGGGTATAATTCTAACAAAGATTTAAGCAAAGAATCTTACTGACTACATGGGGTGGTCAAGAGATTCAAAGAATGTTTGTAAACTAACATAAGATATTCAAAACATCTGAGAAACAAAGGAAACATGGAAGGAAGGCACATAGCTTGGTTTATTGGTAAAGCATCTTTAGACTATACTGGGTATTGGGGTCTTCCTCCTTACTTTTCGAAAAAGAAGACCAAATTCTGAACGTTGGTTTCGTTTCCTTAGCAATGAAGGTAGTAATAATTAACTATATACTATATATGTAGACGACATTTTTGTAACTCAGAAAAGAAACAAGCAAATATAAGGAAAGCTTTTAGGGGAAAAGCTGATTCTCTGCCAACATAAGAGCAATGCATGCATCATAGAATTAAGTGTTGAATTCCTTAAAATTGTTGTTGTTCAAAAGTTATTGTATATTCGCATCGCATGCCATTACATTAGATTTGTGTCTTTATGGTTTTAAGTTGTTAACTGAAAGTGGTTCCGATTTCTCTAAACACCAAGTACAGCGAAAGAAGGCTAAGAAAATCAAACACCGGATAAATGCACAAAGTCTGAAGCAAAATAAGTCGCAGAATCAAAACCCAAGAAAATCACAGGATCTGAAATTCAGCTTTGAGAACCCGCTCCTCATCAGTGCATATCGTATTATTGGCTTTATATATCCTTGTCCAAAAGATGATGCAAAATGAACAAACCCTTTGAGAACATGTACGTACATGATGTGCATATATGTTAAAAAGCTAGCTATAACCCAATATACTTGATTCCCCATATTCTGCAGTGACTGACGTACCATAGTCATGGTACATATTGTATAATAGCATCAGATATTAATTTATGTGTAAGGTACTAGGGCACTAAAAAATATATGTTCTTAAACATTTGCATCTGGTGGGAAATGCTAATAGCAACCATGCACCGCGGGGTGTCTTACCCCGGCGAGCCTAGATGATTGATTATGTACACATAATTAAGACCTTGGACGAGCTACAAAGGGGGACATAGTCCCACATCGCCTGAGTGTGGGAGGAGGATGTGCGAGGTCGAATCCCCATAGTAAGAGACCTTTTAAAGCCGTGCGGGCCGGTTGGGTCCAGAGCGAACAATATCTTACTGTGCGGATCAGGTCGTTACAGATGCAATTGGTCCAGTTCTCTTGAATTGCTAAGAAATAATACCAACAGAATAAGACCTTGAATCAACAAAACCATGGACCTCAAGGATACCTGATCATACCTCAGCTGGAACCCCTAAAATCTTCCACAAAATCTGTAAGTGACAACTTCTTTGTTGGTTTGTTTATATTTCACAAAATTTCATCTAGACAACAATGGATATATAGTAATGTTCAACTATTAATTGCTAAGAAATAATACCAACAGAATAAGACCTTGAATCAACAAAACCATGGACCTCAAGGATACCTGATCATACCTCAGCTGAAACCCCTAAAATCTTCCACAAAATCTGTAAGTGACAACTTCTTTGTTGGTTTGTTTATATTTCACAAAATATCATCTAGACAACAATGGATATAGTAATGTTCAACTATTAAACCATTCATTTCTCTGGTACAACTGCAATGCTCAATTCACATTGTCAAGGAGTTGCAACTTGTAAGTGATGAAGCATGCATGGCTCTCAAGTTCAGATGACTTGCTTGTAGAGGCAGCAACAAAAACTGCATGTGTGGGCTTCATTTGGCTCTGCACAAATATTAAAGTCTCAAACAAACAACACAAGTTTATATCGGTTTGTACACAAAATCTCGATCTCATTGACAAGATCCTGGAGAAAATAACAGGAGTTGTTGAATAGCAGTCAACAAACATCATGAACTATATATGTCTTAATTTGCAATTTTGGGGAGGGCGCGACTGTTAATCAAGGGATGTGTGATAAAAGCAGTGCAATACATGATGAGTCCACTCAGCACTGAACATAGGACTTCAAAACAATTTACATGTCGACACCATGAGGAGATTTCTTCCAGTGTCTCAGTATAGTAGTAGGCAGCATGAAAGGGAACCATGCTCCCCATTGTATTAGGATTAATTCAATCATAGAAGAGGACAAAACATATAAGACATTGTTCATGATTCAGTCCATCTATAAATAAACAACCCTTGAAGCGCAGACAACTTTCCCAGAATTTTCCAACTCGATTGAGTAAATCATCATCTCTGTAAAAAGGTTTCAGCGCTCAATTTGCCTCTAAATCAGATCCTAGATACTAGGGGTGGGCCTTTGTGACAGAAAAACCGAACCGAACCGCAAACCGGACTGATCGGGTCGGTCCGAGTCGGTTTCTAAAATTTATTTTAATATTCGGTCCTAAAAACCGAACCGGACCGAGATGCTCGGTTCGGGCCTCGGTTATCATTTTCAAAATCCACCGGGTACCCGGCCCGACCCATGAATATAATTTATTTACAATTTCGATTTTGGTGGGGGTTTGTCTCTCTCGATCTCTGTTCTTCATCTTTACCAAATTCAGATCTAGGGTTTTGTTGAGATTGGGGGAGTAAGAAAACATTGGTGATCTTGAGAGATGAAGAAGATGAGCTGTTAAGAGAAAACACACAACACCATAACCAACAAAAGTTCAATCAACTCTGAAGTGGTGTGCATAGATTTCCCAGGAAGCCAAGTATTTCTGTTGGACAGGTACAAGTTGTTTAATTCCACTAGCTAGCTGTGTTGATAGGGAGAGAGATTTTGAGCTGAAGAAGAAGAACGAACCAGCTTGAGCTGAAGAACAGTAGCTCGATTTTGAGCTCTGGCGCGAGCCTGCAAGTTGGTGGTGTTGTTCCGCATGAATGGATCGTTGACGTCTCCCATATTTTCAAAGATCGAACGAACGATCGATCGATCGACCAACGAAACTAAAAACTAGGGTTCTCCAATCAATCGATGTGAACGAAGGAGCGTACAAAATCCCTCTTATCTCTGGAGCTGAGTGAGTTCGTACAAGGTGGCGAAGAGAGGGGTTTAGGTTTGGGGATTCAATTCCACTAGCTAGCTGTGTTGAGGGGAGAGAGGTTTTCTTTCACTTTCGCTTCACCAAGCAAATCGTATTCACTCAATTGATCGATTGAAGTGTGTTTGTAAATTGTGTTGAAATTTGGATCAAAAGTTGTTTCTGTCTCTCTCTGTGATCCGAAGCAGCGAGTGAAATTTCTATACGGGCTTTATCAAATTTCTAATAACTGTTTGGGCTTTGGATCGAGACCGGCCCTGAATTCGGTTAACCGGCCCAATTCGGCCCAGTTTCGGGCCTCAGAATTGCGGGCTTAAAAATATCGGGCCAGTTTTCGGTTTTTAATTTTCGGGCCGATTACCCGAACCTGCCCAGCCCTACTAGATACTAATATCCCCCAACTCAACTGATAAGTCTACCAATATCCCCAAACTCAAATGATAGGTATTTTAATATTTTCATGAAAATTCTCTAGAACTGGATGTAGTTTAATTTATTAGCTTTTCTTTGTATGCACTTGTGTGTGAATCAGTTGTCAGCAAAGCACTCATTGCATGGGGAGACAAAATACTTCTTCACAACAAGAACACGCAAGTATCCTAACAAGAGACATTTGAAGTGCTGGCACCGGATACTGGAAAGCTACAGAAACAGATAAACCTATTCAAAATGGAGGCAAAATCATTGGGTATAACGGAAAAACACCCCAAGGAGGAGAAAACTGACTGGATCTTGCACGAGTATACATTACATCAAGGGGAGACTCGTCAATGTGTCAGCAAAGAAGACATGAAAATATACTTGTTTATATCATTTATACAATTCAACTCATTGATATGATCTCGACAAATACATTCTTTCCAGAGTAATTTGGGCAATCAACTTGTTTCATATTGATCTTTATTAAGTCAAGCCAAACATGAATAAATAAATATGATCTCGAGAAATAATTCACTAATTTGTAGAAACATCTAAAAACGCACATTAAACCAAAAAATGTCTAACATCATAATTTGTGAGCCTTTCTAAGTCAAGGAACTAGCTAATAGAAGTTATCACCATATAACATAAAAAAGTAAAGGGTGAAAGACAAATCTTCAACCTTTGATGAAGCATTCTACTCGAGTCTAAACATCAACCTTATCGACATCCTCCAAAACAAGGGGTTTGGTGGGCTTTCCTAGAAAATCTGTGAACTCTTGGAATGGTGATCTTGAAAAGCGAGTCTCCTTCCAGAAGCCAAGCGTGAGAAACCCATATGTCCTCTGCAGACAATCAAATGTTGCCTACACACAGAAGCAATATAGAGACGTTACCAGGGGCGGACCCAGAATTTTAGTCGAAGGGGGGCGAAATGAAAAATACTTATTAGTTGATAACAATAGTTATCAATGGTAAAGCCAAAAAAAATTCTACCTAGCTAGTAACTAATAAAAAAATACAACTATAAAAAATACATTGCATATATCAAATTGGATCCAGTGTAGTCCAATTTTCAGCCAAAATAAGTTCACTATCAATAACCTTAGCAAATAGCAAACAAACATTATAACTAGAATATATAACTAATATCACAAAAGAGTTTGTATAGGCAGCCACTTTAAAGCCATTTTTTTGTCAGGTTAGGGCATTTTTACACTTTTACCCTTTCTCCTTAAAATACAACTACAAACATTATCTATAGAAGGGGTATAAGTGTAAAAAGCCCAAAACCTGAAAAAAAAAAAAAAAAAAGTGACTATAAAGCTTGACTGTCTAGAATTGGGGATCACAAAATAATTAGGATAAGTATCTAGGTGAAGCTATTTTTTTTTTTGAAATTTGCGAACCTAATATGATCATAATACAATTTCATAGAAAAAATAGTTTATATGAGGCTCAAATTTTGTACGAGTTGGCTAATGGTATATATTTTTATTGAATTCTATAATTATTATTTTAGATATTAATTTTAAATATTTTTTGTTAGAGGTTTTATACAACTTGTGAAAAACAATTCATTTCTTTAATGTTAACAAATTTTTATTAAACTAAACATTTTTTTTAATGTTTGCAATTACTAATAAAATTGCATTGAAAATAAAATAAAAATGCACTAGAAGAGTATTAAACTTGGGTCTTTTATTAAAAATGATAAATCTCCAACCACTACACCAACAAAGACATGTTGGTAAAAAACAATTCATTTCTTAAATGTTAATAAATTTTTATTAAACTAAATATTTTTTAATGTTTGCAAATACTAATAAAATTGCATTGAAAATAAAATAAAAATGCACTCGAAGAGTATTGAACTCATGTATTTTACTAAAAAAGATAAACCCCCAACCACTACACCAAAAAGACATATTCAAATATTTGCATAAACAATTATCATATTGCATTCTACATTATATAATCGATTTTTGTAAGACTAAAGTATATATACAATTATCAAAGCCAACTTTTGTTAGGTCAAAACAAAACATGGTCTTCCTGTAAAAATCTGTAGCAGCCACCATATAGCAGACTGACTTCTTTCTTTCTTTTTTCTTTTGACTTGATTTTTTGCAGGCCAAACAGTCCATGATTCCTATAAAAATCTCCAAGGACATCCAAACCGTCACCACTCCTATTTCCTCTGTTTTGAGTTTTCAAAGACAAATATTGTTTTTATGGATACCACATTCACTAAATGCTTCAAAAATAAATAAATATTTATGATTTAAAAAAATGTGAAGATATGTGAGAGTATTTGGATATGTAACTACTAAATAACACTACCAACACTTCTACTTATGGACAAAACCAACTTTTTTTTTTGTTTTTTTTATTAAAGGACACCACCACTGTATAAACAAAAAAATCCTAACTCTAACCCCTCTTTTCCTCTCTCCCTTCTTCTCTATCAACCCCACCACCGCCACCTCCTCCTCCCATCTTTTTCCCACCTCCTCCTTCTTGTCCTCCCATCTTCGTCTTTGTATCTTTTTTTTTCCTTCTTCTCCCTGTGGCGTGGTGGTGGTGAAGGGGAGGAAGAGGCCGAGGAGGGGGTGGCAGTGCCTTCCTCCTCCTCTTTTTTTTTTAATTTTTTTTCCTTCTTCATATGGCGTGGTGGTGGTGGCTAGATGACAATGAAGGGGATGAGAAGGAGGGGTGGCGGTGACCTCATTCTCTTCGGGTTTTTTCTCCTTCGCCCCCATTCCTGCTGCGAGGGCAAAAACAATTGTCCCTTGTGGCGGTTTCTATGAATGAGGAACCCAAACTCGCCCAAAATAGCCTAGCATTCACTCATTCAAAATATAAAAACAGGGTACTGTCCCATTTCAGTTGCAGACTCTGTCATTGATTTTCGACCAACTTTGTCGCTTGATTGAGACCGATTTTGAAGCTCATCAAAACACAAAAAATGTAGTAATCTGAGTTATCTAATGAACAAAATTTGAATCACTTGAAAATGTTTTGAAATTAGCAAGTTATGGTCATTTTACTAAAGTCACTTAAATCTATCCAATAAAGAAAACAAGGTTTTGTCACTAACTTTGACACTAGATTGAGACAAATTATCTAGCATATCAAAACATGAAAAATATAGTACTCTAAGTTATCTAATGAACACAATTTGAATCATCTGAAAATGTTTTGAAATAAGCAAGTTATGGTCATTTTACTACAGTCATACAAAACTGTCCAGCAATGACCAAGTCGCAGTGGATCATGCAAATGTATGTCTCTCACTCGCATGATCCGCTGCGAGTTTAAGAGGGTGTTTTTTTCTTCTTCTGAATGATGTCAAAATTTTTAATAAGAAGTTGATACCTTGTTTAGAGTGTTTGTTTTTAGTTCTGATTAGAAGTTCTACTTCTGATTGGAGTAAGCAACATGGAGGTGTTAATCGCTTAGCACTGAGTGTTAAGTATTAAATTATTCCAATAATAACCTTAACATAATTTTGTAATGAGAATTGTTGACCCCATCTTCTTAAAAATAAGTAGGGCTAAATTTGAAGGCACGCCTTCATTCTCTTTATCAAACATTGTGGTTCTACCTACTTTCATAAGGATTCGGTAAGAAACTTATCTCATTTCTCTCATTCATTTTTTTTTCTCTGTATTTTCTTCATCTCTCTAACTCTCTCTCTCTCATGTATATTTTCAATTCTCCTTCATATTTGGTCTATTTCGATATTTTTGTAATAAAAGTATTGTAACATTTTCTAGGATTTGAATAATTATTGGGTATGATTTTAAGTACAATATTTATGTCCTACATTTTTTCAACTCAGTGTGGCAAGATTGTCAAACACTTCTCATTCAGCACCTAACAGCAAACACTTTTTAATTTTACAGCTTCTAATCAACAGTTCATTTAGAAGCAAAACAAACAGTTCATTCAGAAACTCGTTCAGAACTTCTAACTCCAGTTAGAAGTTAGCTTCTAAGCACTTAAAAAAAAAACACCGTCTCATACTCGCATAAACCACTGAAACTGAGAGTATAAGACTCAAACTCATAGCGGATCATGCAAGTGAAAGACTTATATTCGCATGATCCGTTGCAACTTGGTCGTTGCTGGACAATTTTGTGTGACTGTAGTAAAATGACTGTAACTTGCTTATTTCAAAACATTTCCAGGTGATTCAAATTGTGTTCATTAGATAACTCAGAGTAATATATTTTTTGTGTTTTGATGAGCTTGAAAATAGGTCTCAATCGAGAGTCAAATTTGGTCAAAACTCAGGGACATTACCATGTTTTCTTTACAAGACAGATTTGAGTAACTTTAGTAAAATGACCATAACTTGCTCATTTAAATACATTTTTAGGTGATTCAAATTTTGTTTACTAGATAAATCAGAGTACTACATTTTTTTTGTGTTTTTATGACTTGAAAATCAATCTCAATCGAGTGTCAAAGTTGGTCGAAATTAAATGATAGAGTGTGAAACTGAAATGGGCCATTTGCAGCGGCTCATGAGTGTGGCAAAGCCGCAATCACGGTGGCTCATGCGAATATGGTAATGGCATGCGGATGTGCCGCTGTGAAGAGGGTTCTTCTACTCGCTGGGCCGCTGCAATTGGCCCATTTTCTGTCATTTACATTGTTTCCTTCCTCTCTTTTTTTGCCACGATTGTACGCTTTCAGATTGTTGGTAATCCTCCCTATGTCATTTTTTCTATTGATTTTATTTTTAATGTGTTTGTTGTTGATTGATTTCAAATGATCATTTCTTAAATTCCCATTTGTGTTTGTTAATTTATGACATTTTGTGCGAGAAACCGCCGCGAGGGCGAAGATTAAAAAAATGAGGAGGAGGCCACCTCTCCTCCTCCCCTTCACCACCACCATCGCCACCTCATCACCCCCACCACCACCACCTCGCCAGCGCCAAGTAGAAAAAAATGACGAGGATAAAAAAAATGGGAGGAGGTGGGACACCGCTACCTCTTCTCCTCCCCTTTACCACCACCACCTCGCCACAGCAAGGAGAAAAAAAAGGAGGAGAAGAAAAAAATGTAAGGAGGTGGGACACCGCCACCTCTTACCCTCTTTTTCGTCACCACCACCGCCACCTCGCCATCACCACCACCTCGCCATTGCCAAAGATTAAAAAAAAAAGGAGGGGAATAAGAAGAAAAATGGGAGGAGGTGGGCCACCGCCACCTCGCCATCGCCAGGGAGAAAAAAGAAAAAGAAGAAGAAGAAGGGAGGAGGTGTGATGAGAAGTGGCAGTGGTGAAGAAGGAGAAGAAAAAGGAAAAAGGAAAAAGGGAAGATGAGGAGGAGAGGTGGCGAAGTGGTGGTGGTGAAGGGAGGATGAGGAGAAGAAATGAAGAGAGAATAATATGGGTTAGGGTTAGGGTTTTTTTTTTCTTTTTTCTTTTATTGGTGGTGTCCTTCAACAGGTGGTGGTGTCCTTTAGAAAGTAGGGTAGTGGTGTCCTTCAGAAAGTAAAGTGGTAGTGGTGTCCATCAGGATAAGTGGTGGTGTTATTTAGCAACTACCACTTGGAAATGAGAGACATGCGTTTGGAAATGCAATCCAATGGAATGATCAAAAGCTTAAAATCCAAGCTATAAGAATTGGGATATCAAATTTTTTTGGAAATAATCAATTTTCACTTTTGTCAGGATAAGTCATAGTCTTTCTCTGAGGGTGTGTTTGGTTGTATGGAATCCTATGCCATGGAAATTCATGAGGGAACCCCTATATTTTAGGCTAATTTGAGGTATCACTCCACATCCACCATTTGATTTTGTGATCAATCCCCTAAGGCATGTGATTATCATGTTCATGGAACTTACATTTTGACGCCGGGAAGAATAGCGATTATCCTGCAGGCTAGTTTTAACAGATAATTCATAGGGAAAGAACACAAAAGAAACGCCAAAAAACACAAAGAAATAACTCTAATGTTCATTTCAAATTATGCAAATCAAAGGTATCCTACAATATTGAGGAATAACTCTATTTATAGTGCTCAAATAACTTCAATAATAATTAGGCTATTCCTAAAAGAAAAGGTAGAATCAAATACTAAAATAACAAGCAGTCTATTCTTAAAAGAAAAAGTAAAGCCTAATCCTAAAAGAAACTAAAAAGACTCCTAATTAAATTGAAAGATTACGATTAAGTTATTTAGTAAATAACTTTGAGAGCAAATTAGGAACCCTAGAAACCCTCCTGCATCAATCGCCCCTGGTTGGAAAGAACTCGTCATCGAGTTCACAATAGCTTCATCGAAATTCTCTGGAGGCAGCCCAGGAGGAAGATCCTCTGATATCAGGTCAGAAAATTCTGCTAGCTGCTGAACCTCCGCTGGAAAATCTGGATTCACGTCTGCAGCACTATTCCCACAAGGCAGCTGAGCATAGACCACGTCTCCATGCTCAATCTCACCCAAAAACCTGGACATAGAAAGCATGTTAATTAATATTATGGGCTACCGGGGTAGGAGTGGTCCTTTCCCGACGAGGTGCCAACACAATCTTCTTCCCTTTGATGCTAAGGGAATATGTACTTTTCCGCCCATCATGAATAACATTATGATCATACTGCCAAGGCCTGCCTAACAATACATGACAAGTATCCATAGACACAACATCACACCAAGCATTATCAAAATATTTCCTGCCGATCGAAAAAGACACTAGGCATCGCCTATCTACTGTTACCTCACTGCCCTTATTCAACCACGACAATTTGTACGACTTGGGATGACGATCTGTCTTCAACTGCAATTTCTGGACAGCCTCTTCAGACACTACGTTCTCACGACTACCACTGCCAATGATCAAGTTGCAGACTTTATCTGCAACTGTGCAGGTCGTGTGGAAAATATTAGTTTTCAACCAATCATCCCCTAAATCACCCTTTGGAGTCAGTAGACTCTTACGAACGATCAGAGTCTCATGGGCATTTCCATACGACACATCTTCATCATCGTCATACACAGACTTTCCAAGCTCCTCAGTTTTGTCTACCACGTCTTCCTCAATTAGGAGATTGTTGTCCTTCTGAATAGCAGGCTTCCTGCACTCATTCGCTCTATGCCCCTGTTCACCACATCTGAAACATTTAATATTTGAGTTAGAAGTAACCTGCGGTGGCTGCTGGGTAGGACGAGATTCTTGAGGGCGAACTGGCCGACTTCTTTGATCACTTATGATCATTGGCCTCCTGTTCTGCTGTTTCTCCATAGCAAGTGCACGCTAGTAGGCTTCAGAAATGGTCATCAACGAGGGTTGAGTGTAGCCGAAAGGAAAGAAGCGACCCTTCATCTTCTCCCAGTTAGTTATCTTGGCCTTGCCATGCCTGTCTCGTGCTGGCTTCAACTGCTCCCACCATGCAGATGCTCTGCCTTTGAGTTTGATGGCGACCAATTTCACCGTGACACGATCTGGAACTTCCTTAAACTAAAAAATACGTTCTACTTTATGCAACCAATCGATGAATCCTTCAGCCTGTAACGTACCAGAAAACTCGGGTAGATCCACTCTGAATCGGAGGTATCCATGACGATCCTCCCGACCACGGCGCTCCCAGAATCAAGCATGATTGTGATACGGGTTTTCGAACCTGGAATCAGAATCGTGATATTCCATCTCACGATTACTGAAATCCTGCGCCGTTAGACGCTGAGTTAACTCTGCAACTTGCCTCTGTAAATCCTCAATCATCACATCCTGAATGTTACGATCACGGTGTGGGACTTCCTCGTTCGAAACCTGCCCGCGACGACCACGACCACCAGCCATAGAAACTGATGAAATCTCACCCAAGAAGATGCTGATGCTTTGATACCAACTGACGCCGGGCAGAATAGCGATAATCCTGCAGGCTAGTTCTAACAGATAATTCATAGGGAAAGAACACAAGAGAATCGCCCAAAAAACACAGAGAAATAACTCTAATGTTCAATTCAAATTATGCAAATCAAATGTATCCTACAATATTGAGGAATAACTCTATTTATAGTGCTCAAATAACTTGAATAATAAGCAGCATATTCCTAAAAGAAAAAGTATAATCAAATACTAAAATAACAAGCAGTCTATTCCTATAAAGAAAAAGTAACGCCTAATCCTAAAAGGAAACTAAAAAGACTCCTAATTAAATTGAAAGATTACGAATAAGTTATTTAGTAAATAACATTGAGAGCAAATTAGGAACTCTAAAAACCCAAATTAGGAACCCTAGAAACCCTCCTGCATCACATTCCCACCATTGATCACAAAATCAAATGGTGGATGTGGAATGATACATCAATTTAGCCTAAAATACAGGGGTTCCCTCGTGAATTCTCATGGCATAAGATTCCATGCAACCAAACACACCCTAAGAGTAGACATCACCTACTCCGGATGTACTATTTTCAATTTTTACACCCTGAGAATATTAATTACATACCCGCCTTTGTAATATATTAATTAAGAGATTAAACTTTAAAATATGATTACTATATATATTGTTTAGGGTGTAGAGTTCAAATCTCTACATTCAGGTGTAGGATCAATAGCTTAAATCCTCTTTGAGAGGAGCATATGAAAAAAACTACCAATGGTATTTACCTCTCGCATGCTAAGCGAACGCTCTACCATCTAAGCTACATCCCCATATGGATGCTAACTTTTTCTAATATAAATGTGATAGATTGTTGGGTGTTTCATGGAAAAAGAAAACTTTTCCCCCAAAATTAAGTTTTCCAATGTTTGATCTTTTTATGGAAAAGTAAAACTTTATCGCTGGTGAAAAGTTTTTCCGTTTGAAGTGGAAAAACTTTGTTTAGACTCCCTCTCGAAAAAGTTTTCCCTCAAAAGACTCAACATCAAATCATTTAAAAACTCGTTGAACAATTCCTCCAGAAAATAAAATATGTTCTCTCTAATGAAATTTTTTTTCCTTGATGAAATTAACAAGTGAAAAAAACTTTTGAATGTTTTTTTTTTTCATGAACTTTTTTCCAAATAAAACTTTTCTAAAAATCAAACACATATTTGATTTAAATTATCCATCTCCATCCTACATCATGTAGTTAACAATTACTGTGAAAAAATGTGAAAAGGGCCAAAACAAATTCGTTCTGAATTAATGACAACTTCCTTGCCTAGTAATAGAAACTTCAAAGATGTTTCACAATTATACCATATTACTCTGCCTTATGAAGCATTGATGGCATTATGAACTCATCCCTGCCCAAATAGAATATGGGATTAGCTTATGTGATTCCATAATCTGCTATGTAGCTAGTTTCTGTGCTCATCTCTTTTAAGCCAAATTGGTTTATCTGAGCTTATCCCCTGTTCCATGGAGCATGTTGTGGACTCAACTTGAAAGATGCTGCCAAAATATGACCTGTTGTATACATATTTTTCTTTTGACTTTAATTGAAACTCAAATCATTGAGAGCTCGGTCACAATCATCTTGCAAGCTATTTTGACAACTGGTTTCAACTACACAATCATCTTGAAGAAAGAAAAAACAAGCGACACCTTCATAGTACGTACATACCGCCCAGCCCTTGTACAGCACATTTTCAAAACCATCAACTAGAACAGTGGAAAGCAAGGCGAAGCCAAAGCAAACACAGGCAAATAAAAAAGAAGCAAAGGCGAAAAAAACAGAAGCAGTTGAAAAGCTCCCCATAGCTTTACATAAAGTCGCCAACCCTAAATAAAAATCAAAACAAAGTGGCGAACTAGCGTGTGATAAATTCTACAAACAGATAGAGCACCTCCTCATTTCCTCACTATATAAGTAGTCTTTTGCATTGATTTTATGTTCAGTCAGTTTTGAAGCCTCTCTCAAAAGCTTCAACAATCTTCTTCTTTCAATCTCTCTCTCTCTCAGAAAACCAATCGAAAAACATATACCATGGATACCATCAAGTTCGAAAAGGTTCAAGCAATGAACAAGTATCGTAATAGAAACCAGTTCTTTAAGAACCTCACACTTTATTCTTTGGCAACACTTTCGTGTAGCTTATTGTGTTCTAGTCCTTTTTGGTTCCCCACTCTATGTTCTTATGTGAATGCCTTTTTCTTTGTGTCTCTCCCTAACATTGTGTCATTCTTCTTTAACCCCAAGTGCCTGTTTATAGTTGGCAACATCATCATTGTCTTCCTCATTGGAGAGTCCAAGTTCGTGAGCTCAAACCCATCGCCTGCTACTGAAATTTATGATGAATATGTAATTAGGAGTAGGAGCCTTCGGAGGCTCCCTATTCCAAGTGACGAGAAGAAAGAGGAGTATAACATGGAGGTGAGTTTGATCGAAGAAAGCCAGGAGAAGGTTGTTGAAGAAGAAGAATCAAAAGAAGAAGATGCAAAGGAAGAAGATGAAAAGGAAGAAAAACTTCAAGAACAAATAGAAGTGGAAGATAAACAAGAACAAGGAAAAGAAGATGAGGAAAATGTCGAGGAGGAAGATAAACAAGAGCAAGGAGAAGAAGATGAGGAAAATGTCGAGGAGGAAGATTTAGATGGAGAATATCAGGACGAGGAGGAGCTTGGTCTTCTAACCGACGAGCTGAACAAAAGAGTAGAAGATTTCATTGCAAGAATGAATGAACAAAGGAGGCTTGAAGCTACACTACTGGTGTATAGCAGTGCATGAAACAAGGAAGGGCAATAACCCAAAACAAAATAAAAGAAAACTAAATTTGACCCCTAGAGTAGAAACAAGCTGTTTTATTTGTTAATCCAAAAAATCTAACTGGCGAGGGAAGCAGCGAGGAAAACAGCGAGGGACCCCACAGGGGGAGGGGGAGACGGGTTCAAATCCTTCCTTCTGGGAGGTTATCATTTTTGTAAAGAGATAGAATGTCATCAAATTCTACTTCCAATAAATTTTCAGTTCAGATGAAAAAGCTGCCTCTTAGATCTATCTCCACATTTTTCTGCGATACAGGGGGAGACAATAAAAGCATTCAAGCATACTTAGGCGATCATTTGCTTCTGATTAACTAAACATATACAAACGATCACAACATACCATAATCGAAGTATGTCATGGATTCCTTAAAGATATTGTTTTGCGCAAAAAACAAAAGAAGAAGAATCAAACCAAATTACATTTTGCAATATAACAAGACGCATAGGAACTACAGATCGAGGTCTGCAATGCCATAACTCACGTTTTCAGGCATATTGAAGGGATCCTTTAGGTAGAGGAGTACCCAACAGAGTGCCACATAAATCATTTCTAACCTATTAAAATTTATACTGGTTTTATTTATTAATTTCATTGTTATCTTTGTTGTCATCATTTCTGTAATGACCCCCAATTTTGACAAAAGATAATGTTTTAAGGCATATATATTTTGAGATTGGGTGTATAATAAATAAATAAAAGAGTGTCAATATAATGTTGTGCAAATCCTAATTTTGTAGGGTTTTGCCTTTGGATTGGTTAAATAGGGATTTGATTCTTCCCACCCGCATAGAATATCTGGAAAAAAAAAAAAGGAGAAAAAGAGAAGGAACTAAGGAAGAAGAAGAAGGGAAAGAGTAAGAAAAAAAAAGTGAGTTCTTCTTTCTTTAGTCTTAACACGGTTTATATCATATGTTTTCCATAAAATTAATCTACCTATAGTTGAGGTTAAAGTTATGCAAGTACATCATGATTTTCTTTTGATGTTACAATTCTGCAAGTACATCATGTCATTTTATTCTACCCATATTATTATACCTATTTTGATAATAAAGTTCTACCCATATTGGTGAATTAGATAAAAGACCATCAAGCCATTCTTTTAGTCTCTCAAAACAATTTCTGTAAATTTTGAAAAGGGTTACATCATTAGTTGTTTTTATTGGATGTTGGGTATTGATAGTTGTGAAAATTGTACTTTATGACTATTGCATGTTGGGTATTGGATATTGCATATTCGGTATTGGTAGTTGAAAAAAAAATAACGAAAAGAAAAATGTCATGTATGAATATGGCATGTTGAATATTGCTTGAATATTACATGTTGGGTATTGCATAGTGGTGAATCTTGTCATTGGTCAATATTGACTATTGGGATTTCATTATAAATATTGACCATACTCAATATTGTCCTTTATGTTTTGACATGCAATATTGGAAGGATGTTGACTATTGGGTATTTAATATTTGTGAATATTGGGTATTTGTTAATTATATTTGATTTTCAAATATGTGATTGAGATTGATATTATTAATTGATATTGCATGCATGTTTGTTCATTATGAGTTTGAGTGCTACTTTGTGTGGATTATTTATCCATGAGAATATTTATGATTTCCAGGGGCGGATCTACAGCTTGGGTATGGGGGTCAATTGACTCCCTTAGGTTTTGAAAAAAATCTATCAAAGTATACACAATTTCAATCTTGCCCCCCATTAGAAATTTTATGTTGCCCCTCTTATAAAACCAAGAATTACAATCACAGATCACATATCACAATTGAAGAAAAAAATTTGAGTCGCCGCCTCTAATCTCCGCCTCCACGCATTCGGTCCTCAACAATAGCTTCTTCTCCACTACTACAAATATTAGCTTAGGTAACGCCACTTAGATAGCGCTTTTTTAAAGAGCTATCCAAGTGGGCGCTAGGATAACGCTTATTTGTCTTTAAAAAAAAAAAATCAAAAAAAACGCTACAATAGCGCTTTTAATTTTTTTTTTCAGTTAAGCGCTATCTTAATTATGTCTTAGATAGCGCTTTAAAAAACGCTATGTGGAAAAACATTACCAAAACTACCATAGCGCTTTCGCTTTCGAAGCGCTATGCTACTTACATTTAGTATAGCGCTTCGATCTTGATCAAATATCAAATTAAATCTCATTTTTTCAGATCTTCAATCGGACGGTTAAGATCACAAGCCCTAATATAAAACCTAAATCTCATTTTTTTTGGTTTCCTCGACATTTAGAATTCCCCTTTTCAAACACACAGAGAGGCGATGAGGCGAGGAGGCAAGGAACCGAGGCGAGGAGGCGAGGAACCAGAGGAGGCGAGGCGAGGAGGCGAGGAACCGAGGAAGGAGGCGAGGAACCAGAGGAGGCGAGGAACCGAGGAAGGAGGCGACTCAGGCGAGGAACCAGAGGAGGCGAGGAGGCGAGGAACCGAGGAGTCGGAAGCTCATTTAAATCTGGGTATTTTGTTTCAAGTTTATATCTTTAGAACCGGGTTGGTTAAGCATGCTTTGATTTTGAATGGGTTTTCATTAGTTTGGTTTTGATTTGCCTTTTGTGCCCTAATTTTTTGATTTTCTGAAACGAAATTGAATCATGTTTATGTTTACATGGGGTTTGATTGTTTTGGTTTATTTTTATGAAATTGACAATGGACTTTGATTATGGTGCTTAAATTTGTGATTTTTTGTGAAACAGACTTGAACAATTTTGACCTAATGAATTGGGAATCTAATTTTCAAGTTATAGGTTAGTGATTTGATCATTCATATGTTCTGGAGAAGTGGAGAATGTTGTTTTTATCCCGATCACTGGGAGTGTTTACTGGAGTTGGCTCAAGTCTCTCCTTATTGAATTCTTACATATTGAACTGCTCTTTATGCATGTGCTTACCAGTGTCTAGTTGTATTATTTTTTATTTATAGTTTTTCCATGTACATATTTATTTGCAGAAATGGTCAGACCATAGTTTTCATTCAATACGGGAGTTGAAAGATGATATTGCTTTTCAAACTGTGGTACTGCTTTTGAAGTGTTTGAAGATTATGGAGAATGCTACTTTCTTGAGTAAGGATAATCAGGTATAAGCTGGAATGCTATTAACAAATGATTAGAAAAATTAAAAGTTCCTCTATGATTAAAGCATGAAAGCTCCCTGTGGTAATACATTTTAGTCAAGTAATTTATCAGTACTTATCACAAGGGATCTGATTAGATTTGTCATTCTACATATAATTGTTGGGGACACAAAAATCTTTTCTCTTAATCATTTGAGTTTTTATTTAATCTCAACTTGCATAAATAAAAAATTAAAGTATTGCCAAAAGTAGTCGTAATCTTCAATCTTCCCTCCCCTGCCAAAAAAAAAAAAAATCACGAATATCTATCTATAGCTAGCATAGTTGTTTTAATTCTTTTTTAACAGTAGTAGACCACTATAAACCGATTCAAAATTTGCATGTTAACTACAAATTAATTTCATAATTTTATAAATAAATAAATGCCGGAATACAGTGATTTAATTAACCATTTTGATATATATATATATATATATATATATTACATTCACTTTTTTCGCAATGTTCAACTCCATGCTTGGAGTGCAGCTAGGTTGACAATGAAAAGTATCGGTGATGAGACCATCAATTATGAGCTGCCCCTTCGAACCCATGCATGAAACAAAAGAGATTGATGTTATCAACTCTACCATCAGCTTCATCGAAGAAAATAATGCCGGAAATGCAACAGCTGCTTTGATGGCAGGTCTTGCTCCCAAGACCAAGGTATTTCACATTTCTCATTCTCACTGTAATAGTACATGTTAGTGAAACAATTCTCAAGTATCGCTCTGCAATATTGCAGGTGCTTAGAGATGGAAAATGGAGTGAACAGGAGGCAGCGATTTTGGTCCCAGGAGACATAATAAGCATCAAATTGGGTGACATTGTACCAGCTGATGCTCGATTATTACAAGGTGACCCACTTAAGATCGATCAATCTGCTCTCACTGGTGAGTCTCTACCTGTCACCAAGAACCCAGGCGATGAGGTTTTCTCTGGGTCTACTTGCAAGCAAGGTGAAATCGAGGCCATTGTTATAGCCACTGGTGTTCACACCTTCTTTGGCAAGGCTGCTCATCTTGTGGACAGTACAAACCAAGTTGGGTTCTTTCAAAAGGTACTAAGATCTTAAGCAGTGACTTCAAAGAAAAATGAACTGTCTCTAGCAGCTTAGAGTTCTTGAAGTAAGTTTGTAATTTAACACATTTGATGATGTTTTGTTGTGCAACTTGTTTGCTAGGTGCTAGCGTCCATCGGTAACCTCTGCATATGTTCAATAGCAGTGGGGATTGTATTGGAGGTGGTGATAATGTACGCTGTGCAGAAACGCAAGTACAGAGATGGTATCGATAACATGTTGGTGCTTCTAATTGGTGGGATTCCAATTGCCATGCCAACAGTGTTGTCAGTGACCATGGCTATCGGGTCTCATAGATTGTCAGAGCAAGGTGCCATCACCAAGCGTATGACTGCAATTGAAGAAATGGCTGGTATGGATGTCCTTTCGGAATCTGCTCTGTTACTTCGTAGGCACGAGAAGGAATCACAGAGGTACACTTCCTACCCTTCAACCCTGTCGAGAAGCGTACTGCCATCACTTATGTCAATTCGAATGGCAAATGGCACCGTGCTAGCAAGGGCGCACCAGAGCAGGTACATTATTAAATTTCTATACCTGAGCGTCAAACACAAATTCACATCTTCAGACTTCAACCACATAGGGAGTTATCGTCTACTGGCCGTTATGTTTTGGCTGTGTTATATTCTAAAAGTTTGAGCTTTTAGATTAATTGGTTGTTTCATACATGCATGTAACATTAGAAGTGTTTGTAATTTGTAGATCATCGAGCTATGCAACCTAAACGCAGATATGAAGAACAAAGTCCATGCCGTAATTGACAATTATGCAGAACGTGGACTTCGGTCCCTAGGAGTAGCTTGTCAGGAAGTCCCTGAGAAGACCAAGGAAAGCGCAGGAGGGCCATGGCAGTTCATGGCATTGTTACCTCTCTTCGACCCACCTAGACATGATAGTGTTGAAACCATCCGCCGAGCCCTCAACTTAGGAGTTAATGTCAAGATGATCACAGGTGACCAACTTGCTATTGGCAAGGAAACCGGTCGTCGTTTTGGCATGGGCACCAATATGTATCCCTCTTCTTCTCTCCTCGGCCAGAATAAGGACGAGGCCACCGCCAGTATTCCTGTTGATGAGCTCATTGAGAAGGCCGACGGCTTCGCTGGCGTCTTTCCTGGTAAGGATTACTTCCATTTCATTGTTTAAGTTTCAGGTCTAAGCAGTCTAAACATGCTCAGCTCGAAATGGACTAATTGAGCTTTCAAACTATAATTTTGACTAACTCAGAACTATACTTCCACAGAACACAAGTATGAAATTGTGAAAAAACTCCAAGAAAGGAAGCACATATGTGGCATGACTGGAGATGGTGTGAATGATGCACCTGCACTTAAGAAGGCCGATATTGGTATTGCAGTTGCAAATGCAACTGATGCAGCTCGTGGTGCATCAGACATAGTTCTGACTGAGCCAGGACTCAGTGTGATCATCAGTGCTGTGTTGACAAGTCGAGCCATCTTCCAGAAAATGAAGAACTACACCATCTACGCTGTGTCAATCACCATTCGAATCGTTTTGGGTTTCATGCTCATTGCACTCATTTGGAAATTCGATTCTCACCCTTCATGGTACTCATCATTGCAGTTCTCAATGATGGAACCATTATGACTATTTCAAAGGACAGAGTGAAGCCATCTCCTTTGCCAGGTTCATGGAAACTCAAGGAAATTTTCGCAACTGGAGTTGTACTTGGCACATATCTTGCTATCATGACTGTGATTTTCTTTTGGGCTTCCTGTGAGACAAATTTCTTCTCAGTAAGTAGTCTCCTGTCCAAAGAACACGTGCAACATCTTATATATCAATTAGTATATATTAATCATACTGATCCTACTCATTGTCTACCAAATGATATAATGTGCAGAAAACATTTGGCGTGAGATCAATCAGGCACAACAACGAAGAACTCACTGCAGCTCTCTATCTCCAAGTGAGCATAGTGAGCCAGGCTCTCATCTTTGTGACCCGGTCTCAGAGTTGGTCCTTTGTTGAACGACCAGGCGTGTTGCTTGTTAGTGCCTTCCTTGCCGCTCAATTGGTGAGTATAAATGATGTTTCATGCCATTGAATATATCTGTATTCTCCATTAAAACTGACAATTTATCCATCCATTGTGTTAAGGTGGCTACATTGATAGCTGTTTATGCAAACTGGGACTTTGCAAGGATCCAAGGCATAGGGTGGGGATGGGCAGGAGTGATTTGGTTATACAACATCATCTTCTACTTCCCTCTTGATGTCCTCAAGTTCTTGATCCGTTACAGTTTGAGTGGCAAAGCTTGGGATACCGTGATTGAGAACAATTTTGTATCTTTATTGAATTTTGTATGAATGCTTAAATTATATTTTGAATGAATGAGAAACAGTTAGTTATCATGTTGTGTCTTTATTGATTGATTGAACGTTGTCATTATTATATTAAATATTATATTTAGCCCAGAAAATCGGTATCGGAAAAATAGAAAAAACAAATCAAATAACTTAGATAGCGCTCAAATAAGCGCTATCTAAGTTTAACATATATACTACAATAGCGCTTCTTTTAGCGCTATCTAAGAACAATCTAATTACTTCCATAGCGCTTATTTACGCGCTATCTTAGCAGATAAACAAATCTAATTTAAAAAATTCATTTAAATTAAATAGCGCTTTTTTAAGCGCTATTCAAGCTAATTTAAAAAAAAAT